>JBBMRE010000105.1:0-543779 GCA_037974335.1 Prionace glauca | reverse complement strand
CTGAGATCTCTGTGTCTCTGAGACTCTGAGTCTGAGTCTCTGTGTCTCTGTGTCTCTGTGACTCTGAGTCTCTGAGTCTCTGAGTCTCTGTGTCTCTGAGTCTCTGTGTCTCTGAGTCTCTGAGTCTGAGTCTCTGTGTCTCTGTGTCTCTGTGACTCTGAGTCTCTGTGTCTCTGAGTCTCTGAGTCTCTGAGTCTCTGTGACTCTGAGTCTCTGAGTCTCTGAGTCTCTGAGTCTCTGAGTCTCTGTGTCTCTGAGTCTCTGAGTCTCTGTGACTCTGTGTCTCTGTGACTCTGAGTCTCTGTGTCTCTGAGTCTCTGAGTCTCTGTGTCTCTGAGTCTCTGAGTCTCTGTGACTCTGAGTCTCTGAGTCTCTGAGTCTCTGTGTCTCTGAGTCTCTGAGTCTCTGTGTCTCTGAGTCTCTGAGTCTCTGTGACTTTGAGTCTCTGAGTCTCTGAGTCTCGGTGTCTCTGAGTCTCTGTGTCTCTGAGTCTCAGAGTCTCTGTGTCTCTGAGTCTCTGAGTCTCTGAGTCTCTGTGTCTCTGTGACTCTGAGTCTCTGAGTCTCTGAGTCTCTGAGTCTCTGTGTCTCTGTGTCCCTGTGTCTCTGTGTCTCTGTGTCTCTGAGTCTCCGTGTTTCTGTGTCTCTGTGTCTCTGAGTCTCTGAGTCTCTGAGTCTCTGTGTCTCTGAGTCTCTGTGTCTCTGAGTCTCTGAGTCTCTGTGTCTCTGAGTCTCTGTGTCTCTGTGTCTCTGTGTCTCTGTGTCTCTGAGTCTCTGAGTCTCTGAGTCTCTGAGTCTCTGAGTATCTGTGTCTCTGTGTCTCTGTGTCTCTGTGTCTCTGTGTCTCTGAGTCTCTGAGTCTCTGAGTCTCTGAGTCTCTGTGTCTCTGAGTCTCTGTTTCTCTGTGTCTCTGAGTCTCTGTGTCTCTGTGTCTCTGAGTCTCTGTGTCTCTGAGTCTCTGTTTCTCTGTGTCTCTGAGTCTCTGAGTCTCTGTGTCTCTGTGTCTCTGAGTCTCTGAGTCTCTGAGTCTCTGAGTCTCTGTGTCTCTGAGTCTCTGTTTCTCTGTGTCTCTGAGTCTCTGTATCTCTGTGTCTCTGAGTCTCTGTGTCTCTGAGTCTCTGTTTCTCTGTGTCTCTGAGTCTCTGTGTCTCTGTGTCTCTGAGTCTCTGTGTCTCTGTGTCTCTGAGTCTCTGAGTCTCTGAGTCTCTGAGTCTCTGAGACTCTGTGTCTCTGAGTCTCTGTGTCCCTGTGTCTCTGTGTCTCTGAGTTTCTGTGTTTCTGAGTCTCTGTGTCTCTGAGTCTCTGAGTCTCTGTGTTTCTGAGACTCTGTGTCTCTGAGTCTCTGAGTCTCTGTGTTTCTGAGACTCTGTGTCTCTGAGTCTCTGTGTCCCTGTGTCTCGGTGTCTCTGAGTCTCTGTGTCTCTGAGTCTCTGTGTCTCTGAATCTCTGAGTCTCTGAGTCTCTGTGTCTCTGAGTCTCTGAGTCTCTGAGTCTCTGAGTCTCTGAGACTCTGTGTCTCTGAGTCTCTGTGTCCCTGTGTCTCTGTGTCTCTGAGTCTCTGTGTTTCTGAGTCTCTGTGTCTCTGAGTCTGGGTCTTGTTGGTGTTTTTCAATGTTGAGGTTGTTGTTGAAATTGTTGCTGGTTTTCAAATCTGAGATTGTTGCTGAATTTGTTTTGTTTTTAATTTTTTGGTTGGTGGAAATATTGGGGTTTATTTATTTCTCAGGCTGTTGTTGCATTTGTTGGTGTTTTTCAATGTTGAGGTTGTTGTTGGATTATTGGTGTTCTTTGCTGTTGAGGCTGTTGTTGTATTTGTTGGTGTTTTTCAATGTTGAAGTTGTTGTTGGAGTGTTGCTGTTCTTTGCTGTTGAGGCTGTTGTTGTATTTGTTGGTGTTTTTCAATGTTGAAGTTGTTGTTGGAGTGTTGCTGTTCTTTGCTGTTGAGGCTGTTGTTGGATTTGTTGGTGTTTTTCAATGTTGAAGTTGTTGTTGGATTATTGGTGTTCTTTGCTGTTGAGGATGTTGTTGCATTTGTTGGTGTTTTTCAATGTTGAGGTTGTTGTTGGATTATTGGTGTTCTTTGCTGTTGAGGATGTTGTCGCATTTGTTGGTGTTTTTCAATGTTGAGGTTGTTGTTGGATTGTTGCTGTTCTTTGCTGTTGAGGATGTTGTTGCGTTTGTTGGTGTTTTTCAATCTGAAGTTGTTGGAGTGTTGCTGTTCTTTGCTGCTGAGGCTGTTGTTGCATTTGTTGGTGTTTTTCAATGTTGAGGTTGTTGTTGGAGTGTTGCTGTTCTTTGCTGTTGAGGCTGTTGTTGCATTTGTTGGTGTTTTTCAATGTTGAGGTTGTTGTTGGAATGTTGTTCTTCTTTGCTGATGAGGGTGTTGTTGCATTTGTTGGTGTTTTTCAATGTTGAGGTTGTTGTTGGATTGTTGCTGTTCTTTGCTGTTGAGGCTGTTGTTGCATTTGTTGGTGTTTTTCAATGTTGAAGTTGTTGTTGGATTGTTGCAGTTCTTTGATGTTGAGGCTGTTGTTGCACTTGTTGGTGTTTTTCAATGTTGAGGTTGTTGTTGGATTGTTGCTGTTCTTTGCTGTTGAGGCTGTCGTTGCGTTTGTTGGTGTTTTTCAATGTTGAAGTTGTTGTTGGATTGTTGCTGTTCTTTGCTGTTGAGGCTGTTGTTGGATTTGTTGGTGTTTTTCAATGTTGAAGTTGTTGTTGGATTATTGGTGTTCTTTGCTGTTGAGGATGTTGTTGCATTTGTTGGTGTTTTTCAATGTTGAGGTTGTTGTTGGATTATTGGTGTTCTTTGCTGTTGAGGCTGTCGTTGCGTTTGTTGGTGTTTTTCAATGTTGAAGTTGTTGTTGGAGTGTTGCTGTTCTTTGCTGTTGAGGCTGTTGTTGGATTTGTTGGTGTTTTTCAATGTTGAAGTTGTTGTTGGATTATTGGTGTTCTTTGCTGTTGAGGATGTTGTTGCATTTGTTGGTGTTTTTCAATGTTGAGGTTGTTGTTGAATTATTGGTGTTCTTTGCTGTTGAGGATGTTGTTGCATTTGTTGGTGTTTTTCAATGTTGAGGTTGTTGTTGGATTGTTGCTGTTCTTTGCTGTTGAGGATGTTGTTGCGTTTGTTGGTGTTTTTCAATGTTGAAGTTGTTGGAGTGTTGCTGTTCTTTGCTGCTGAGGCTGTTGTTGCATTTGTTGGTGTTTTTCAATGTTGAGGTTGTTGTTGGATTTTTGCTGTTCTTTGCTGATGAGGGTGTTGTTGCATTTGTTGGTGTTTTTCAATGTTGAGGTTGTTGTTGGATTGTTGCTGTTCTTTGCTGTTGAGGCTGTTGTTGCATTTGTTGGTGTTTTTCAATGTTGAAGTTGTTGTTGGATTGTTGCAGTTCTTTGATGTTGAGGCTGTTGTTGCACTTGTTGGTGTTTTTCAATGTTGAGGTTGTTGTTGGATTGTTGCTGTTCTTTGCTGTTGAGGCTGTCGTTGCGTTTGTTGGTGTTTTTCAATGTTGAAGTTGTTGTTGGATTGTTGCTGTTCTTTGCTGTTGAGGCTGTTGTTGGATTTGTTGGTGTTTTTCAATGTTGAAGTTGTTGTTGGATTATTGGTGTTCTTTGCTGTTGAGGATGTTGTTGCATTTGTTGGTGTTTTTCAATGTTGAGGTTGTTGTTGGATTATTGGTGTTCTTTGCTGTTGAGGATGCTGTTGCATTTGTTGGTGTTTTTCAATGTTGAGGTTGTTGTTGGATTGTTGCTGTTCTTTGCTGTTGAGGATGTTGTTGCGTTTGTTGGTGTTTTTCAATTTGAAGTTGTTGGAGTGTTGCTGTTCTTTGCTGCTGAGGCTGTTGTTGCATTTGTTGGTGTTTTTCAATGTTGAGGTTGTTGTTGGATTTTTGCTGTTCTTTGCTGATGAGGGTGTTGTTGCATTTGTTGGTGTTTTTCAATGTTGAGGTTGTTGTTGGATTGTTGCTGTTCTTTGCTGTTGAGGCTGTTGTTGCATTTGTTGGTGTTTTTCAATGTTGAAGTTGTTGTTGGATTGTTGCAGTTCTTTGATGTTGAGGCTGTTGTTGCACTTGTTGGTGTTTTTCAATGTTGAGGTTGTTGTTGGATTGTTGCTGTTCTTTCCTGTTGAGGCTGTTGTTGCATTTGTTGGTGTTTTTCAACGTTGAAGTTGTTGTTGGATTGTTGCTGTTCTTTGCTGTTGAGGCTGTTGTTGCATTTGTTGGTGTTTTTCAATGTTGAGGTTGTTGTTGGATTGTTGCTGTTCTTTGCTGTTGAGGATGTTGTAGCATTTGTTGGTGTTTTCCAATTTGAAGTTGTTGTTGGATTGTTGCTGTTCTTTGCTGTTGAGGCTGTTGTTGTATTTGTTGGTGTTTTTCAATGTTGAAGTTGTTGTTGGATTGTTGCTATTCTTTGCTATTGTGGATGTTGTTGCATTTGTTGGTGTTTTTCAATGTTGAAGTTGTTGTTGGATTGTTGCTGTTCTTTGCTGTTGAGGCTGTCGTTGCATTTGTTGGTGTTTTTCAATGTTGAAGTTGTTGTTGCATTGTTGCAGTTCTTTGCTTTTGAGGCTGTTGTTGCATTTGTTGGTGTTTTTCAATGTTGAAGTTGTTGTTGGATTGTTGTTGTTCTTTGCTGTTGAGGATGTTGTTGTATTTGTTGGTGTTTTCCAATGTTGAAGTTGTTGTTGCATTGTTGCAGTTCTTTGCTTTTGAGGATATTGTTGCATTTGTTGGTGTTTTTCAATGTTGAAGTTGTTGTTGGATTGTTGCTGTTCTTTGCTGTTGAGGATGTTGTTGTATTTGTTGGTGTTTTCCAATGTTGAAGTTGTTGTTGCATTGTTGCAGTTCTTTGCTTTTGAGGATGTTGTTGCATTTGTTGGTGTTTTTCAATGTTGAAGTTGTTGTTGGATTGTTGCTGTTCTTTGCTGTTGAGGATGTTGTTGTATTTGTTGGTGTTTTTCAATGTTGAGGTTGTTGTTGGAGTGTTGCTGTTCTTTGCTGTTGAGGCTGTTGTTGCATTTGTTGGTGTTTTTCAATGTTGAAGTTGTTGTTGGATTGTTGCTGTTCTTTGCTGTTGAGGATGTTGTTGTATTTGTTGGTGTTTTCCAATTTTGAAGTTGTTGTTGCATTGTTGCAGTTCTTTGCTTTTGAGGATATTGTTGCATTTGTTGGTGTTTTTCAATGTTGAAGTTGTTGTTGGATTGTTGCTGTTCTTTGCTGTTGAGGATGTTGTTGTATTTGTTGGTGTTTTCCAATGTTGAAGTTGTTGTTGCATTGTTGCAGTTCTTTGCTTTTGAGGATATTGTTGCATTTGTTGGTGTTTTTCAATGTTGAAGTTGTTGTTGGATTGTTGCTGTTCTTTGCTGTTGAGGATGTTGTTGTATTTGTTGGTGTTTTCCAATGTTGAAGTTGTTGTTGCATTGTTGCAGTTCTTTGCTTTTGAGGATGTTGTTGCATTTGTTGGTGTTTTTCAATGTTGAAGTTGTTGTTGGATTGTTGCTGTTCTTTGCTGTTGAGGATGTTGTTGTATTTGTTGGTGTTTTTCAATGTTGAGGTTGTTGTTGGAGTGTTGCTGTTCTTTGCTGTTGAGGCTGTTGTTGCATTTGTTGGTGTTTTTCAATGTTGAAGTTGTTGTTGGATTGTTGCTGTTCTTTGCTGTTGAGGATGTTGTTGTATTTGTTGGTGTTTTCCAATTTTGAAGTTGTTGTTGCATTGTTGCAGTTCTTTGCTTTTGAGGATATTGTTGCATTTGTTGGTGTTTTTCAATGTTGAAGTTGTTGTTGGATTGTTGCTGTTCTTTGCTGTTGAGGATGTTGTTATATTTTTTGGTGTTTTCCAATGTTGAAGTTGTTGTTGCATTGTTGCAGTTCTTTGCTTTTGAGGATGTTGTTGCATTTGTTGGTGTTTTTCAATGTTGAAGTTGTTGTTGGATTGTTGCTGTTCTTTGCTGTTGAGGATGTTGTTGTATTTGTTGGTGTTTTTCAATGTTGAAGTTGTTGTTGGAGTGTTGCTGTTCTTTGCTGTTGAGGTTCTTGTTGAACTTTTTGGGTTTTTTTTCAATTTTTAGGTTGTTAGAATTTTTTTTCATTCTCAGGTTGTTGTTGGATTTGTTGTTTGTTCAGTTTGGGTTGTTGTTGGATTTGTTGGTGTTTTTCAATGTGGAGATGGTTGTTTGAGATGGTTGTCCAAACCACATTGCCTCGTACTGTCCCAAGATGTGTCGGTTCGGTTGATTGGCCGTGACATGTTGTCCTGTCGCGTGTCAAGGTTGGATGGAATTGTTGGTGTTTTTCAATGTTTAGTTTGTTGTTGGAAATATTTTTTCTCATTCTCAGGTTGTTGTTGGATTTGTTGGTGTTTTTTTGCTGATATAGTTGTTGAAATTGTAGATATTTCTCAATTTTGATGTTATACTTTAATTCGTTGGTGTTTTTCAATGTTGAGGTTGTTGTTGGATTTGTTGGTGTTTGTCAATGTTGAGGTTGTTGTTGGATTTGTTGGTGTTTGTCAATGTTGAGGTTGTTGTTGGATTTGTTGGTGCTTTTCAATGTTGAGGTTGTTGTTGGATTTGTTGGTGCTTTTCAATGTTGAGGTTGTTGTTAGATTTGTTGGTGTTTGTCAATGTTGAGGTTGTTGTTGGATTTCAATGTTGAGGTTACAAAGAACAAAGAACAGCACAGCCCGGGAAACAGGCCTTTCTGCCCAACGAGCCCCTGCCGCCATTTAAACATTATGAGTGCCCTCATCTACCCATGACCTTTGTCTGCACCTATTGGGGAAGATTGAGGGGAGACTAATTTAGGGACAATTCGTTGCACCAATCAGCCTCAGAACACGTTTTTGGGGTATGAGAGGAAACCGGAGCACCCGGAGAAAACCCCCAGAACCTCAACATTAAAAAACACCAACAAACCCAATAACAACCTCAACATTAAAACACCAACAAACCCAACAACAACCTCAACATTAAAACACCAACAAACCCAACAACAACCTCAACATTAAAACACCAACAAACCCAACAACAACCTCAACATTAAAACACCAACAAACCCAATAACAACCTCAACATTAAAACACCAACAAACCCAATAACAACCTCAACATTAAAACACCAACAAACCCAACAACAACCTCAACATTAAAACACCAACAAACCCAACAACAACCTCAACAGTTAAAAACACCAACAAATTCAACAACAACCTCAACAGGTAAAAACACCAACAAATTCAACAACAACCTCAACCGTTGAAAACACCAACAACTCGACCAACACCAACAACGTGGCAAAATACCAACAAACTCAACAGCGACATGGCAGCACAGTGGGTAGCACTGATTCTTCACAGCTCCAGTGACCCAGGTTCGATCCCCAGCTCAGGTCACTGTCTGTGTGAAGTTCGCACATTCTCCTCGTGTCTGAGTGGGTTTCCTCTGGGTGCTGCGGTTTCCTCCCACAGTCCAAAGACGTGCGGGTTAGTTTATTGGCCAGGCTAAATTAACTTTAGCGTCCCGAGATGTAGATGAGCGGAGAATTGGACATGTTAAAATCTCCTGAGTGTTCCAAGATGTGTATGAGAGGTGGATTGGCCAGGCTAAATTGCCTCTTAGTGTCCCAAAATGTGGACGTTTGGTGGATTGGTCATGCTAAACTGCCCATTACTGTCCCAAGATGCGTAAGTTAGGGGGATTGGCCATGCTATGTTGCCACTAAGTGTCCCAAGGTGTGTAGTTTAGGTGGAATGGCCATGTTAAATTGCCCTTTAGTGTCCCAAATGGGCATGTTAGGTGGATTGACCTTGCTAAAATCATCTCGGTGTGCCAAGATGCATACAAGAAGTGTGTAGGCCAGGCAAAATTGCCCCTGAGTGTCCCAAGATGTGTACAAGATGTGGATTGGCCGTGCTAAATTGCTCCTTTAGTGTTTGAAGATGTGTAGGTGGGGTGGATTGGCCCTGAGTGTCCCAAGAAGTGTAAGAGATTCGCCATGCTAAATTCCCCTTCGTGTCCCAAGGCAGAGATTGGCCATGCTAAATTCCATTAAATGTCCCAAGATGTGTGCGAGTGGTGGATTGACCATGCCAAATTTCCTCTCGCACCCCAAGATGTGAACGAGAGGAGAATTGGACATGTTAAAATCCCCTAGTGTCCCAAGATGTGGTGTTAAGGTGGATTGACCATGCTAAATAGACCATTACTGTCCCAAGGTGTGTAGGTTAGGTGGAGTGGCCACTCTAAATTGCCCCAGAGTGTCCCAAGATGTGTACGTTAAGAGGACTGGCGATGAACAATTCATTTTAGCCGACCAAGATGTGCATGAGAGGTATGTACGCAGGGCAAAATTTCCCCTAGATGGTCAGGTGTCAATAGAGATGGACAGGTGTGAATATAGATGGTCAGGTGTGAATATAGATGGTCAGGGGTGAATATAGATGGTCAGGTGTGAGTATAGATGGTCAGGTGTGAATATAGATGGTCAGGGGTGAATATAGATGGTCAGGTGTGAGTATAGATGGTCAGGTGTGAATATAGATGGTCAGGTGTGAATATAGATGGACAGGAGTGAATATAGATGGTCAGGTGTGAATATAGATGGTCGGGTGTGAATATAGATGGTCAGGTGTGAATATAGATGGTCAGGTGTGAGTATAGATGGTCAGGTGTGAATATAGATGGTAAGGTGTGAGTATAGATGGTCAGGTGTGAATATAGATGGTCAGGTGTGAATATAGATGGTCAGGTGTGAATATAGATGGTCAGGTGTGAGTATAGATGGTCAGGTGTGAATATAGATGGTCAGGTGTGAATATAGATGGTCAGGTGTGAATATAGATGGTCAGGTGTGAGAATAGATGGTCAGGTATGAATATAGATGGTCAGGTGTGAATATAGATGGTCAGGTGTGAGTATAGATGGTCAGGTGTGAATATAGATGGTAAGGTGTGAGTATAGATGGTCAGGTGTGAATATAGATGGTCAGGTGTGAATATAGATGGTCAGGTGTGAGTATAGATGGTCAGGTGTGAATATAGATGGTCAGGTGTGAGTATAGATGGTCAGGTGTGAATATAGATGGTAAGGTGTGAGTATAGATGGTCAGGTGTGAATATAGATGGTCAGGTGTGAATATAGATGGTCAGGTGTGAATATAGATGGTCAGGTGTGAATATAGATGGTCAGGTGTGAGAATAGATGGTCAGGTATGAATATAGATGGTCAGGTGTGAGTATAGATGGTCAGGTGCGAGTATAGATGGTCAGGTATGAATATAGATGGTCAGGTGTGAATATAGATGGTCAGGTGTGAGTATAGATGGTCAGGTGTGAGTATAGATGGTCAGGTGTGAATATAGATGGTCAGGTGTGAATATAGATGGTCAGGTGTGAATATAGATGGTCAGGTGTGAATATAGATGGTCAGGTGTGAGTATAGATGGTCAGGTGTGAGTATAGATGGTCAGGTGCGAGTATAGATGGTCAGGAGTGAATATAGATGGTCAGGGGTGAATATAGATGGTCAGGTGTGAATATAGATATTCAGGGGTGAATATAGATGGTCAGGTGTGAGTATAGATGGTCAGGTGTGAGTATAGATGGTCAGGGGTGAGTATAGATGGTCAGGGGTGAATATAGATGGTCAGGTGTGAATATAGATGTTCAGGGGTGAATATAGATGGTTAGGTGTGAATATAGATGTTCAGGGGTGAATATAGATGGTTAGGTGTGAATATAGATGGTCAGGAGTGAATATAGATGGTCAGGTGTGAGTATAGATGGTCAGGTGAAAAATATAGATGGTCAGGAGTGAATATAAATGGTCAGGAAGAGTACAGATGGTCAGGTGTGAATATAGACGGTCAGGAGTGAATATAGATGGTCAGGTGTGAGTATAGATGGTCAGGTGAAAGATATAGATGGTCAGGAGTGAATATAGATGGTCAGGAAGAGTACAGATGTTCAGGTGTGAATATAGACGGTCAGGAGTGAATATAGATGGTCAGCTGTGAGTATAGATGGTCAGGTGTGAATATAGATGGTCAGGTGTGAGTTTAGATGGTCAGGTGTGAGTATAGATGGTCAGGTGTGAGTTTAGATGGTCAGGTGTGAATATAGATGGTCAGGGGTGAATATAGATGGTCAGGTGTGAGTATAGATGGTCAGGTGTGAATATAGATGGTCAGGTGCGAATATAGATGGTCAGGTGTGAGTATAGATGGTCAGGTGCGAATATAGATGGTCAGGTGTGAGTATAGATGGTCAGGTGTGAATATAGATGGTCAGGTGTGAGTATAGATGGTCAGGTGTGAGTTTAGATGGTCAGGTGTGAGTATAGATGGTCAGGTGTGAGTTTAGATGGTCAGGTGCGAATATAGATGGTCAGGTGTGAATATAGATGGTCAGGTGTGAGTATAGATGGTCAGGTGTGAATATAGATGGTCAGCGGTGAGTATAGATGGTCAGGTGTGAGTATAGATGGTCAGCGGTGAGTATAGATGGTCAGGTGTGAGTATAGATGGTCAGCGGTGAGTATAGATGGTCAGGTGTGAGTATAGATGGTCAGGAGTGAATATAGATGGTCATGTGCGAGTATAGATGGTCAGGTGTGAGTATAGATGGTCCGGTGTTAGTATAGATGGTCAGGTGTGAATATAGATGGTCAGGTGTGAGTATAGATGGTCAGGTGAGAATATGGATGGTCAGCTGTGTGTGTAGATGGTCAGGAGTGAATATAGATGTTTGGGCGTGAGTCTAGATGCTGAGGGGTGAGTATAGATGGTCAGGTGTGAATATAGATGGTCAGGTGTGTGTTTCGATGGTCAGATGTGAGTATAGATGGTCCGGTGTCAGTTTAGATGGTCCGGTGTGAATATAGATGGTCAGGTGTGAGTATAGATGGTCAGGTGTTAGTATAGATGGTCAGTTGTGAGTATAGATGGTCAGGAATGAGTATAGATGGTCAGGTTTAAGTATAGATCGTCAGGTGTGAATATAGATGGTCAGGTGTGAGTATAGATGGTCCGGTGTGAATATAGATGGTCAGGTGTGAGTGTAGATAGTCAGGTGTGAGTATAGATGGTCAGGTGAAAAATATAGATGGTCAGGCGTGACTATAGATGGTCAGGAAGAGTACAGATGGTCAGGCGTGAATATAGACGGTCAGGAGTGAATATAGATGGTCAGGTGTGATTATAGATGGTCAGGTGCGAATATAGATGGTCAGGTGTGAGTATAGATGGTCAGGTGTGAGTATAGATGGTCAGGTGCGAATATAGATGGTCAGGTGTGAGTATAGATGGTCAGGTGTGAATATAGATGGTCAGGTGCGAATATAGATGGTCAGGTGTGAGTATAGATGGTCAGGTGCGAATATAGATGGTCAGGTGTGAGTATAGATGGTCAGGTGTGAATATAGATGGTCAGGTGTGAGTATAGATGGTCAGGTGTGAGTTTAGATGGTCAGGTGCGAATATAGATGGTCAGGTGTGAATATAGATGGTCAGGTGTGAGTATAGATGGTCAGGTGTGAATATGGATGGTCAGCTGTGTGTGTAGATGGTCAGGAGTGAATATAGATGTTTGGGCGTGAGTCTAGATGCTGAGGGGTGAGTATAGATGGTCAGGTGTGAATATAGATGGTCAGGTGTGTGTTTCGATGGTCAGATGTGAGTATAGCTGTGGTAGGTAAACTGTTAGAAACCGTCATTAAGGAGGAAATAGCGAGGCATCTTGAGGGGAATTGCTTGATAGGGCGGACGCAACACGGTTTCATTAAAGGGAAGTCGTGTCTGACAAATTTACTGGAGTTCTATGAGGATGTGTCTAGGGCAGTGGATGGAGGAGAGCCGGTGGATGTGGTCTTTCTGTATTTTCAGAAGGCGTTTGACAAGGTACCTCACAAGAGGTTATTGCAGAAGGTCAGGGGACATGGAGTTGGGGGTAGGGTTTTAGCGTGGATAGAGGATTGGTTGTCAAATAGGAGGCAGAGAGTGGGGGTCAATGGATGCTATTCGGATTGGCGGTTGGTGACTAGTGGGGTGCCCCAGGGGTCGGTGCTGGGGCCTCAGCTATTTACCATTTATATAGATGATCTGGAGGAGGGAACCGAGTGCAGAGTGTCGAAATTTGCTGATGACACCAAGATTGGGGGAAAGGCAAATTGTGCGGAGCGTGTGGAGAGTCTGCAGAAGGATCTAGATAGGCTGGGCGAATGGGCCAGGAAATGGCAAATGGAATTTAATGTTGGCAAGTGTGAGGTGGTCCACTTTGCTAGGAGGAATGGTAGGAAGGACTATTACTTACGGGGCGAAAAACTGCAGCAGGCGACGGTGCAGAGGGACCTCGGGGTCCTTGTGCATGAGTCGCAAAAACCCAGCTTGCAGGTGCAGCAGGTGGTCAGGAAGGCGAATGGGATGCTGGCCTTCATAGCGAAGGGGATTGAATATAAAAGTAGGGAGGTCTTGCTGCAGCTGTATAGGGCATTGGTGAGGCCGCAGCTGGAGTACTGTGTGCAGTTTTGGGCGCCGCACCTGCGCAAGGATGTTTTGGCCCTGGAGGGAGTGTAGAGGAGGTTTACTCGGCTGATACCGGAGTTGAGGGGATTGAGCTATGAGGAGAGGCTGAATAAACTAGGCTTGTACTCGTTAGAGTTTAGAAGAATGAGGGTAGATCTCATTGAGACGTATAAGATGATGAATGGGATGGATAGGATAGAGGTGGAGAGACTGTTCCCGCTCAAAAAAGACAGTAGGACTAGGGGGCACAGCCTCAAGATAAAGGGGGGGCGGTTTAGAACAGAGTTGAGGAGGAACTTCTTCACTCAAAGGGTGGTGAATCTCTGGAATTCTCTGCCCGTTGAAGTGGTGGAGGCTGCCTCACTAAATATTTTTAAGAAACGGGTTGATGGGTTTTTGATAAGAGAAGGGATTAAGGGTTATGGGGAGAGGGCGGGAAGGTGGAGCTGAGTCACGACAGATCAGCCATGATCTTATTGAATGGCGGGGCAGTCTCGAAGGGCCAGATGGCCTACTCCTGCTCCTATTTCTCATGTTCTTATAGATGGTCCGGTGTCAGTATAGATGGTCCGGTGCGAATATAGATGGTTAGGTGTGAATATAGATGGTCAGGTGTGAATATAGATGGTCAGGTGTGAATATAGATGGTCAGGTGTAAAAATAGATGGTCAGATGTGAGTATGGATGGTCAGGTGTGAGTATAGATGGTCATGTGTGAGTATAGATGGTCAGTTGTGAGTATAGATGGTCAGGGGTGAGTATAGATGGTGAGGTGTGAGCGTAGATGGTCAGGTGTGAGCATAGATGGTCAGGTGTGAATATAGATGGTCAGGGGTGAGTATAGATGGTCAGGTGTGAATATAGATGGTCAGGTGTGAATATAGTTGGTCAGGTGTGAATATAGAAGGTCGGGTGTGAATATAGATGGTCAGGTGTGAATATAGATGGTCAGGTGTGAGTATAGATGGTCAGGTGTGAGTATAGACGGTCAGGTGTGAGTATAGATGGTCAGGTGTGAATATAGATGGTCAAGTGTGAGTATAGATGGTCAGGTGTGAGTATAGATGGTGAGGGGTGAATATAGATGGTCAGATGTGAATATAGAAGGTCAGGTGTGAGTATAGATGGTCAGGGGTGAGTGTAGATGGTCAGGAGTGAATATAGATGGTCAGCTGTGAGTATAGATGGTCAGGTTTGAATATAGATGGTCAGTGGTGAGTATAGATGGTCAGGTGTGAGTATAGATGGCCAGGTGTGAGTATAGATGGTCAGGTGTAAAATATAGATGGTCAGGAGTGAATATAGATGGTCGGGAGTGAATATAGATGGTCAGCTGTGAGTATAGATGGTCAGGCGTGAGTATAGATGGTCAGATGTGAAAATAGATTGTCAGGTGTGCATATAGATGGTCAGGTGTGAGTATAGATGGTCAGGTGTGAGTATAGATGGTCTGGTGTGAATATAGATGGTCAGGTGTGAGTATAGATGGTGAGGTGTGAATATAGATGGTCAGGTGTGAATATAGATGGTCAGGTGTGAGTATAGATGGTCAGGTGTGAGTGTAGATTGTCAGGTGTGAGTATAGATGGTCAGGTGTGAATATAGATGGTCAGGTGTGAGTATAGATGGTCAGGTGTGAGTATAGATGGTCGGGTGTGAGTATAGATGGTCAGGTGTGAATATAGATGGTCAGGGGTGAGTATAGATGGTCAGGTGTGAATATAGATGGTCAGGTGTGAATATAGTTGGTCAGGTGTGAATATAGAAGGTCGGGTGTGAATATAGATGGTCAGGTGTGAATATAGATGGTCAGGTGTGAGTATAGATGGTCAGGTGTGAGTATAGATGGTCAAGTGTGAGTATAGATGGTCAGGTGTGAGTATAGATGGTGAGGGGTGAATATAGATGGTCAGATGTGAATATAGAAGGTCAGGTGTGAGTATAGATGGTCAGGTGCGAATATAGATGGTCAGCTGTGAGTATAGATGGTCAGGTTTGAATATAGATGGTCAGGTGTGAGTATAGATGGTCAGGTGTGAGTATAGATGGCCAGGTGTGAGTATAGATGGTCAGGTGTAAAATATAGATGGTCAGGAGTGAATATAGATGGTCGGGAGTGAATATAGATGGTCAGCTGTGAGTATAGATGGTCAGGCGTGAGTATAGATGGTCAGATGTGAAAATAGATTGTCAGGTGTGCATATAGATGGTCAGGTGTGAGTATAGATGGTCAGGTATGAATATAGATGGTCAGGTGTGAGTATAGATGGTCTGGTGTGAATATAGATGGTCAGGTGTGAGTATAGATGGTCAGGTGTGAGTGTAGATTGTCAGGTGTGAGTATAGATGGTCAGGTGTGAATATAGATGGTCAAGTGTGAGTATAGATGGTCAGGTGTGAATATAGATGGTCAGGTGTGAGTATAGATGGTCAGGTGTGAGTATAGATGGTCGGGTGTGAGTATAGATGGTCAGGTGTGAATATAGATGGTCAGGTATGAGTATAGATGGTCAGGTGCTAATATAGATGGTCAGGTGTGAGTATAGATGGTCAGGTGTGAATATAGATGGTCAGGTGTGTGTTTTGATGGTCAGGTGTGAGTATAGATGGTCCGGTGTCAGCATAGATGGTCCGGTGTGAATATAGATGGTCAGGTGTGAGTATAGATGGTCAGGTGTGAGTATAGATGGTCAGGTGTGAGTATAGATGGTCAGGTGTCAATTTAGATGGTCAGGTGTGAATATAGATGGTCCGGTGTGAATATAGATGGTCCGGTGTGAATATAGATGGTCAGTCGTGAGTATAGATGGTCAGGTGAGAATATAGATGGTCAGGTGTGAGTATAGATGGTCAGGTGTGAGTATAGATGGTCGGGTGTGAGTATAGATGGTCAGGTGTGAATATAGATGGTCAGGTATGAGTATAGATGGTCAGGTGCTAATATAGATGGTCAGGTGTGAGTATAGATGGTCAGGTGTGAATATAGATGGTCAGGTGTGTGTTTCGATGGTCAGGTGTGAGTATAGATGGTCAGGTGTGAGTATAGATGGTCAGGTGTCAATTTCGATGGTCAGGTGTGAATATAGATGGTCCGGTGTGAATATAGATGGTCCGGTGTGAATATAGATGGTCAGTCGTGAGTATAGATGGTCAGGTGAGAATATAGATGGTCAGGTGTGAATATAGATGGTCAGGTGTGAGTGTAGATAGTCAGGTGTGAGTATAGATGGTCAGGTGAAAAATATAGATGGTCAGGCCTGACTATAGATGGTCAGGAGTGAATATAGATGGTCAGGGTGTGAGTATAGATGGTCAGGTGTGAGTATAGATGGTCAGGTGCGAATATAGATGGTCAGGTGTGAGTATAGATGGTCAGATGTGAGTATAGATAGTCAGGAGTGAATATCGATGGTCCGGTGTGAATATAGATGGTTAGGTGTGATGCCAGATGGTCAGGTGTGCGTTGTGATGGTCAGGTGTGAGTATAGATGGTCAGGTGTGAGTATAGATGGTCAGGTGTGAATATAGATGGTCAGGGTGAATATAGATGGTCAGGGGTGAATATAGATGGTCAGGTGTGAAAATAAATGGTCAGGTGTGAGTATAGATGGTCATGTGTGGGTATAGATGGTCAGTTGTGAGTATAGATGGTCAGGGGTGAGTATAGATGGTGAGGTGTGAGCGTAGATGGTCAGGTGTGAGTATAGATGGTCAGGTGTGAATATAGATGGTCAGGGGTGAGTATAGATGGTCAGGTGTGAATATAGATGGTCAGGTGTGAGTACAGATGGTCAGGTGTGAATATAGATGGTCAGGTGTGAATATAGTTGGTCAGGTGTGAGTATAGATGGTCAGGGGTGAGTATAGATGGTCAGGTGTGAATATAGATGGTCAGGTGTGAGTATAGATGGTCAGGTGTGAGTATAGATGGTCAGGGGTGAGTATAGATGGTCGGGTGTGAATATAGATGGTCAGGTGTGAATATAGATGGTCAGGTGTGAGTATAGATGGTCAGGTGTGAGTATAGATGATCAGGTGTGAGTATAGATGGTTAGGTATGAGTATAGATGGTCAGGTGTGAATATAGATGCTCAGGTGAGAGTATAGATGGTCAGGTGTGAGTATAGATGGTGAGGGGTGAATATAGATGGTCAGATGTGAATATAGAAGGTCAGGTGTGAGTATAGATGGTCAGGGGTGAGTGTAGATGGTCAGGAGTGAATATAGATGGTCAGCTGTGAGTATAGATGGTCAGGTTTGAATATAGATGGTCAGTGGTGAGTATAGATGGTCAGGTGTGAGTATAGATGGCCAGGTGTGAGTATAGATGGTCAGGTGTAAAATATAGATGGTCAGGAGTGAATATAGATGGTCGGGAGTGAATATAGATGGTCAGCTGTGAGTATAGATGGTCAGGCGTGAGTATAGATGGTCAGATGTGAAAATAGATTGTCAGGTGTGCATATAGATGGTCAGGTGTGAATATAGATGGTCAGGTGTGAATATAGATGGTCGGGAGTGAATATAGATGGTCAGGTGTGAGTATAGATGGTCAGGTGTGAGTATAGATGGTCGGGTGTGAGTATAGATGGTCGGGTGTGAGTGTAGATTGTCAGGTGTGAGTATAGATGGTCAGGTGTGAATATAGATGGTCAGGTGTGAGTATAGATGGTCAGGTGTGAGTATAGATGGTCGGGTGTGAGTATAGATGGTCAGGTGTGAATATAGATGGTCTGGTGTGAATATAGATGGTCAGGTGTGAGTATAGATGGTCAGGTGTGAGTGTAGATTGTCAGGTGTGAGTATAGATGGTCAGGTGTGAATATAGATGGTCAGGTGTGAGTATAGATGGTCAGGTGTGAGTATAGATGGTCGGGTGTGAGTATAGATGGTCAGGTGTGAATATAGATGGTCAGGGGTGAGTATAGATGGTCAGGTGTGAATATAGATGGTCAGGTGTGAATATAGTTGGTCAGGTGTGAATATAGAAGGTCGGGTGTGAATATAGATGGTCAGGTGTGAATATAGATGGTCAGGTGTGAGTATAGATGGTCAGGTGTGAGTATAGACGGTCAGGTGTGAGTATAGATGGTCAGGTGTGAATATAGATGGTCAAGTGTGAGTATAGATGGTCAGGTGTGAGTATAGATGGTGAGGGGTGAATATAGATGGTCAGATGTGAATATAGAAGGTCAGGTGTGAGTATAGATGGTCAGGGGTGAGTGTAGATGGTCAGGAGTGAATATAGATGGTCAGGAGTGAGTATAGATGGTCAGGTGCGAATATAGATGGTCAGCTGTGAGTATAGATGGTCAGGTTTGAATATAGATGGTCAGGTGTGAGTATAGATGGTCAGGTGTGAGTATAGATGGCCAGGTGTGAGTATAGATGGTCAGGTGTAAAATATAGATGGTCAGGAGTGAATATAGATGGTCGGGAGTGAATATAGATGGTCAGCTGTGAGTATAGATGGTCAGGCGTGAGTATAGATGGTCAGATGTGAAAATAGATTGTCAGGTGTGCATATAGATGGTCAGGTGTGAGTATAGATGGTCAGGTGTGAATATAGATGGTCAGGTGTGAGTATAGATGGTCTGGTGTGAATATAGATGGTCAGGTGTGAGTATAGATGGTCAGGTGTGAGTGTAGATTGTCAGGTGTGAGTATAGATGGTCAGGTGTGAATATAGATGGTCAGGTGTGAGTATAGATGGTCAGGTGTGAGTATAGATGGTCGGGTGTGAGTATAGATGGTCAGGTGTGAATATAGATGGTCAGGTATGAGTATAGATGGTCAGGTGCTAATATAGATGGTCAGGTGTGAGTATAGATGGTCAGGTGTGAATATAGATGGTCAGGTGTGTGTTTTGATGGTCAGGTGTGAGTATAGATGGTCCGGTGTCAGCATAGATGGTCCGGTGTGAATATAGATGGTCAGGTGTGAGTATAGATGGTCAGGTGTGAGTATAGATGGTCAGGTGTGAGTATAGATGGTCAGGTGTCAATCTAGATGGTCAGGTGTGAATATAGATGGTCCGGTGTGAATATAGATGGTCCGGTGTGAATATAGATGGTCAGTCGTGAGTATAGATGGTCAGGTGAGAATATAGATGGTCAGGTGTGAGTATAGATGGTCAGGTGTGAGTATAGATGGTCGGGTGTGAGTATAGATGGTCAGGTGTGAATATAGATGGTCAGGTATGAGTATAGATGGTCAGGTGCTAATATAGATGGTCAGGTGTGAATATAGATGGTCAGGTGTGAGTATAGATGGTCAGGTGTGAGTGTAGATTGTCAGGTGTGAGTATAGATGGTCAGGTGTGAATATAGATGGTCAGGTGTGAGTATAGATGGTCAGGTGTGAGTATAGATGGTCAGGTGTGAATATAGATGGTCAGGTGTGAGTATAGATGGTCAGGTGTGAGTATAGATGGTCAGGTGTGAATATAGATGGTCAGGTGTGAGTATAGATGGTCAGGTGTGAATATAGATGGTCAGGTGTGAGTATAGATGGTCAGGTGTGAGTATAGATGGTCAGGTGTGAATATAGATGGTCGGGTGTGAGTATAGATGGTCAGGTGTGAATATAGATGGTCAGGTGTGAATATAGATGGTCAGGTGTGAGTATAGATGGTCAGGTGTGAGTATAGATGGTCAGGGGTGAGTATAGATGGTCAGGTGTGAATATAGATGGTCAGGTGTGAATATAGTTGGTCAGGTGTGAATATAGAAGGTCGGGTGTGAATATAGATGGTCAGGTGTGAATATAGATGGTCAGGTGTGAGTATAGATGGTCAGGTGTGAGTATAGATGGTCAAGTGTGAGTATAGATGGTCAGGTGTGAGTATAGATGGTGAGGGGTGAATATAGATGGTCAGATGTGAATATAGAAGGTCAGGTGTGAGTATAGATGGTCAGGTGCGAATATAGATGGTCAGCTGTGAGTATAGATGGTCAGGTTTGAATATAGATGGTCAGGTGTGAGTATAGATGGTCAGGTGTGAGTATAGATGGCCAGGTGTGAGTATAGATGGTCAGGTGTAAAATATAGATGGTCAGGAGTGAATATAGATGGTCGGGAGTGAATATAGATGGTCAGCTGTGAGTATAGATGGTCAGGCGTGAGTATAGATGGTCAGATGTGAAAATAGATTGTCAGGTGTGCATATAGATGGTCAGGTGTGAGTATAGATGGTCAGGTGTGAGTATAGATGGTCTGGTGTGAATATAGATGGTCAGGTGTGAGTATAGATGGTCAGGTGTGAGTGTAGATTGTCAGGTGTGAGTATAGATGGTCAGGTGTGAATATAGATGGTCAGGTGTGAGTATAGATGGTCAGGTGTGAGTATAGATGGTCGGGTGTGAGTATAGATGGTCAGGTGTGAATATAGATGGTCAGGTATGAGTATAGATGGTCAGGTGCTAATATAGATGGTCAGGTGTGAGTATAGATGGTCAGGTGTGAATATAGATGGTCAGGTGTGTGTTTTGATGGTCAGGTGTGAGTATAGATGGTCCGGTGTCAGCATAGATGGTCCGGTGTGAATATAGATGGTCAGGTGTGAGTATAGATGGTCAGGTGTGAGTATAGATGGTCAGGTGTGAGTATAGATGGTCAGGTGTCAATTTAGATGGTCAGGTGTGAATATAGATGGTCCGGTGTGAATATAGATGGTCCGGTGTGAATATAGATGGTCAGTCGTGAGTATAGATGGTCAGGTGAGAATATAGATGGTCAGGTGTGAGTATAGATGGTCAGGTGTGAGTATAGATGGTCGGGTGTGAGTATAGATGGTCAGGTGTGAATATAGATGGTCAGGTATGAGTATAGATGGTCAGGTGCTAATATAGATGGTCAGGTGTGAGTATAGATGGTCAGGTGTGAATATAGATGGTCAGGTGTGTGTTTCGATGGTCAGGTGTGAGTATAGATGGTCAGGTGTGAGTATAGATGGTCAGGTGTCAATTTCGATGGTCAGGTGTGAATATAGATGGTCCGGTGTGAATATAGATGGTCCGGTGTGAATATAGATGGTCAGTCGTGAGTATAGATGGTCAGGTGAGAATATAGATGGTCAGGTGTGAATATAGATGGTCAGGTGTGAGTGTAGATAGTCAGGTGTGAGTATAGATGGTCAGGTGAAAAATATAGATGGTCAGGCCTGACTATAGATGGTCAGGAGTGAATATAGATGGTCAGGGTGTGAGTATAGATGGTCAGGTGTGAGTATAGATGGTCAGGTGCGAATATAGATGGTCAGGTGTGAGTATAGATGGTCAGATGTGAGTATAGATAGTCAGGAGTGAATATCGATGGTCCGGTGTGAATATAGATGGTTAGGTGTGATGCCAGATGGTCAGGTGTGCGTTGTGATGGTCAGGTGTGAGTATAGATGGTCAGGTGTGAGTATAGATGGTCAGGTGTGAATATAGATGGTCAGGGTGAATATAGATGGTCAGGGGTGAATATAGATGGTCAGGTGTGAAAATAAATGGTCAGGTGTGAGTATAGATGGTCATGTGTGGGTATAGATGGTCAGTTGTGAGTATAGATGGTCAGGGGTGAGTATAGATGGTGAGGTGTGAGCGTAGATGGTCAGGTGTGAGTATAGATGGTCAGGTGTGAATATAGATGGTCAGGGGTGAGTATAGATGGTCAGGTGTGAATATAGATGGTCAGGTGTGCGTACAGATGGTCAGGTGTGAATATAGATGGTCAGGTGTGAATATAGTTGGTCAGGTGTGAGTATAGATGGTCAGGGGTGAGTATAGATGGTCAGGTGTGAATATAGATGGTCAGGTGTGAGTATAGATGGTCAGGTGTGAGTATAGATGGTCAGGGGTGAGTATAGATGGTCGGGTGTGAATATAGATGGTCAGGTGTGAATATAGATGGTCAGGTGTGAGTATAGATGGTCAGGTGTGAGTATAGATGATCAGGTGTGAGTATAGATGGTTAGGTATGAGTATAGATGGTCAGGTGTGAATATAGATGCTCAGGTGAGAGTATAGATGGTCAGGTGTGAGTATAGATGGTGAGGGGTGAATATAGATGGTCAGATGTGAATATAGAAGGTCAGGTGTGAGTATAGATGGTCAGGGGTGAGTGTAGATGGTCAGGAGTGAATATAGATGGTCAGCTGTGAGTATAGATGGTCAGGTTTGAATATAGATGGTCAGTGGTGAGTATAGATGGTCAGGTGTGAGTATAGATGGCCAGGTGTGAGTATAGATGGTCAGGTGTAAAATATAGATGGTCAGGAGTGAATATAGATGGTCGGGAGTGAATATAGATGGTCAGCTGTGAGTATAGATGGTCAGGCGTGAGTATAGATGGTCAGATGTGAAAATAGATTGTCAGGTGTGCATATAGATGGTCAGGTGTGAATATAGATGGTCAGGTGTGAATATAGATGGTCGGGAGTGAATATAGATGGTCAGCTGTGAGTGTAGATTGTCAGGTGTGAGTATAGATGGTCAGGTGTGAATATAGATGGTCAGGTGTGAGTATAGATGGTCAGGTGTGAGTATAGATGGTCGGGTGTGAGTATAGATGGTCAGGTGTGAATATAGATGGTCTGGTGTGAATATAGATGGTCAGGTGTGAGTATAGATGGTCAGGTGTGAGTGTAGATTGTCAGGTGTGAGTATAGATGGTCAGGTGTGAATATAGATGGTCAGGTGTGAGTATAGATGGTCAGGTGTGAGTATAGATGGTCGGGTGTGAGTATAGATGGTCAGGTGTGAATATAGATGGTCAGGGGTGAGTATAGATGGTCAGGTGTGAATATAGATGGTCAGGTGTGAATATAGTTGGTCAGGTGTGAATATAGAAGGTCGGGTGTGAATATAGATGGTCAGGTGTGAATATAGATGGTCAGGTGTGAGTATAGATGGTCAGGTGTGAGTATAGACGGTCAGGTGTGAGTATAGATGGTCAGGTGTGAATATAGATGGTCAAGTGTGAGTATAGATGGTCAGCTGTGAGTATAGATGGTGAGGGGTGAATATAGATGGTCAGATGTGAATATAGAAGGTCAGGTGTGAGTATAGATGGTCAGGGGTGAGTGTAGATGGTCAGGAGTGAATATAGATGGTCAGGAGTGAGTATAGATGGTCAGGTGCGAATATAGATGGTCAGCTGTGAGTATAGATGGTCAGGTTTGAATATAGATGGTCAGGTGTGAGTATAGATGGTCAGGTGTGAGTATAGATGGCCAGGTGTGAGTATAGATGGTCAGGTGTAAAATATAGATGGTCAGGAGTGAATATAGATGGTCGGGAGTGAATATAGATGGTCAGCTGTGAGTATAGATGGTCAGGCGTGAGTATAGATGGTCAGATGTGAAAATAGATTGTCAGGTGTGCATATAGATGGTCAGGTGTGAGTATAGATGGTCAGGTGTGAATATAGATGGTCAGGTGTGAGTATAGATGGTCTGGTGTGAATATAGATGGTCAGGTGTGAGTATAGATGGTCAGGTGTGAGTGTAGATTGTCAGGTGTGAGTATAGATGGTCAGGTGTGAATATAGATGGTCAGGTGTGAGTATAGATGGTCAGGTGTGAGTATAGATGGTCAGGTGTGAATATAGATGGTCAGGTATGAGTATAGATGGTCAGGTGCTAATATAGATGGTCAGGTGTGAGTATAGATGGTCAGGTGTGAATATAGATGGTCAGGTGTGTGTTTTGATGGTCAGGTGTGAGTATAGATGGTCCGGTGTCAGCATAGATGGTCCGGTGTGAATATAGATGGTCAGGTGTGAGTATAGATGGTCAGGTGTGAGTATAGATGGTCAGGTGTGAGTATAGATGGTCAGGTGTCAATTTAGATGGTCAGGTGTGAATATAGATGGTCCGGTGTGAATATAGATGGTCCGGTGTGAATATAGATGGTCAGTCGTGAGTATAGATGGTCAGGTGAGAATATAGATGGTCAGGTGTGAGTATAGATGGTCAGGTGTGAGTATAGATGGTCGGGTGTGAGTATAGATGGTCAGGTGTGAATATAGATGGTCAGGTATGAGTATAGATGGTCAGGTGCTAATATAGATGGTCAGGTGTGAGTATAGATGGTCAGGTGTGAATATAGATGGTCAGGTGTGTGTTTCGATGGTCAGGTGTGAGTATAGATGGTCAGGTGTGAGTATAGATGGTCAGGTGTCAATTTCGATGGTCAGGTGTGAATATAGATGGTCCGGTGTGAATATAGATGGTCCGGTGTGAATATAGATGGTCAGTCGTGAGTATAGATGGTCAGGTGAGAATATAGATGGTCAGGTGTGAATATAGATGGTCAGGTGTGAGTGTAGATAGTCAGGTGTGAGTATAGATGGTCAGGTGAAAAATATAGATGGTCAGGCCTGACTATAGATGGTCAGGAAGAGTACAGATGGTCAGGCGTGAATATAGACGGTCAGGAGTGAATATAGATGGTCAGGGTGTGAGTATAGATGGTCAGGTGTGAGTATAGATGGTCAGGTGCGAATATAGATGGTCAGGTGTGAGTATAGATGGTCAGATGTGAGTATAGATAGTCAGGAGTGAATATCGATGGTCCGGTGTGAATATAGATGGTTAGGTGTGATGCCAGATGGTCAGGTGTGCGTTGTGATGGTCAGGTGTGAGTATAGATGGTCAGGTGTGAGTATAGATGGTCAGGTGTGAATATAGATGGTCAGGGTGAATATAGATGGTCAGGGGTGAATATAGATGGTCAGGTGTGAATATAAATGGTCAGGTGTGAGTATAGATGGTCATGTGTGGGCATAGATGGTCAGTTGTGAGTATAGATGGTCAGGGGTGAGTATAGATGGTGAGGTGTGAGCGTAGATGGTCAGGTGTGAGTATAGATGGTCAGGTGTGAATATAGATGGTCAGGGGTGAGTATAGATGGTCAGGTGTGAATATAGATGGTCAGGTGTGAGTACAGATGGTCAGGTGTGAATATAGATGGTCAGGTGTGAATATAGTTGGTCAGGTGTGAGTATAGATGGTCAGGGGTGAGTATAGATGGTCAGGTGTGAATATAGATGGTCAGGTGTGAGTATAGATGGTCAGGTGTGAGTATAGATGGTCAGGGGTGAGTATAGATGGTCGGGTGTGAATATAGATGGTCAGGTGTGAATATAGATGGTCAGGTGTGAGTATAGATGGTCAGGTGTGAGTATAGATGATCAGGTGTGAGTATAGATGGTTAGGTATGAGTATAGATGGTCAGGTGTGAATATAGATGGTCAGGTGTGAGTATAGATGGTCAGGTGTGAGTATAGATGGTGAGGGGTGAATATAGATGGTCAGATGTGAATATAGAAGGTCAGATGTGAGTATAGATGGTCAGGGGTGAGTGTAGATGGTCAGGAGTGAATATAGATGGTCAGGTGTGAGTATAGATGGTCAGTGCGAATATAGATGGTCAGCTGTGAGTATAGATGGTCAGGCGTGAGTATAGATGTTCAGGTTTGAATATAGATGGTCAGGTGTGAGTATAGATGGCCAGGTGTGAGTATAGATGGTCAGGTGTAAAATATAGATGGTCAGGAGTGAATATAGATGGTCGGGAGTGAATATAGATGGTCAGCTGTGAGTATAGATGGTCAGGCGTGAGTATAGATGGTCAGATGTGAAAATAGATTGTCAGGTGTGCATATAGATGGTCAGGTGTGAGTATAGATGGTCTGGTGTGAATATAGATGGTCAGGTGTGAGTATAGATGGTCGGGTGTGAGTATAGATGGTCAGGTGTGAGTATAGATGGTCAGGTGTGAATATAGATGGTCAGGTATGAGTATAGATGGTCAGGTGCTAATATAGATGGTCAGGTGTGAGTATAGATGGCCAGCTGTGAATTTCAATGGTCAGGTGTGAGTATAGATGGTCAGGTGTGAGTATAGATGGCCAGGAGTGAATATCGATGGTCAGGTGTGAATATAGATGGTCAGGTATGAGTATAGATGGTCATGTGCTAATATAGATGGTCAGGTGTGAGTATAGATGGTCAGGTGTGAATATAGATGGTCAGGTGTGTGTTTCGATGGTCAGGTGTGAGTATAGATGGTCCGGTGTCAGCATAGATGGTCCGGTGTGAATATAGATGGTCAGGTGTGAGTATAGATGGTCAGGTGTGAGTATAGATGGTCAGGTGTGAGTATAGATGGTCAGGGGTGAATATAGATGGTCAGGTATGAGTATAGATGGTCAGGTGTGAGTATAGATGGTCAGGTGTGAGTATAGATGGTCAGGTGTGAATATAAATGGTCAGGTGTGAGTATAGATGGTCAGGTGTGAGTATAGATGGTCAGGAACAGTACAGATGGTCAGCTCTGAGTATAGATGTTCAGGTGTGAATATAGGTGGTCAGATGTGAATATAGATGGTCAGGTGCGAATATAGATGGTCAGGTGTGAGTATAGATGGTCAGGTATGAGTATAGATGGTCAGGAACAGTACAGATGGTCAGCTCTGAGTATAGATGTTCAGGTGTGAATATAGGTGGTCAGATGTGAATATAGATGGTCAGGTGTGAGTATAGATGGTCCGGTGTGAATATAGATGGCCAGGTGTGAATATAGATGATCAGGTGTGCGTTTCGATGGTCAGGTGTGAGTATAGATGGTCATGGGGGAATACAGATGTTCAGGGGTGAATACAGATGTGAGGAGAGATGGTCACGTGTGAATATAGATGGTCAGGTGTGAATATAGATGGTCAGGTGTGAGTATAGATGGTCAGGTGTGAGTATAGATGGCCAGGGGTGAGTATAGATGGTCAGGTGTGAATTTCAATGGTCAGGTGTGAGTATAGATGGTCAGGTGTGAGTATAGATGGCCAGGAGTGAATATCGATGGTCAGGTGTGAATATAGATGGTCAGGTATGAGTATAGATGGTCAGGTGCTAATATAGATGGTCAGGTGTGAGTATAGATGGTCAGGTGTGAATATAGATGGTCAGGTGTGTGTTTCGATGGTCAGGTGTGAGTATAGATGGTCCGGTGTCAGCATAGATGGTCCGGTGTGAATATAGATGGTCAGGTGTGAGTATAGATGGTCAGGTGTGAGTATAGATGGTCAGGTGTGAGTATAGATGGTCAGGGGTGAATATAGATGGTCAGGTATGAGTATAGATGGTCAGGTGTGAGTATAGATGGTCAGGTGTGAGTATAGATGGTCAGGTGTGAATATAAATGGTCAGGTGTGAGTATAGATGGTCAGGTGTGAATATAGATGGTCAGGTGTGAATATAGATGGTCAGGTGTGAATATAGATGGTCAGGTGTGTGTATAGATGGTCAGGTGTGAATATAGATGGTCAGGTGTGAGTATAGATGGTCAGGTGTGAATATAGATGGTCAGGTGTGAGTATAGATGGTCAGGTGTGAGTATAGATGGTCAGGTGTGAATATAGATGGTCAGGTGTGATGCCAGACGGTCAGGTGTGCGTTTCGATGGTCAGGTGTGAGTATAGATGGTCATGGGGGAATACAGATGTTCAGGGGTGAATACAGATGGTCAAGTGTGAGTAGAGATGGTCAGTTGTGAGGAGAGATGCTCAGGTGTGAATATAGATGGTCAGCTGTGAATATAGATGGTCAGGTGTGAGTATAGATGGTCAGGTGTGAGTATAGATGGCCAGGGGTGAGTATAGATGGTCAGGTGTGAGTATAGATGGTCAGGTGAGAGTATAGATGGTCAGGGGTGAGTATAGATGGTCAGGTGTGAGTATAGATGGTTAGGTGTGAGTATAGATGGTCAGGTGTGAATATAGATGGTCAGGTGTGAATATAGATGGTCAGGTGTGAATATAGATGGTCAGGTGTGAGTATAGATGGTCAGATGTGAATATAGATTGTCAGGTGTTAATATAGATGGTCAGGTGTGAATATAGATGGTCAGCTGTGAGTATAGATGGTCAGGAGTGACTATCGATGGTCAGGTGTGAATATAGATGGTCAGGGTTGAGTATAGATAGTCCGGTGTTAGTATAGATGGTCAGGTGTGAGTATGGATGGTCAGCTGGGTGAGTAGATGGTCAGGTGTGAATATAGATGTTTGGGCGTGTGTCTAGATGCTGAGGGGTGAGTATTGATGGTCAGGTGTGAATATAGATGGTCAGGTGTGAGTATAGATGGTCAGGTGTGAATATAGATGGTCAGGTGTGAGTATAGATGGTCCGGTGTCAGTATAGATGGTCCGGTGTGAACATAGATGGTCAGGTGTGAGTATAGATGGTCAAGTGTGAGTATAGATGGTCAGGTGTGAATATAGATGGTCCGGTGTGAATATAGATGGTCAGGTGTGAGTATAGATGGTCAGGTGTGAGTATAGATGGTCAGGTGTGAATATAGATGGTCAGGTGTGAGTATAGATGGTCAGGTGTGAATATAGATGGTCCGGTGTGAATATAGATGGTCAGGTGTGAGTATAGATGGTCAGGTGTGAGAATAGATGGTCAGGTGTGAATATAGATGGTCAGGTGTGAATATAGATGGTCCGGTGTGAATATAGATGGTCAGGTGTGAGTATAGATGGTCAGGTGTGAATATAGATGGTCAGGTGTGAATATAGATGGTCAGTCGTGAGTATAGATGGTCAGGTGTTAATATAGATGGTCAGGTGTGAATATAGATGGTCAGGTGTGAATATAGATGGTCCGGTGTGAATATAGATGGTCAGGTGTGAATATAGATGGTCAGGTGTGAATATAGATGGTCAGTCGTGAGTATAGATGGTCAGGTGTGAATATAGATGGTCAGGTGTGAATATAGATGGTCAGGTGTGAATATAGATGGTCAGGTGTGAGTATAGATTGTCAGGTGTGAGTATAGATGAACAGGGGTGAATATAGATGGTCAGGTGTGAGTATAGATGGTCAGGTCTAAGTATAGATGGTCAGGTGTGAGTATAGATGGTCAGGTGTAAATATAGATGGTCAGGTGTGAGTATAGATGGTCAGGTTTGAGTATAGATGGTCAGGTTTAAGTATAGATGGTCAGGTGCGAGTATAGATGGTCAGGTGTGAATATAGATCGTCAGGTGTGAATATAGATGGCCAGGTGTGAGTATAGATGGTCAGGTGAAAAATATAGATGGTCAGGAGTGAATATAGATGGTCAGGTGTGAGTATAGATGGTCAGGTGCGAATATAGATGGTCAGGTGAGAGTATAGATGGTCAGGTGTGAGTATAGATGGTCAGGTGTGAGTATAGATGGTCAGGTGTGAGTATAGATGGTCAGGTGTGAGTATAGATGGTCAGGTGTGAGTATAGATGGTCAGGTGTGAGTATAGATGGTCAGGTGTGAATATAGATGGTCATGTGTAAATATAGATGGTCAGGTGTGAATATAGATGGTCAGGTGTGAGTATAGATGGCCAGCTGTGAATTTCAATGGTCAGGTGTGAGTATAGATGGTCAGGTGTGAATTTCAATGGTCAGGTGTGAGTATAGATGGTCAGGTGTGAGTATAGATGGCCAGGAGTGAATATCGATGGTCAGGGGTGAATATAGATGGTCAGGTTTGAGTATAGATGGTCCGGTGTTAGTATAAATGGCCAGGTGTGAATATGGATGGTCAGCTGTGTGTGTAGATTCTCAGGAGTGAATATAGATGTTTGGGCGTGTGTCTAGATGCTGAGGGGTGAGTATAGATGGTCAGGTGTGAATATAGATGGTCAGTTGTTTGTTTCGATGGTCAGGTGTGAGTATAGATGGTCCGGTGTCAGTATAGATGGTCCGGTATGAATATAGATGGTCAGGGGTGAGTATAGGTGGTCAGGTGTGAGTATAGATGGTCAGGTGTGAATATAGATGGTCCGGTGTGAATATAGATGGTCAGGTGTGAGTATAGATGGTCAGGTGTGATTATAGATGGTCAGGTGTCAATATAGATGGTCAGGTGTGAATATAGATGGTTCGCTGTGAATATAGATGGTCAGGTGTGAATATAGATGGTCAGGTGTGAATATAGATGGTCAAGTGTGAATATAGATGGTCAAGTGTGAGTGTACATATTCAGGTGTGTGTATAGATGGTCAGGTGCGAATATAGAAGGTCAGGTGTGAATATAGATGGTCAGTCGTGAGTATAGATGGTCAGGTGTGAATATAGATGTTCAGGTGTGACTATAGATGGTCAGGTGTGAATATAGATGGTCAGGTATGAATATAAATGGTCAGGTGTGAGTATAGATGGTCAGGTGTGAGTATAGATGGTCAGGTGTGAATATAGATGGTCAGGTGTGAGTATAGATGTTCAGGTGTGAATATAGATGGTCGGGGGTGAATATAGATGGTCAGGTGTGAGTATAGATGTTCAGGTGTGAATATAGATGGTCGGGGGTGAATATAGATGGTCAGGTGTGAGTATAGATGTTCAGGTGTGAATATAGATGGTCAGGTGTGAGTATAGATGGTCAGATGTGAATATAGATGGTCAGGTGTGAATATAGATGGTCAGGTGTGTATAGATGGTCAGGTGTGAATATAGATGGTCAGGTGTCAGTATAGATGGTCAGGTTTGAGTATAGATGGTCAGGTGTGAATATAGATGGTCAGGTGTGAATATAGATGGCCAGGTGTGAATATAGATGGTCAGGTGTGAATATAGAAGGTCAGGTGTGAATATAGATGGTCGGGTGTGAATATAGATGGTCAGGGCTTAGTATAGATGGTCAGGTGTGAGTATAGATGGTCAGGTGTGAGTATAGATGGTCAGGGGTGAGTATAGATTGTCAGGTGTCAGTATAGATGGTCAGGTGTGAATATAGATGGTGAGGTGTGAATATAGATGGTCAGGTGAGAGTATAGATGGTCATGGGGAAATACAGATGTTCAGGGGTGAATACAGATGGTCAAGTGTGAGTAGAGATGGTCAGTTGTGAGGAGAGATGGTCAGGTGTGAATATAGATGGTCAGGTGTGAGTATAGATGGTCAGGTGTGAATATAGATGGTCAGGTGTGAGTATAGATGGTTATGTGTGAGTATAGATTGTCAGGTGTGAATATAGATGGTTAGGTGTGAGTATAGATGGTCAGGTGTGAATATAGATGGTCAGGTGTGAATATAGATGGTCAGGTGTGAGTATAGATGGTCAGGTGTGAGTATAGATGGCCAGGGGTGAGGATAGATGGTCAGTTGTGAGTATAGATGGTCAGGTGAGAGTATAGATGGTCAGGGGTGAGTATAGATGGTCAGGTGTGAGTATAGATGGTTAGGTGTGAGTATAGATGGTCAGGTGTGAATATAGATGGTCAGGTGTGAATATAGATGGTCAGCTGTGAGTATAGATGGTCAGATGTGAATATAGATTGTCAGGTGTTAATATAGATGGTCAGGTGTGAATATAGATGGTCAGGTGTGAGTATAGATGGTCAGGAGTGACTATCGATGGTCAGGTGTGAATATAGATGGTCAGGGTTGAGTATAGATGGTCCGGTGTTAGTATAGATGGTCAGGTGTGAATATAGATGGTCAGTCGTGGGTATAGATGGTCAGGTGTGAATATAGATGTTCAGGTGTGACTATAGATGGTCAGGTGTGAATATAGATGGTCAGGGTGAATATAGATGGTCAGGTGTGAGTATAGATTGTCAGGTGTGAGTATAGATGAACAGGGGTGAATATAGATGGTCAGGTGTGAGTATAGATGGTCAGGTGTGAATATGGATGCTCAGCTGTATGTGTAGATGGTCAGGTGTGAGTATAGATGGTCAGGTGTGAATATGGATGGTCAGCTGTGTGTGTAGATGGTCAGGAGTGAATATAGATGTTTTGGCGTGTGTCTAGATGCTGAGGGGTGAGTATAGATGGTCAGGTGTGAATATAGATGGTCAGGTGTGTGTTTCGATGGTCAGGTGTGAGTATAGATGGTCCGGTGTCAGTATAGATGGTCCGGTGTGAACATAGATGGTCAGGTGTGAGTATAGATGGTCAGGTGTGAGTATAGATGGTCAGGTGTGAAGAGATGGTCCGGTGTGAATATAGATGGTCAGGTGTGAATATAGATGGTCAGTCATGAGTATAGATGGTCAGGTGTGAATATAGATTGTCCGGTGTGAATATAGATGGTCAGGTGTGAGTATAGATGGTCAGGTGTGAATATAGATGGTCAGGTGTGAATATAGATGGTCAGACGTGAGTATAGATGGTCAGGTGTGAGTATAGATGGTCAGGTGTGAATATAGACGGTCAGGTGTGAATATAGATGGTCAGGTGTGAATATAGATGGTCCGGTGTGAATATTGATGGTCAGTCGTGAGTATAGATGGTCAGGTGTGAATATAGATGGTCAGGTGTGAATATAGATGGTCAGGTGTGAATATAGATGGTCAGGTGTGAGTATAGATGGTCAGGTGTGAATATAGATGGTCAGGTGTGAATATAGATGGTCAGACGTGAGTATAGATGGTCAGGTGTGAGTATAGATGGTCAGGTGTGAGAATAGATGGTCAGGTGTGAATATAGATGGTCAGGTGTGAGTATTGATGGTCAGGTGTGAATATAGATGGTCAGGTGTGAGTATAGATGGTCAGGTGTGAGAATAGATGGTCAGGTGTGAATATAGATGGTCAGTCGTGAGTATAGATGGTCAGGCGTGAATATAGATGGTCAGGTTTGAATATAGATGGTCAGGTGTGAATATAGATGGTCCGGTGTGAATATAGATGGTCAGGTGTGAATATAGATGGTCAGGTGTGAATATAGATGGTCAGTCGTGAGTATAGATGGTCAGGTGTGAATATAGATGGTCAGGTGTGAATATAGATGGTCAGGTGTGAGTATAGATTGTCAGGTGTGAGTATAGATGAACAGGGGTGAATATAGATGGTCAGGTGTGAGTATAGATGGTCAGGTTTAAGTATAGATGGTCAGGTGTGAGTATAGATGGTCAGGTGTGAATATAGATGGTCAGGTGTGAGTATAGATGGTCAGGTTTGAGTATAGATGGTCAGGTGTGAGTATAGATGGTCAGGTGTGAATATAGATCGTCAGGTGTGAATATAGATGGTCAGGTGTGAGTATAGATGGTCAGGTGAAAAATATAGATGGTCAGGAGTGAATATAGATGGTCAGGAAGAGTACAGATGGTCAGGTGTAAATATAGACGGTCAGGAGTGAATATAGATGGTCAGCTGTGAGTATAGATGGTTAGGTGCGAATATAGGTGGTCAGGTGAGAGTATAGATGGTCAGGTGTGAGTATAGATGGTCAGGTGTGAGTATAGATGGTCAGGTGTGAGTATAGATGGTCAGGTGTGAGTATAGATGGTCAGGTGTGAGTATAGATGGTCAGGTGTGAATATAGATGGTCATGTGTGAATATAGATGGTCAGGTGTAAATATAGATGGTCAGGTGTGAGTATAGATGGTCAGGTGTGAGTATAGATGGCCAGCTGTGAATTTCAATGGTCAGGTGTGAGTATAGATGGTCAGGTGTGAATTTCAATGGTCAGGTGTGAGTATAGATGGTCAGGTGTGAGTATAGATGGCCAGGAGTGAATATCGATGGTCAGGGGTGAGTATAGATGGTCAGGTTTGAGTATAGATGGTCCGGTGTTAGTATAAATGGCCAGGTGTGAATATGGATGGTCAGCTGTGTGTGTAGATTCTCAGGAGTGAATATAGAAGTTTGGGCGTGTGTCTAGATGCTGAGGGGTGAGTATAGATGGTCAGGTGTGAATATAGATGGTCAGTTGTTTGTTTCGATGGTCAGGTGTGAGTATAGATGGTCCGCTGTCAGTATAGATGGTCCGGTATGAATATAGATGGTCAGGTGTGAGTATAGGTGGTCAGGTGAGAGTATAGATGGTCAGGTGTGAATATAGATGGTCCGGTGTGAATATAGATGGTCAGGTGTGAGTATAGATGGTCAGGTGTGATTATAGATGGTCAGGTGTCAATATAGATGGTCAGGTGTGAATATAGATGGTTCGCTGTGAATATAGATGGTCAGGTGTGAATATAGATGGTCAGGTGTGAATATAGATGGTCAAGTGTGAATATAGATGGTCAAGTGTGAGTGTACATATTCAGGTGTGTGTATAGATGGTCAGGTGCGAATATAGAAGGTCAGGTGTGAATATAGATGGTCAGTCGTGAGTATAGATGGTCAGGTGTGAATATAGATGTTCAGGTGTGACTATTGATGGTCAGGTGTGAATATAGATGGTCAGGGTGAATATAGATGGTCAGGGGTGAATATAGATGGTCAGGTGTGAATATAAATGGTCAGGTGTGAGTATAGATGGTCAGGTGTGAGTATAGATGGTCAGGTGTGAATATAGATGGTCAGGTGTGAGTATAGATGTTCAGGTGTGAATATAGATGGTCGGGGGTGAATATAGATGGTCAGGTGTGAGTATAGATGGTCAGATGTGAATATAGATGGTCAGGTGTGAATATAGATGGTCAGGTGTGAGTATAGATGGTCAGGTGTGAATATAGATGGTCAGGTGTCAGTATAGATGGTCAGGTTTGAGTATAGATGGTCAGGTGTGAATATAGATGGTCAGGTGTGAATATATATGGCCAGGTGTGAATATAGATGGTCAGGTGTGAGTATAGATGGTCAGGTTTGAGTATAGATGGTCAGGTGTGAATATAGATGGTCAGGTGTGAATATAGAAGGTCAGGTGTGAATATAGATGGTCAGGTGTGAATATAGATGGTCAGGGCTTAGTATAGATGGTCAGGTGTGAGTATAGATGGTCAGGTGTGAGTATAGATGGTCAGGGGTGAGTATAGATTGTCAGGTGTCAGTATAGATGGTCAGGTGTGAATATAGATGGTGAGGTGTGAATATAGATGGTCAGGTGTGAGTATAGATGGTCATGGGGAAATGCAGATGTTCAGGGGTGAATACAGATGGTCAAGTGTGAGTAGAGATGGTCAGTTGTGAGCAGAGATGGTCAGGTGTGAATATAGATGGTCAGGGGTGAGTATAGATGGTCAGGTGTGAATATAGATGGTCAGGTGTGAGTATAGATGGTTAGGTGTGAGTATAGATGGTCAGGTGTGAATATAGATGGTTAGGTGTGAGTATAGATGGTCAGGTGTGAATATAGATGGTCAGGTGTGAATATAGATGGTCAGGTGTGAATATAGATGGTCAGGTGTGAGTATAGATGGTCAGGTGTGAGTATAGATGGCCAGGGGTGAGTATAGATGGTCAGTTGTGAGTATAGATGGTCAGGTGAGAGTATAGATGGTCAGGGGTGAGTATAGATGGTCAGGTGTGAGTATAGATGGTTAGGTGTGAGTATAGATGGTCAGCTGTGAGTATAGATGGTCAGATGTGAATATAGATTGTCAGGTGTTAATATAGATGGTCAGGTGTGAATATAGGTGGTCAGGTGTGAGTATAGATGGTCAGGAGTGACTATCGATGGTCAGGTGTGAATATAGATGGTCAGGGTTGAGTATAGATGGTCCGGTGTTAGTATAGATGGTCAGGTGTGAGTATGGATGGTCAGCTGGGTGAGTAGATGGTCAGGTGTGAATATAGATGTTTGGGCGTGTGTCTAGATGCTGAGGGGTGAGTATTGATGGTCAGGTGTGAATATAGATGGTCAGGTGTTTGTTTCGATGGTCAGGTGTGAGTATAGATGGTCCGGTGTCAGTATAGATGGTCCGGTATGAATACAGATTGTCAGGTGTGAGTATAGATGGTCAGGTGTGAATATGGATGCTCAGCTGTATGTGTAGATGGTCAGGAGTGAATATAGATGTTTGGGCGTGTGTCTAGATGCTGAGGGGTGAGTATAGATGGTCAGGTGTGAATATAGATGGTCAGGTGTGTGTTTCGATGGTCAGGTGTGAGTATAGATGGTCCGGTGTCAGTATATATGGTCCGGTGTGAATATAGATGGTCAGTCATGAGTATAGATGGTCAGGTGTGAATATAGATGGTCAGGTGTGAATATAGATGGTCCGGTGTGAATATAGATGGTCAGGTGTGAGTATAGATGGTCAGGTGTGAATATAGATGGTCAGGTGTGAATATAGATGGTCAGTCGTGAGTATAGATGGTCAGGTGTGAATATAGATGGTCAGGTGTGAATATAGATGGTCAGGTGTGAATATAGATGGTCCGGTGTGAATATAGATGGTCAGGTGTGAATATAGATGGTCAGGTGTGAATATAGATGGTCAGGTGTGAATATAGATGGTCAGGTGTGAATATAGATGGTCAGCGGTGAGTATAGATGGTCAGGTGTGAATATAGATGGTCAGGTGTGAATATAGATGGTCAAGTGTGAGTAAAGATGGTCAGGTGTGAGTATAGATGGTCAGGGGTGAATATAGATGGTCAGGTGTGAGTAAAGATGGTCAGGTGTGAGTATAGATGGTCAGGTGTGAGTATAGATGGTCAGGTGTGAGTATAGATGGTCAGGTGTGAATATAGATGGTCAGGTGTGAGTATAGATGGTCAGGTTTAAGTATAGATCGTCAGGTGCGAGTATAGATGGTCAGGTGTGAATATAGATGGTCAGGTGTAAATATAGATGGCCAGGTGTGAGTATAGACGGTCTGGTGAAAAATATAGATGGTCAGGAGTGAATATAGATGGTCAGGAAGAGTACAGATGGTCAGGTGTGAATATAGACGGTCAGGAGTGAATATAGAAGGTCAGCTGTGAGTATAGATGGTCAGGTGCGAATATAGATGGTCAGGTGAGAGTATAGATGGTCAGGTGTGAGTATAGATGGTCAGGTGTGAGTATAGATGGTCAGGTGTGAGTATAGATGGTCAGGTGTGAGTATAGATGGTCAGGTGTGAGTATAGATGGTCAGGTGTGAGTATAGATGGTCAGGTGTGAATATAGATGGTCATGTGTGAATATAGATGGTCAGGTGTGAATATAGATGGTCAGGTGTGAGTATAGATGGTCAGGTGTGAGTATAGATGGTCAGGTGTGAGTATAGATGGCCAGGAGTGAACATCGATGGTCAGGGGTGAGTATAGATGGTCAGGTTTGAGTATAGATGGTCAGGTGTGAATATAGATGGTCAGGTGTCAGTATAGATGGTCAGGTTTGAGTATAGATGGTCAGGTGTGAATATAGATGGTCAGGTGTGAATATAGATGGCCAGGTGTGAATATAGATGGTCAGGTGTGAATATAGATTGTCAGGTGTCAGTATAGATAGTCAGGTGTGAATATAGATGGTGAGGTGTGAATATAGATGGTCAGGTGTGAATATAGAAGGTCAGGTGTGAATATAGATGGTCAGGTGTGAATATAGATGGTCAGGTGTGAGTATAGATGGTCAGGTGTGAATATAGATGGTCAGGTGTGAGTATAGATGGTCAGGTGTGAGTATAGATGGTCAGGTGTGAATATAGATGGTCAGGTGTGAATATAGATGGTCAGGTGAAAATATAGATGGTCAGGTGTGAATATAGATGGTCAGGTGTGAGTATAGATGGTCAGATGTGAGTTTAGATGGTCAGGTGTGAGTATAGATGGTCAGGTGTGAATATAGATGGTCAGGTGTGAATATAGATGGTCAGGGGCGAATATAGATGGTCAGGTGTGAATATAGATGGTCAGGTGTGAGTATAGATGGTCAGGTGTGAATATAGATGGTCAGGTGTAAATATAGATGGTCAGGTGTGAATATAGATGATCAGGTGTAAATATAGATGGTCAGGTGTGAATATAGATGGTCAGGTGTAAATATAGATGGTCAGGTTTGAATATAGATGGTCAGGTGTGAATATAGATGGTCAGGTGTGAGTATAGATGGTCAGGTGTGAGTGTAGATGGTCAGGTGTGAGTATAGATGGTCACGGGCGAATATAGATGGTCAGGTGTGAATATAGATGGTCAGGTGTAAATATAGATGGTCAGATGTGAATATAGATGGTCAGGTGTGAGGTTAGATGGTCAGGTGTGAGTATAGATGGTCAGGTGTGAGTATAGATGGTCAGGTGTGAATATAGATGGTCAGGTGTGAGTATAGGTGGTCAGGTGTGAGTATAGATGGTCAGGTGTGAATATAGATGGTCAGATGTGAGTATAGATGGTCAGGTGTGAATATAGATGGTCAGGTGTGAGTATAGGTGGTCAGGTGTGAATATAGATGGTCAGGTGTGAATATAGATGGTCAGGTGTAAGTATAGATGGTCAGGTGTGAGTATAGATGGTTAGGTGTGAATATAGATGGTCAGGTGTGAGTATAGATGGTCGGGTGTGAATATAGATGGTCAGGTTTAAGCATAGATGGTCAGGTGTGAACATAGATGGTCAGGTGTCAGTATAGATGGTCAGGTGTGAATATAGATGGTCAGGTGTAAATATAGATGGTCAGGTTTGAATATAGATGGTCAGGTGTGAATATAGATGGTCAGGTGTGAGTATAGATGGTCAGGTGTGAGTGTAGATGGTCAGGTGTGAGTATAGATGGTCAGGGGCGAATATAGATGGTCAGGTGTGAATATAGATGGTCAGGTGTAAATATAGATGGTCAGATGTGAATATAGATGGTCAGGTGTGAGGTTAGATGGTCAGGTGTGAGTATAGATGGTCAGGTGTGAGTATAGATGGTCAGGTGTGAGTATAGATGGTCAGGTGTGAATATAGATGGTCAGGTGTGAATATAGATGGTCAGGGGCGAATATAGATGGTCAGGTGTGAATATAGATGGTCAGGTGTGAGTATAGATGGTCAGGTGTGAATATAGATGGTCAGGTGTAAATATAGATGGTCAGGTGTGAATATAGATGATCAGGTGTAAATATAGATGGTCAGGTGTGAATATAGATGGTCAGGTGTAAATATAGATGGTCAGGTTTGAATATAGATGGTCAGGTGTGAATATAGATGGTCAGGTGTGAGTATAGATGGTCAGGTGTGAGTGTAGATGGTCAGGTGTGAGTATAGATGGTCAGGTGTGAATATAGATGGTCAGGTGTGAGTATAGGTGGTCAGGTGTGAGTATAGATGGTCAGGTGTGAATATAGATGGTCAGATGTGAGTATAGATGGTCAGGTGTGAATATAGATGGTCAGGTGTGAGTATAGGTGGTCAGGTGTGAATATAGATGGTCAGGTGTGAATATAGATGGTCAGGTGTGAGTATAGATGGTCAGGTGTGAGTATAGATGGTTAGGTGTGAATATAGATGGTCAGGTGTGAGTATAGATGGTCGGGTGTGAATATAGATGGTCAGGTTTAAGCATAGATGGTCAGGTGTGAACATAGATGGTCAGGTGTCAGTATAGATGGTCAGGTGTGAATATAGATGGTCAGGTGTAAATATAGATGGTCAGGTTTGAATATAGATGGTCAGGTGTGAATATAGATGGTCAGGTGTGAGTATAGATGGTCAGGTGTGAGTGTAGATGGTCAGGTGTGAGTATAGATGGTCAGGGGCGAATATAGATGGTCAGGTGTGAATATAGATGGTCAGGTGTAAATATAGATGGTCAGATGTGAATATAGATGGTCAGGTGTGAGGTTAGATGGTCAGGTGTGAGTATAGATGGTCAGGTGTGAGTATAGATGGTCAGGTGTGAGTATAGATGGTCAGGTGTGAATATAGATGGTCAGGTGTGAGTATAGGTGGTCAGGTGTGAGTATAGATGGTCAGGTGTGAATATAGATGGTCAGATGTGAGTATAGATGGTCAGGTGTGAATATAGATGGTCAGGTGTGAGTATAGGTGGTCAGGTGTGAATATAGATGGTCAGGTGTGAATATAGATGGTCAGGTGTGAGTATAGATGGTCAGGTGTGAGTATAGATGGTTAGGTGTGAATATAGATGGTCAGGTGTGAGTATAGATGGTCGGGTGTGAATATAGATGGTCAGGTTTAAGCATAGATGGTCAGGTGTGAACATAGATGGTCAGGTGTCAGTATAGATGGTCAGGTGTGAATATAGATGGTCAGCTGTGAGTATAGATGGTCGGGTGTGAATATAGATGGTCAGGTTTAAGCATAGATGGTCAGGTGTGAACATAGATGGTCAGGTGTCAGTATAGATGGTCAGGTGTGAGTATAGATGGTCACGTGTGAATATAGATGGTCTGGTGTGAATATAGATGGTCAGGTGTGAGTATAGATGGTCAGGTGTGAGCATAGATGGTCAGGTGTCAATATAGATGGTCAGGTGTGAATATAGATGGTTCGGTGTGAATATAGATGGTCAGGTGTGAATATAGATGGTCTGTTGTGATTTTAGATGGTCAGGTGTGAATATAGATGGTCAGGTGTGAATTTAGATGGTATGGTGTGAATATAGATGGTCAGGTGTGAATATAGATGGTCAGTCGTGGGTATAGATGGTCAGGTGTGAATATAGATGTTCAGGTGTGACTATAGATGGTCAGGTGTGAGTATAGATGGTCAGATGTGAATTTAGATGGTATGGTGTGAATATAGATGGTCAGGTGTGAATTTAGATGGTATGGTGTGAATATAGATGGTCAGGGGTGAATATAGATGGTCAGGTGTGAGAATAGATGGTCAGGTGTGAATATAGATGGTCAGGTGTGAATATAGATGGTCAGTCATGAGTATAGATGGTCAGGTGTGAGTATAGATGGTCAGGTGTGAATATAGATGGTCAGGTGTGAGAATAGATGGTCAGGTGTGAGTATAGATGGTCAGGTGTGAGTATAGATGGTCAGGTGTGAATATAGATGGTCAGGTGTGAGTATAGATGGTCAGGTGTGAGTATAGATGGTCAGGTGTGAGAATAGATGGTCAGGTGTGAATATAGATGGTCCGGTTTGAATATAGATGGTCAGTTGTGAATATAGATGGTAAGGTGTGAATATAGATGGTCAGGTGTGAGAATAGATGGTCAGGTGTGAATATAGATGGTCAGGTGTGAATATAGATGGTCCGGTTTGAATATAGATGGTCAGGTGTGAGAATAGATGGTCAGGTGTGAATATAGATGGTCAGGTGTGAATATAGATGGTCAGGTGTGAATATAGATGGTCAGGGGTGATTATAGATGGTGAGGTGTGAATATAGATGGTCAGGTGTGAGTATAGATGGTCAGGTGTGAGTATAGATGGTCAGGTGTGAATATAGATGGTCAGATGTGAGTATAGATGGTCAGGTGTGAATATAGATGGTCAGGTGTGAGTATAGGTGGTCAGGTGTGAATATAGATGGTCAGGTGTGAATATAGATGGTCAGGTGTGAGTATAGATGGTCAGGTGTGAGTATAGATGGTTAGGTGTGAATATAGATGGTCAGGTGTGAGTATAGATGGTCGGGTGTGAATATAGATGGTCAGGTTTAAGCATAGATGGTCAGGTGTGAACATAGATGGTCAGGTGTCAGTATAGATGGTCAGGTGTGAATATAGATGGTCAGCTGTGAGTATAGATGGTCGGGTGTGAATATAGATGGTCAGGTTTAAGCATAGATGGTCAGGTGTGAACATAGATGGTCAGGTGTCAGTATAGATGGTCAGGTGTGAATATAGATGGTTCGGTGTGAGTATAGATGGTCACGTGTGAATATAGATGGTCTGGTGTGAATATAGATGGTCAGGTGTGAGTATAGATGGTCACGTGTGAATATAGATGGTCAGGTGTGAATATAGATGGTCAGGTGTGAGTATAGATGGTCACGTGTGAATATAGATGGTCTGGTGTGAATATAGATGGTCAGGTGTGAGTATAGATGGTCAGGTGTGAGCATAGATGGTCAGGTGTGAATATAGATGGTTCGGTGTGAATATAGATCGTCAGGTGTGAATATAGATGGTCTGTTGTGATTTTAGATGGTCAGGTGTGAATATAGATGGTCAGGTGTGAATATAGATGGTCAGTCGTGGGTATAGATGGTCAGGTGTGAATATAGATGTTCAGGTGTGACTATAGATGGTCAGGTGTGAATATAGATGGTCAGGGTGAATATAGATGGTCAGGTGTGAGTATAGATGGTCAGATGTGAATTTAGATGGTATGGTGTGAATATAGATGGTCAGGTGTGAATTTAGATGGTATGGTGTGAATATAGATGGTCAGGGGTGAATATAGATGGTCAGGTGTGAGAATAGATGGTCAGGTGTGAATATAGATGGTCAGGTGTGAATATAGATGGTCAGTCATGAGTATAGATGGTCAGGTGTGAGTATAGATGGTCAGGTGTGAATATAGATGGTCAGGTGTGAGAATAGATGGTCAGGTGTTAGTATAGATGGTCAGGTGTGAATATAGATGGTCAGGTGTGAGTATAGATGGTCAGGTGTGAGTATAGATGGTCAGGTGTGAGAATAGATGGTCAGGTGTGAATATAGATGGTCCGGTTTGAATATAGATGGTCAGTTGTGAATATAGATGGTCAGGTGTGAATATAGATGGTCAGGTGTGAGAATAGATGGTCAGGTGTGAATATAGATGGTCAGGTGTGAATATAGATGGTCCGGTTTGAATATAGATGGTCAGGTGTGAGAATAGATGGTCAGGTGTGAATATAGATGGTCAGGTGTGAGTATAGATGGTCAGGTGTGAGTATAGATGGTCAGGTGTGAATATAGATGGTCAGGAGTGAATATAGATGGTCAGGTGTGAATATAGATGGTCAGGTGTGAATATAGATGTTCAGGTGTAAGTATAGATGGTCAGGTGTGATGCCAGGCGGTCAGGTGTGCGTTCTGACGGTCAGGTGTGAGTATAGATGGTCAGGGGTGAATATAGATGGTCAGGAGTGAGTATAGATGGTCAGGTTTAAGTATAGATGGTCAGGTGTGAGTATAGATGGTCAGGTGTGAATATAGATGGTCAGGTGTGAGTATAGATGGTCAGGTTTGAGTATAGATGGTCAGGTTTAAGTATAGATGGTCAGGTGTGAGTATAGATGGTCAGGTGTGAATATAGATGGTCAGGTGTGAATATAGATGGTCAGGTGTGAGTATAGATGGTCAGGTGTGAATATAAATGGTCAGGTGTGAGTATAGATGGCCAGGTTTAAGTATAGATGGTCAGGTGTGAGTATAGATGGTCAGGTGTGAATATAGATGGCCAGGTGTGAGTATAGATGGTCAGGTGAAAAATATAGATGGTCAGGAGTGAATATAGATGGTCAGGAAGAGTACAGATGGTCAGGTGTGAATATAGACGGTCAGGAGTGAATATAGATGGTCAGGTGTGAGTATAGATGGTCAGGTGTGAATATAGATGGTCAGGTGTGAGTATAGATGGTCAGGTGTGAATATAGATGGTCAGGTGTGAATTTCAATGGTCAGGTGTGAGTATAGATGGTCAGGTGTGAGTATAGATGGCCAGGAGTGAATATCGATGGTCAGGTTTGAGTATAGATGGTCCGGTGTTAGTATAAATGTCCAGGTGTGAATATGGATGGTCAGCTGTGTGTGTAGATTCTCAGGAGTGAATATAGATGTTTGGGCGTGTGTCTAGATGCTGAGGGGTGAGTATAGATGGTCAGGTGTGAATATAGATGGTCAGTTGTTTGTTTCGATGGTCAGGTGTGAGTATAAATGGTCCGGTGTCAGTATAGATGGTCAGGTGTGAATATAGATGGTCATGTGTGAATATAGATGGTCAGGTGTGAATATAAATGGTCAGGTGTGAGTATAGATGGCCAGCTGTGAATTTCAATGGTCAGGTGTGAGTATAGATGGTCAGGTGTGAATTCCAATGGTCAGGTGTGAGTATAGATGGTCAGGTGTGAGTATAGATGGTCAGGGGTGAGTATAGATGGTCAGGTTTGAGTATAGATGGTCAGGTGTGAATATAGATGGTCAGGTGTCAGTATAGATGGTCAGGTTTGAGTATAGATGGTCAGGTGTGAATATAGATGGTCAGGTGTGAATATAGAAGGTCAGGTGTGAATATAGGTGGTCAGGTGTGAATATAGATGGTCAGGTGTGAATATAGATGGTCAGGTGTAAGTATAGATGGTCAGGTGTGAGTATAGATGGTCAGGTGTGAGTATAGATGGTCAGGGGTGAGTATAGATTGTCTAGTGTCAGTATAGATAGTCAGGTGTGAATATAGATGGTGAGGTGTGAATATAGATGGTCAGGTGTGAATATAGAAGGTCAGGTGTGAATATAGATGGTCAGGTGTGAATATAGATGGTCAGGGGTGAGTATAGATGGTCAGGTGTCAGTATAGATGGCCAGGTGTGAGTATAGATGGTCAGGTGTGAACTTAGATGGTCACGTATCAGTATAGATGGTCTGATGTGAGTATAGATGGTCAGGTGTGAATATAGATGGTCAGGTGTGAGTATAGATGGTCAGGTGTGAGTATAGATGGTCAGGTGTGAATATAGATGGTCAGGTGTGAATATAGATGGTCAGGTGTGAATATAGATGGTCAGGTGAAAATATAGATGGTCAGGTGTGAATATAGATGGTCAGGTGTGAGTATAGATGGTCAGATGTGAGTTTAGATGGTCAGGTGTGAGTATAGATGGTCAGGTGTGAATATAGATGGTCAGGTGTGAATATAGATGGTCAGGGGCGAATATAGATGGTCAGGTGTGAATATAGATGGTCAGGTGTGAGTATAGATGGTCAGGTGTAAATATAGATGGTCAGGTGTGAATATAGATGATCAGGTGTAAATATAGATGGTCAGGTGTGAATATAGATGGTCAGGTGTAAATATAGATGGTCAGGTTTGAATATAGATGGTCAGGTGTGAATATAGATGGTCAGGTGTGAGTATAGATGGTCAGGTGTGAGTGTAGATGGTCAGGTGTGAGTATAGATGGTCAGGGGCGAATATAGATGGTCAGGTGTGAATATAGATGGTCAGGTGTAAATATAGATGGTCAGATGTGAATATAGATGGTCAGGTGTGAGGTTAGATGGTCAGGTGTGAGTATAGATGGTCAGGTGTGAGTATAGATGGTCAGGTGTGAATATAGATGGTCAGGTGTGAGTATAGGTGGTCAGGTGTGAATATAGATGGTCAGGTGTGAATATAGATGGTCAGATGTGAGTATAGATGGTCAGGTGTGAATATAGATGGTCAGGTGTGAGTATAGGTGGTCAGGTGTTAATATAGATGGTCAGGTGTGAATATAGATGGTCAGGTGTGAGTATAGATGGTCAGGTGTGAGAATAGATGGTTAGGTGTGAATATAGATGGTCAGGTGTGAGTATAGATGGTCGGGTGTGAATATAGATGGTCAGGTTTAAGCATAGATGGTCAGGTGTGAACATAGATGGTCAGGTGTCAGTATAGATGGTCAGGTGTGAATATAGATGGTCAGGTGTGAGTATAGATGGTCGGGTGTGAATATAGATGGTCAGGTTTAAGCATAGATGGTCAGGTGTGAACATAGATGGTCAGGTGTCAGTATAGATGGTCAGGTGTGAGTATAGATGGTCACGTGTGAATATAGATAGTCTGGTGTGAATATAGATGGTCAGGTGTGAGTATAGATGGTCAGGTGTGAGTATAGATGGTCAGGTGTCAATAAAGATGGTCAGGTGTGAATATAGATGGTTCGGTGTGAATATAGATGGTCAGGTGTGAATATAGATGGTCAGTTGTGATTTTAGATGGTCAGGTGTGAATATAGATGGTCAGGTGTGAATTTAGATGGTATGGTGTGAATATAGATGGTCAGGTGTGAATATAGATGGTCAGTCGTGGGTATAGATGGTCAGGTGTGAATATAGATGTTCAGGTGTGACTATAGATGGTCAGGTGTGAATATAGATGGTCAGGGTGAATATAGATGGTCAGGTGTGAATTTAGATGGTATGGTGTGAATATAGATGGTCAGGTGTGAATATAGATGGTCAGGTGTGAGAATAGATGGTCAGGTGTGAATATAGATGGTCAGGTATGAATATAGATGGTCAGGTGTGAGTATAGATGGTCAGGTGTGAATATAGATGGTCAGGTGTGAATATAGATGGTCAGTCATGAGTATAGATGGTCAGGTGTGAGTATAGATGGTCAGGTGTGAATATAGATGGTCAGGTGTGAGAATAGATGGTCAGGTGTTAGTATAGATGGTCAGGTGTGAATATAGATGGTCAGGTGTGAGTATAGATGGTCAGGTGTGAGTATAGATGGTCAGGTGTGAATATAGATGGTCAGGTGTGAGTATAGATGGTCAGGTTTGAGTATAGATGGTCAGGTGTGAATATAGATGGTCAGGTGTGAATATAGATGGTCAGGTGTGAGTATAGATGGTCAGGTGAAAAATATAGATGGTCAGGTGTGAGTATAGATGGTCAGGTGAAAAATATAGATGGTCAGGAGTGAATATAGATGGTCAGGAAGAGTACAGATGGTCAAGTGTGAATATAGACGGTCAGGAGTGAATATAGATGGTCAGGTGTGAGTATAGATGGTCAGGTGTGAGTATAGATGGTCAGGTGTGAGTATAGATGGTCAGGGGTGAATATAGATGGTCAGGTGTGAGTATAGATGGTCAGGTTTAAGTATAGATGGTCAGGTGTGAGTATAGATGGTCAGGTGTGAATATAGATGGTCAGGTTTAAGTATAGATGGTCAGGTGTGAGTATAGATAGTCAGGTGTGAGTATAGATGGTCAGGGGTGAATATAGATGGTCAGGTGTGAGTATAGATGGTCAGGGGTGAATATAGATGGTCAGGTGTGAGTATAGATGGTCAGGTTTAAGTATAGATGGTCAGGTGTGAGTATAGATGGTCAGGTGTGAATATAGATGGTCAGGTTTAAGTATAGATGGTCAGGTGTGAGTATAGATGGTCAGGTGTGAATATAGATGGTCAGGTGTGAATATAGATGGTCAGGTGTGAGTATAGATGGTCAGGTTTAAGTATAGATGGTCAGGTGTGAGTATAGATGGTCAGGTGCGAGTATAGATGGTCAGGTGTGAATATAGATGGTCAGGTGTGAATATAGATGGCCAGGTGTGAGTATAGATGGTCAGGTGAAAAATATAGATGGTCAGGAGTGAATATAGATGGTCAGGAAGAGTACAGATGGTCAGGTGTGAATATAGACGGTCAGGAGTGAATATAGATGGTCAGGTGTGAGTATAGATGGTCAGGTGTGAATATAGATGGTCAGGTGTGAGTATAGATGGTCAGGTGTGAGTATAGATGGTCAGGTGTGAATTTCAATGGTCAGGTGTGAGTATAGATGGTCAGGTGTGAGTATAGATGGCCAGGAGTGAATATCGATGGTCAGGTTTGAGTATAGATGGTCCGGTGTTAGTATAAATGTCCAGGTGTGAATATGGATGGTCAGCTGTGTGTGTAGATTCTCAGGAGTGAATATAGATTTTTGGGCGTGTGTCTAGATGCTGAGGGGTGAGTATAGATGGTCAGGTGTGAATATAGATGGTCAGTTGTTTGTTTCGATGGTCAGGTGTGAGTATAGATGGTCCGGTGTCAGTATAGATGGTCCGGTATGAATATAGATGGTCAGGTGTGAGTATAGATGGTCAGGTGTGAGTATAGATGGTCAGGTGTGAATATAGATGGTCCGGTGTGAATATAAATGGTCAAGTGTGAGTGTACATATTCAGGTGTGTGTATAGATGGTCAGGAGTGAATATAGATGGTCAGGTGTGAATATAGATGGTCAGTCGTGAGTATAGATGGTCAGTTGTGAATATAGATGTTCAGGTGTGACTATAGATGGTCAGGTGTGAATATAGATGGTCTGGTGTGAATATAAATGGTCAGGTGTGAGTATAGATGGTCAGGTGTGAGTATAGATGGTCAGGTGTGAATATAGATGGTCAGGTGTGAGTATAGATGGTCAGGTGTGAATATAGATGGTCGGGGGTGAATATAGATGGTCAGGTGTGAGTATAGATGGTCAGATGTTAATATAGATGGTCAGGTGTGAATATAGATGGTCAGGTGTGAGTATAGATGGTCAGGTGTGAATATAGATGGTCAGGTTGGAGTATAGATGGTCAGGTGTGAATATAGATGGTCAGGTGTGAATATAGATGGCCAGGTGTGAATATAGATGGTCAGGTGTGAATATAGAAGGTCAGGTGTGAATATAGATGGTCAAGTGTGAATATAGATGGTCAGGGCTTAGTATAGATGGTCAGGTGTGAGTATAGATGGTCAGGTGTGAGTATAGATGGTCAGGGGTGAGTATAGATTGTCAGGTGTCAGTATAGATGGTCAGGTGTGAATATAGATGGTGAGGTGTGAATATAGATGGTCAGGTGTGAATATAGAAGGTCAGGTGTGAATATAGATGGTCAGGTGTGAATATAGATGGTCAGGTGTCAGTATAGATGGCCAGGTGTGAGTATAGATGGTCAGGTGTGAACTTAGATGGTCACGTGTGAATATAGATGGTCAGGGCTTAGTATGGATGGTCAGGTGTGAGTATAGATGGTCAGGTGTGAGTATAGATGGTCAGGGGTGAGTATAGATTGTCAGGTATCAGTATAGATGGTCAGTTGTCAATATAGATGGTGAGGTGTGAATATAGATGGTCAGGTGTGAATATAGAAGGTCAGGTGTGAATATAGATGGTCAGGTGTGAATATAGATGGTCAGGGGTGAGTATAGATGGTCAGGTGTCAGTATAGATGGCCAGGTGTGAGTATAGATGGTCAGGTGTGAACTTAGATGGTCACGTGTCAGTATAGATGGTCTGATGTGAGTACAGATGGTCAGGTGTGAATATAGATGGTCAGGTGTGAGTATAGATGGTCAGGTGTGAGTATAGATGGTCAGGTGTGAATATAGATGGTCAGGTGTGAATATAGATGGTCAGGTGAAAATATAGATGGTCAGGTGTGTATATAGATGGTCAGGTGTGAGTATAGATGGTCAGGTGTGAGTATAGATGGTCAGGTGTGAATATAGATGGTCAGGGGTGAATATAGATGGTCAGTTATGAATATAGATGGTCAGGTGTAAATATAGATGGTCAGGTGTGAATATAGATGGTCAGGTGTAAATATAGATGGTCAGGTGTGAATATAGATGATCAGGTGTCAATATAGATGGTCAGGTGTGAGTATAGATGGTCAGGTGTGAATATAGATGGTCAGGTGTAAATATAGATGGTCAGGTGTGAATATAGATGGTCAGGTGTAAATATAGATGGTCAGGTGTAAATATAGATGGTCAGGTGTGAATATAGATGGTCAGGTGTGAGTATAGATGGTCAGGTGTGAGTTTAGATGGTCAGGTGTGAGTATAGATGGTCAGGTGTGAATATAGATGGTCAGGTGTAAATATAGATGGTCAGGTGTGAGTATAGATGGTCAGGTGTGAGTATAGATGGTCAGTTGTGAGTATAGGTGGTCAGGTGTGAGTATAGATGGTCAGGTGTGAGTATAGATGGTCAGGTGTGAGTATAGGTGGTCAGGTGTGAATATAGATGGTCAGGTGTGAATATAGATGGTCAGGTGTGAGTATAGATGGTCAGGTGTGAGTATAGATGGTCAGGGGTGAATATAGATGGTCAGGGGTGAGTATAGATGGTCAAGTGTGAGTATAGATGGTCAGGTGTCAATATAGATGGTCAGATGTGAATATAGATGGTTCGGTGTGAATATAGATGGTCAGGTGTGAATATAGATGGTCAGTTGTGATTTTAGATGGTCAGGTGTGAATATAGATGGTCAGGTGTGAATTTAGATGGTATGGTGTGAATATAGATGGTCAGGTGTGAATATAGATGGTCAGTCGTGAGTATAGATGGTCAGGTGTGAATATAGATGTTCAGGTGTGACTATAGATGGTCAGGTGTGAATATAGATGGTCAGGGTGAAAATAGATGGTCAGGTGTGAGTATAGATGGTCAGATGTGAATATAGATGGTCAGGTGTGAATATAGATGGTCAGGTGTGAGTATAGATGGTCAGGTGTGAATATAGATGGTCAGGTGTCAGTATAGATAGTCAGGTTTGAGTATAGATGGTCAGGTGTGAATATAGATGGTCAGGTGTGAATATAGATGGTGAGGTGTGAATATAGATGGTCAGGTGTGAATATAGAAGGTCAGGTGTGAATATAGATGGTCAGGTGTGAATATAGATGGTCAGGGCCTAGTATAGATGGTCAGGTGTGAATATAGATGGTCAGGGGTGAGTATAGATGGTCAGGTGTGAGTATAGATGGTCAGGTGTGAATATAGATGGTGAGGTGTGAATATAGATGGTCAGGTGTGAATATAGAAGGTCAGGTGTGAATATAGATGGTCAGGTGTGAATATAGATGGTCAGGGCTGAGTATAGATGGTCAGGTGTGAATATAGATAGTCAGGGGTGAGTATAGATGGTCAGGTGTGAGTATAGATGGTCAGGGGTGAGTATAGATGGTCAGGTGTAAATATAGATGGTCAGGCTAAAGTATAGATGGTCAGGTGTGAGTACAGATGGTCAGGTGTGAATATAGATGGTCAGGTGTGAATATAGATGGTCAGGTGTGAATATAGATGGTCAGGGGTGAGTATAGATGGTCATGTGTGAGTATAGATGGTCAGGGGTGAGTATAGATGGTCATGTGTGAGTATAGATGGTCAGGGGTGAGTATAGATGGTCAGGTGTAAATATAGATGGTCAGGTGTGAATATAGAAGGTCAGGTGTGAATAGAGATGGACAGGTGTGAATATAGATGGTCTGGTGTGAATATAGATGGACAGGTGTGAATATAGATGGTCAGGTGTGAATATAGATGGTCAGGGGTGAGTATAGATGGTCATGTGTGATTATAGATGGTCAGGGGTGAGTATAGATGGTCAGGCGTAAATATAGATGGTCAGGTGTGAATATAGAAGGTCAGGTGTGAATATAGATGGACAGGTGTGAATATAGATGGTCAGGTGTGAATATAGATGGTCAGGGGTGAGTATAGATGGTCATGTGTGAGTATAGATGGTCAGGGGTGAATATAGATGGTCAGGTGTGAGTATAGATGGTCAGGTGTGAGTATAGATGGTCAGGTGTGAGTATAGATGGTCAGGTGTGAGTATAGATGGTCAGGTGTGAGTATAGATGGTCAGGTGTGAATGTAGATGGTCAGGTGTGAATATAGATGGTCAGGTGTGAATATAGATGGTCAGGGGTGAGTATAGATGGTCAGGTGTCAGTATAGATGGCCAGGTGTGAGTATAGATGGTCAGGTGTGAACTTAGATGGTCACGTGTGAATATAGATGGTCAGGGCTTAGTATAGATGGTCAGGTGTGAGTATAGATGGTCAGATGTGAATATAGATGGTCAGGTGTGAATATAGATGGTCAGGTGTGAATATAGATGGTGAGGTGTGAATATAGATGGTCAGGTGTGAATATAGAAGGTCAGGTGTGAATATAGATTGTCAGGTGTGAATATAGATGGTCAGGGGTGAGTATAGATGGTCAGGTGTCAGTATAGATGGCCAGGTGTGAGTATAGATGGTCAGGTGTGAACTTAGATGGTCACGTGTCAGTATAGATGGTCTGATGTGAGTATAGATGGTCAGGTGTGAATATAGATGGTCTGGTGTGAGTATAGATGGTCAGGTGTGAATATAGATGGTCAGGTGTGAATATAGATGGTCAGGTGTGAATATAGATGGTCAGGTGTGAATATAGATGGTCAGGTGAAAATATAGATGGTCAGGTGTGTATATAGATGGTCAGGTGTGAGTATAGATGGTCAGGTGTGAGTATAGATGGTCAGGTGTGAATATAGATGGTCAGGGGTGAATATAGATGGTCAGGTATGAATATAGATGGTCAGGTGTAAATATAGATGGTCAGGTGTGAATATAGATGGTCAGGTGTAAATATAGATGGTCAGGTGTGAATATAGATGGTCAGGTGTGAGTATAGATGGTCAGGTGTGAATATAGATGGTCAGGTGTAAATATAGATGGTCAGGTGTGAATATAGATGATCAGGTGTAAATATAGATGGTCAGGTGTGAATATAGATGGTCAGGTGTAAATATAGATGGTCAGGTGTGAATATAGATGGTCAGGTGTGAGTATAGATGGTCAGGTGTGAATATAGATGGTCAGGTGTAAATATAGATGGTCAGGTGTGAGTATAGATGGTCAGGTGTGAGTATAGATGGTCAGGTGTGAGTATAGGTGGTCAGGTGTGAATATAGATGGTCAGGTGTGAATATAGATGGTCAGGTGTGAGTATAGATAGTCAGGTGTGAGTATAGATGGTCAGGTGTGAATATAGATGGTCAGGGGTGAGTATAGATGGTCAGATGTGAGTATAGATGGTCAGGTGTCAATGTAGATGGTCAGGTGTGAATATAGATGGTTCGGTGTGAATATAGATGGTCAGGTGTGAATATAGATGGTCAGTTGTGATTTTAGATGGTCAGGTGTGAATATAGATGGTCAGGTGTGAATTTAGATGGTATCGTGTGAATATAGATGGTCAGGTGTGAATATAGATGGTCAGTCGTGAGTATAGATGGTCAGGTGTGAATATAGATGTTCAGGTGTGACTATAGATGGTCAGGTGTGAATATAGATGGTCAGGGTGAATATAGATGGTCAGGTGTGAGTATAGATGGTCAGATGTGAATATAGATGGTGAGGTGTGAATATAGATGGTCAGGTGTGAATATAGATGGTCAGGTGTGAATTTAGATGGTCAGGTGTGAATATAGATGGTCAGGTGTCAGTATAGATAGTCAGGTTTGAGTATAGATGGTCAGGTGTGAATATAGATGGTCAGGTGTGAATATAGATGGTGAGGTGTGAATATAGATGGTCAGGTGTGAATATAGAAGGTCAGGTGTGAATATAGATGGTCAGGTGTGAATATAGATGGTCAGGGCCTAGTATAGATGGTCAGGTGTGAATATAGATGGTCAGGGGTGAGTATAGATGGTCAGGTGTGAGTATAGATGGTCAGGTGTGAATATAGATGGTGAGGTGTGAATATAGATGGTCAGGTGTGAATATAGAAGGTCAGGTGTGAATATAGATGGTCAGGTGTGAATATAGATGGTCAGGGCTGAGTATAGATGGTCAGGTGTGAATATAGATAGTCAGGGGTGAGTATAGATGGTCAGGTGTGAGTATAGATGGTCAGGGGTGAGTATAGATGGTCAGGTGTAAATATAGATGGTCAGGCTAAAGTATAGATGGTCAGGTGTGAGTACAGATGGTCAGGTGTGAATATAGATGGACAGGTGTGAATATAGATGGTCTGGTGTGAATATAGATGGACAGGTGTGAATATAGATGGTCAGGTGTGAATATAGATGGTCAGGGGTGAGTATAGATGGTCATGTGTGATTATAGATGGTCAGGGGTGAGTATAGATGGTCAGGCGTAAATATAGATGGTCAGGTGTGAATATAGAAGGTCAGGTGTGAATATAGATGGACAGGTGTGAATATAGATGGTCAGGTGTGAATATAGATGGTCAGGGGTGAGTATAGATGGTCAGGGGTGAATATAGATGATTAGGTGTGAATATAGATGGTCAGGTGTGAATATAGATGGTCAGGTGTGAGTATAGATGGTCAGGTGTGAATATAGAAGGTCAGGTGTGAATATAGATGGTCAGGTGTGAATATAGATGGTCAGGGGTGAGTATAGATGGTCAGGTGTCAGTATAGATGGCCAGGTGTGAGTATAGATGGTCAGGTGTGAACGTAGATGGTCACGTGTGAATATAGATGGTCAGGGCTTAGTATAGATGGTCAGGTGTGAGTATAGATGGTCAGGTGTGAGTATAGATGGTCAGGGGTGAGTATAGATTGTCAGGTATCAGTATAGATGGTCAGGTGTGAATATAGATGGTGAGGTGTGAATATAGATGGTCAGGTGTGAATATAGATGGTCAGGTGTCAGTATAGATGGCCAGGTGTGAGTATAGATGGTCAGGTGTGAACTTAGATGGTCAGATGTGAGTATAGATGGTCAGGTGAGAATATAGACGGTCAGGTGTGAATATAGATGGTCAGGTGTGAATATAGATGGTCAGGTGTGAGTGTAGATGGTCAGGTGTGAATATAGATGGTCAGGTGTGAATATAGATGGTCAGGTGTGAATATAGAAGGTCAGGTGTGAATATAGATGGACAGGTGTGAACATAGATGGTCAGGTGTGAATATAGATGGTCAGGGGTGAGTATAGATGGTCATGTGTGAGTATAGATGGTCAGGGGTGAGTATAGATGGTCAGGTGTGAATATAGATGGTCTGGTGTGAGTATAGATGGTCAGGTGTGAGTATAGATGGTCTGATGTGAGTATAGATGGTCAGGTGTGAATATAGATGGTCAGGTGTGAATATAGATGGTCAGGTGTGTATATAGATGGTCAGGTGTGAGTATAGATGGTCAGGTGTGAGTATAGATGGTCAGGTGTGAATATAGATGGTCAGGGGTGAATATAGATGGTCAGGTGTGTATATAGATGGTCAGGTGTAAATATAGATGGTCAGGTGTGAGTATAGATGGTCAGGTGTGAATATAGATGATCAGGTGTCAATATAGATGGTCAGGTGTGAGTATAGATGGTCAGGGGTGAATATAGATGGTCAGGTGTGAGTATAGATGGTCAGGAGTGAGTATAGATGGTCAGGTGTGAATATAGATGGTCAGGTGTGAATATAGATGGTCAGGTGTAAATATAGATGGTCAGGTGTGAATATAGATGATCAGGTGTAAATATAGATGGTCAGGTGTGAGTATAGATGGTCAGGTGTGAATATAGATGGTCAGGTGTGAATATAGATGGTCAGGGGTGAATATAGATGGTCAGGTGTGAGTGTAGATGGTCAGGTGTGAGTATAGATGGTCAGGTGTGAGTGTAGATGGTCAGGTGTGAGTATAGATGGTCAGGTGTGAATATAGATGGTCAGGTGTAAATATAGATGGTCAGGTGTGAGTATAGATGGTCAGGTGTGAGTATAGATGGTCAGGTGTGAGTATAGGTGGTCAGGTGTGAATATAGATGGTCAGGTGTGAATATAGATGGTCAGGTGTGAGTATAGATGGTCAGGTGTGAGTATAGATGGTCAGGTGTGAATATAGATGGTCAGGGGTGAGTATAGATGGTCAGATGTGAGTATAGATGGTCAGGTGTGAATATAGATGGTCAGGTGTCAATGTAGATGGTCAGGTGTGAATATAGATGGTTTGGTGTGAATATAGATGGTCAGGTGTGAATATAGATGGTCAGTTGTGATTTTAGATGGTCAGGTGTGAATATAGATGGTCAGGTGTGAATTTAGATGGTATCGTGTGAATATAGATGGTCAGGTGTGAATATAGATGGTCAGTCGTGAGTATAGATGGTCAGGTGTGAATATAGATGGTCAGGGTGAATATTGATGGTCAGGTGTGAGTATAGATGGTCAGGAGTGAATATCGATGGTCAGGGGTGAGTATAGATGGTCAGGTTTGAGTATAGATGGTCAGGTGAGAATATAGATGGTCAGGTGTGAGTATAGATGGTCAGGTGAGAATATAGATGGTCAGGTGTGAATATAGATGGTGAGGTGTGAATATAGATGGTCAGGTGTGAATATAGATCGTCAGGTGTCAGTATAGATGGTCAGGTTTGAGTATAGATGGTCAGGTGAGAATATAGATGGTCAGGTGTGAGTATAGATGGTCAGGTGAGAATATAGATGGTCAGGTGTGAATATAGATGGTGAGGTGTGAATATAGATGGTCAGGTGTGAATATAGAAGGTCAGGTGTGAATATAGATGGTCAGGTGTGAATATAGATGGTCAGGGGTGAGTATAGATGGTCAGGTGTGAATATAGATGGTCAGGTGTGAGTATAGATGGTCAGGTGTGAGTATAGATGGTCAGGTGTGAGTATAGATGGTCAGGTGTGAATACAGATGGTGAGGTGTGAATATAGATGGTCAGGTGTGAATATAGAAGGTCAGGTGTGAATATAGATGGTCAGGTGTGAATATAGATGGTCAGGGCTGAGTATAGATTGTCAGGTGTGAATATAGATGGTCAGGGGTGAGTATAGATGGTCAGGTGTGAGTATAGATGGTCAGGGGTGAGTATAGATGGTCAGGTGTAAATATAGATGGTCAGGCTAAAGTATAGATGGTCAGGTGTGAGTATAGATGGTCAGGTGTGAATATAGATGGTCAGGTGTGAATATAGATGGTCAGGTGTGAATATAGATGGTCAGGGTGAGTATAGATGGTCATGTGTGAGTATAGATGGTCAGGGGTGAGTATAGATGGTCATGTGTGAGTATAGATGGTCAGGGGTGAGTATCGATGGTCAGGTGTGAATATAGATGGTCAGGTGTGAGTATAGATGGTCAGGTGTAAATATAGATGGTCAGGTGTGAATATAGAAGGTCAGGTGTGAATATAGATGGACAGGTGTGAATATAGATGGTCAGGTGTGAATATAGATGGTCAGGGGTGAGTATAGATGGTCATGTGTGAGTATAGATGGTCAGGTGTGTATATAGATGGTTAGGTGTGAATACAGATGGTCAGGTGTGAGTATAGATGGTCAGGCGTGAATATAGATGGTCAGGTGTGAGTATAGATGGTCAGGTGTGAGTATAGATGGTCAGGTGTGAATATAGATGGTCAGGTGTGAATATAGATGGTCAGGTGTGAATATAGATGGTCAGGTGTGAGTATAGATGGTCAGGTGTGAATATAGATGGTCAGGTGTGAATATAGAAGGTCAGGTGTGAATATAGATGGACAGGTGTGAATATAGATGGTCAGGTGTGAATATAGATGGTCAGGGGTGAGTATAGATGGTCATGTGTGAGTATAGATGGTCAGGGGTGAGTATAGATGGTCATGTGTAAATATAGATGGTCAGGCTAAAGTATAGATGGCCAGGTGTGAATATAGATGGTCAGGTGTGAGTATAGATGGTCAGATGTGAGTATAGATGGTCAGGTGAGAATATAGACGGTCAGGTGTGAATATAGATGGTCAGGTGTGAATATAGATGGTCAGGTGTGAATATAGATGGTCAAGTGTGAGTATAGATGGTCAGGTGTGAATATAGATGGTCAGGTGTGAATATAGATGGTCAGGTGTGAGTATAGATGGTCAGGTGTGAGTATAGATGGTCAGGTGTGAATATAGATGGTCAGCTGTGAGTATAGATGGTCAGGTGTGAGTATAGATGGTCAGGTGTGAATATAGATGGTCAGGTGTGTGTATAGATGGTCAGGTCTGAATATAGATGGTCAGGTGTGAGTATAGATGGTCATGTGTGAGTATAGATGGTCAGGTGTGAGTATAGATGGTCAGGTGTGAATATAGATGGTCAGGTGTGAATATAGATGGTCAGGTGTGAATATAGATGGTCAGGTGTGAATATAGATAGTGAGGTGTGAATATAGATGGTCAGGTGTGAGTATAGATGGTCAGGTATGAATATAGATGGTCATGGGTGAGTATAGATGGTCAGGTGTGATTATAGGTGACCGGAATTGTGAGTTTCTGTCCTGTTTGTAAGTCAAACTCCCGATGTATAAATACTGGCTTCTATTTGTGTTCCAGGAGCAGTCTGGCAGACCTTGTTTGGAACCCGTTTCTCCCACATGTCTGGGTTAAAACCCAAAGCTTTGAAATAAAAACCCGCTGTATTTTGACTCACGAACAGTCTCAGAGGTAAATTTTGTCAATATCCTCAGTTACTCACATTGCTTATCTATAAATTCTCTCCGACTGTCATTGTATCGAACCTGAGATCTATTTACAAATGGGAATGATCCCACATTGTTAGTGATGTCGCTGTCAGTCTCTTACTGGGGAATCTCACCCATACCAGGCTGTTGGTTTGGATAAAGTTTTAGCCCAGCCCGTCTCTCTATCGCAGACCAGACTCCCCATCAACTGAGGCCCTTGTCTGTCTGGTGGTTAATACAGAAAAAGGTCCTTTTCCCACCTGACACAGAATCGTTCCTTATTAGTTTCCCCGTAGCCCAGTCTCCTGGTGTCGGCAGTTTGGGAGGATTCCCTTTCTGCCAAGCTTATCCCATCACTGTTGATGTTGTTTGGGAGAATGTTCACTCAGTCCCTCAAATTCTGCCTCTCTGTCTCCCACTCACTCTCCTCCTCCCGTTTGCCCATTACTATCCCAAGATGTGTCGGTTTGGGGGATTGGCCATGCTAAGTTCCCCTAAGTGTCCCAAGGTGTGTAGTTTCGGTGGAATGGCCATGTTAAATTGCCCCTTAGTGTCCCAAATGTGCATGTTTGGTGGATTGGCCTTGCTAAAATCATCTTAATGATTTCTAAAATCGTTGGAAAGGTGTTAACCCCGTATTCCCCTGGAAAGAGTGGTTCTCTGTTGTCCTTCAGGAGAAACTGGACCCGATCGCTTCCTCCATCCATCACGGTGTTGGTTCAGCTGTTCTTCTGTCCATCCGTCCTCCCAATCCTGAACTCTGTGGGTGGTGAAATCTCTGTCTGATCCCTAAAGACTTTCCTCAAACTCTCCCCCCTTTGCAGCCAGTTCTGGAGGAGCAGAGGGATCTAGGTGTATGTGTACATAGATCCCTGAAAGTTGGGAATCAAGTAGATAAAGTTGTTAAGAAGGCATACGGAGTTTTGGCGTTTATTGGTAGGGGGATTGAATTTAGGAGTCGCAGCGTCATGATGCAACTGTACACATCTCTGGTGCGGCCGCACTTGGAGTTTTGTGTGCAGTTCTGGTCCCCACATTACAGGAAGGATGTAGAGGCTTTGGAGAGGGTGCAGAGGAGGTTTACCAGGATGTTGCCTGGTATGGAGGGGAGATCCTATGAGGAGAGACTGAGAGATTTGGGGTTGTTTTCGCTGGAAAGAAGGTGGCTAAGAGGGGATCTCATTGAAACATATAAGATGATTAGAGGTTTAGACAGGGTAGATAGTGATAGCCTTTTTCCTAGGATGGAGAAAGCTAACACGAGGGGGCATGATTTTAAATTAAGGGGGGGTAGTTATAGGACAGATGTCAGGGGTAGGTTCTTTACCCAGAGGGTGGTGAGGGACTGGAATGCCCTGCCAGCTGCAGTTGTAAATGCTCCTAGTTTGGGGGCGTTTAAGAGATCTGTGGATAGGTTTATGGACGAAAAGGGATTGGTTTAGGCTAGTGGGTCAATGTTTTGTAACTGGTCGGCGCAACATCGTGGGCCGAAGGGCCTGTTCTGCGCTGTAATGTTCTATGTTCTATGTTCTATGTTCTATGTAGTTCTGAGTCTAACTGGAGAGGGATTCCCCGCCTGGATATTATCCCACTGGCCAATAATGTAGCCATGGTTTGAGATGGAAATGCATCACTAAACAGGAAGTTTTTCCCTTTTATCCCAGGGAACGATCCTGTGAAATCCATTTGCGAGCATTCCCGTGGACCCCCCTCAGCTGCTTTCACACCTTGGTCACCGAATGTTGCCCTGGGTCCACTTGTGTAGACTGAATGTTACCCCCCCACCTCCTGTCTCCATCATCTCTCCCACCACCAACAATTCTCCCTGAAACTGACCAAATGTGTCCTCTGCAGTGTGGCCGACTCCATCTGGAATAAGGTCTGTTGTGTTGCCTCTGGAGCTATTATTTTCCCTTTCCTTCCCCGAACGCTGTCTTGTCTCTTTTTACCCCCACCCCCAGCACCCCCTATCTTCTCCAATTCTGTCCTTCCTCATCTGAGGCCTGTCCCAGTCCCTGTTTTACACCAATATTTCTTACCTCTTTGGCTGTTATCTGTGTCAGGGCCAACTCTTGTTTGAATAATTCTGTCAGTTTGGGGAGACCCAGTGAGTCTCCTCTGCACCCCCAGGATATCCTTTTCTCAAGGCAGGACACCAAAACTGTCCACAGTAACTCCAGATGTGGCCTCCCCAGCACCTTATACATAACCTCGCTGCTTTTAAACTCCATCCCTCCAGCAACGAAGGACAAAATTCCAGTTTCCTTCTCCATCCCCTGCTGCAAACCAACTCCTTGAGATTCCTGCACAAGGACGCCCAGATCCCTCTGCACAGCTGGGATTTTTTCCCATTGAAAGAATAGTCCATCTTGCTGTTGTTCCTGCCATTTCTTGAGGTGACATGGAATGAATCAAAATGGCTGAGGACTGATATCTGGGTTGCTGGGGCCCACTGGAGGAGGCCAGGAGGGTCATCGGCTCAGCACTCTGGCTGAAGGTTATTGTAGATTAGGTGGATTGGCCAGGCTAAATTCTCCTCAGTGTCCCAAGATGTGTACGAGCGGTGGATTGGCCATGATAAATGGCCCCTTAGCACCCAAAAATGTGTAGGTTTAGTAAGACTGGCCATGTTAAATTGTTCCTTAGTGTCCCAAAATGTGTGGGTTCAGTTAATTGGCCACGCTAAATTGCTCCTTCCTATTCCAAGGTGTGTAGATTAGGTGGATTGGCCATGCTAAATTGCCCCTTATTGTCCCAAATATGTAGGTTAGGTGTATTGGAAATAATAATTTGCCACTTAGTGTCACAAGATTTGTAGTTTAGGTGGATCCGCCAGACTAAATTGCCCCTTAATGTCCCAAGATTAGGTTTATTGGCCATGCCAAATTCCCCATAGTGTGCTAAGATGTGCAGGTTGGGTAAATTGCCCCTGAGTATCCCAAGATGCGTACAAGAGGTGGATTGGCCATGATAAATTGCCCCTGAGTGTCCCAAGATGCGTACGAGAGCTGTATTGCCCATGCTAAATTGCCCCTGAGTGTCCCAAGATGCGTACAAGAGGTGGATTGGCCATGATAAATTGCCCCTGAGTGTCCCAAGATGCGTACGAGAGTTGTATTGCCCATGCTAAATTGCCCCTGAGTATCCCAAGATGCGTACGAGAGGTGGATTTGCCATGATAAATTGCCCCTTAGTGTCCCAAGATGCGTACGAGAGCTGTATTGCCCATGCTAAATTGACCCTGAGTGTCCCAGGATGCGTACAAGAGGTGGATTGGCCATGATAAATTGCCCCTGAGTGTCCCAGGATGCGTACGAGAGCTGTATTGTCCAGGCTAAATTGCCCCTTCGTGCCCCAAGATGTGGATGAGAATTGGACATGTTAAAATCCCTGACACGGCCTAAGATGTGTAGGTTGGGTGGATTGGTCATGCTAAATTGCTCCTTAGTGTCCCAAACCGTGTATGAGAGATGGATTGGCTCTGCTAAATTCCCCTTAGTATTCCAAGGTGTGTACGAGGTGTGAATGATCTTGTTAAATTGCCGCTTTGTCTCCCAAGCAGTGTACAAGATATGGATTGACCGCGTTAAATTCACTTTAGTGTTCCACAATGTGTACAAGAGGAGTATTTGCTTTGCGAAATTGTTCCTTAGTGTCCCAAGATGTGTACCAGAGCTGGATTGGCCATCCTTAGATGCTAAAGATGTGGATGAGACAATTGGACATGTTAAAATCCCGTTTGTGTCCCAAGCTGTGTACAAGAGGTGGATTGGCCATGGTAAATTATCCCTTATTGCTAAATTCCCCTGAGTTTCTGAAGCTGTGTAGGTTAGGTGGATTGGCCATGCTAAATTGGACATTAGTGTCCCAAGGTGTGTACAAGAGGTGGATTAGTCATGCTAAATTTCCCATGGGTGTACACATTGTACAAGAGGTGGATTAGTCATGCTAAATTTCCCATGGGTGTACAAGGATGTGTAGGATACGTGGATTGGCCATGATAAGTGGCCCCTTAGTATCCCAAGATGTGCATATTAGGTCGATTGGCCATGCTAAATTGTCCCTTACTGTCCCAGACTATATACAAGAGGAGGATTGGCCATGTTAAATTACCTTATAGTGAGTGTACTGTTTAAAATTTCTGTTTAGTGTAGGGTACTGTTTAAAATCTCTGTTTAGTGTAGGGCACTGTTTAAAATCTCTGTTTAGTGTAGGGTACTGTTTAAAATCTCTGTTTAGTGTAGGGCAATGTTTAAAATCTCTGTTTAGTGTAGGGCACTGTTTAAAATCTCTGTTTAGTGTAGGGCACTGTTTAAAATCTCTGTTTAGTGTAGGGCACTGTTTAAAACCTCTGTTTAGTGTAGGGCACTGTTTAAAATCTCTGTTTAGTGTAGGGTACTGTTTAAAATCTCTGTTTAGTGTAGGGTACTGTTTAAAATCTCTGTTTAGTGTAGGGTACTGTTTAAAATCTCTGTTTAGTGTAGGGCACTGTTTAAAATCTCTGTTTAGTGTAGGGTACTGTTTAAAATCTCTGTTTAGTGTAGGGTACTGTTTAAAATCACTGTTTAGTGTAGGGTACTGTTTAAAATCTCTGTTTAGTGTAGGGCACTGTTTAAAATTTCTGTTTAGTGTAGGGTACTGTTTAAAATCTCTGTTTAGTGTAGGGCACTGTTTAAAATCTCTGTTTAGTGTAGGGCACTGTTTAAAATCTCCGTTTAGTGTAGGGTACTGTTTAAAATTTCTGTTTAGTGTAGAGCACTGTTCAAAATCTCTGTTTAGTGTAGGGCACTGTTTAAAATCTCTGTTTAGTGTAGGGTACTGTTTAAAATCTCTGTTTAGTGTAGGGCACTGTTTAAAATCTCTGTTTAGTGTAGGGTACTGTTTAAAATCTCTGTTTAGTGTAGGGCACTGTTTAAAATTTCTGTTTAGTGTAGGGTACTGTTTAAAATTTCTGTTTAGTGTAGGGTACTGTTTAAAATCTCTGTTTAGTGTAGGGCACTGTTTAAAATCTCTGTTTAGTGTAGGGCACTGTTTAAAATCTCTGTTTAGTGTAGGGCACTGTTTAAAATCTCTGTTTAGTGTAGGGTACTGTTTAAAATCTCTGTTTAGTGTAGGGCACTGTTTAAAATCTCTGTTTAGTGTAGGGCACTGTTTAAAATCTCTGTTTAGTGTAGGGTACTGTTTAAATTCTCTGTTTAGTGTAGGGTACTGTTTAAAATCTCTGTTTAGTGTAGGGCACTGTTTAAAATCTCTGTTTAGTGTCGGGCACTGTTTAAAATCTCTGTTTAGTGTCGGGCACTGTTTAAAATCTCTGTTTAGTGTAGGGCACTGTTTAAAATCTCTGTTTAGTGTAGGACACTGTTTAAAATCTCTGTTTAGTGTAGGGCACTGTTTAAAATCACTGTTTAGTGTAGGGCACTGTTTAAAATCTCTGTTTAGTGTAGGGCACTGTTTAAAATCTCTGTTTAGTGTAGGGTACTGTTTAAAATCTCTGTTTAGTGTAGGGCACTGTTTAAAATCTCCGTTGAGTGTAGGGCACTGTTTAAAATCTCTGTTTAGTGTAGGGTACTGTTTAAAATCTCTGTTTAGTGTAGGGCACTGTTTAAAATCTCTGTTTAGTGTAGGGCACTGTTTAAAATCTCCGTTTAGTGTAGGGTACTGTTTAAAATCTCTGTTTAGTGTAGGGCACTGTTTAAAATCTCTGTTTAGCGTAGGGCACTGTTTAAAATCTCTGTTTAGTGTAGGGCACTGTTTAAAATCTCTGTTTAGTGTAGGGTATTGTTTAAAATCTCTGTTTAGTGTAGGGTACTGTTTAAAATCTCTGTTTAGTGTCGGGCACTGTTTAAAATCTCTGTTTAGTGTAGGGCACTGTTTAAAATCTCTGTTAATGTAGGGCACTGTTTAAAATCTCTGTTTAGTGTAGGGCACTGTTTAAAATCTCTGTTTAGTGTAGGGCACTGTTTAAAATCTCTGTTTAGTGTAGGGTACTGTTTAAAATCTCTGTTTAGTGTAGGGTACTGTTTAAAATCTCTGTTTAGTGTAGGGCACTGTTTAAAATCTCTGTTTAGTGTAGGGCACTGTTTAAAATCTCTGTTTAGTGTAGGGCACTGTTTAAAATCTCTGTGTAGTGTAGGGCACTGTTTAAAATCTCTGTTTAGTGTAGGGCACTGTTTAAAATCTCTGTTTAGTGTAGGGCACTGTTTAAAATCTCTGTTTAGTGTAGGGTACTGTTTAAAATCTCTGTTTAGTGTAGGGCACTGTTTAAAATCTCTGTTTAGTGTAGGGCACTGTTTAAAATCTCTGTTTAGTGTCGGGTACTGTTTAAAATCTCTGTTTAGTGTAGGGTACTGTTTAAAATCTCTGTTTAGTGTAGGGCAATGTTTAAAATCTCTGTTTAGTGGAGGGCACTGTTTAAAATCTCTGTTTAGTGTAGGGTACTGTTTAAAATCTCTGTTTAGTGTAGGGCACTGTTTAAAATCTCTGTTTAGTGTAGGGTACTGTTTAAAATCTCTGTTTAGTGTAGGGCACTGTTTAAAATCTCTGTTTAGTGTAGGGTACTGTTTAAAATCTCTGTTTAGTGTAGGGCACTGTTTAAAATCTCTGTTTAGTGTAGGGTACTGTTTAAAATCTCTGTTTAGTGTAGGGCACTGTTTAAAATCTCTGTTTAGTGTAGGGTACTGTTTAAAATCTCTGTTTAGTGTAGGGCACTGTTTAAAATCTCTGTTTAGTGTAGGGCACTGTTTAAAATCTCTGTTTAGTGTAGGGTACTGTTTAAAATCTCTGTTTATTTGTAGGATACTGTTTAAAATCTCTGTTTAGTGTAGGGCACTGTTTAAAATCTCTGTTTATTTGTAGGATACTGTTTAAAATCTCTGTTTAGTGAGGGCACTGTTTAAAATCTCTGTTTAGTGTAGGGAACTGTTTAAAATCTCTGTTTAGTGTAGGGTACTGTTTAAAATCTCTGTTTAGTGTACGGTACTGTTTAAAATCTCTGTTTAGTGTAGGGTACTGTTTAAAATCTCTGTTTAGTTTAGGGCACTGTTTAAAATCTCTGTTTAGTGTAGGGTACTGTTTAAAATCTCTGTTTAGTGTCGGGCAAGGTTTAAAATCTCTGTTTAGTGTCGGGCACTGTTTAAAATCTCTGTTTAGTGTAGGGTACTGTTTAAAATCTCTGTTTAGTGTCGGGCACTGTTTAAAATCTCTGTTTAGTGAAGGGCACTGTTTAAAATCTCTGTTTAGTGTAGGGCACTGTTTAAAATCTCTGTTTAGTGTAGGGCACTGTTTAAAATCTCTGTTTAGTGTAGGGTACTGTTTAAAATCTCTGTTTAGTGTCGGGCACTGTTTAAAATCTCTGTTTAGTGTAGGGCACTGTTTAAAATCTCTGTTTAGTGAAGGGCACTGTTTAAAATCTCTGTTTAGTGTAGGGCACTGTTTAAAATCTCTGTTTAGTGTAGGGTACTGTTTAAAATCTCTGTTTAGTGTAGGACACTGTTTAAAATCTCTGTTTAGTGTAGGGTACTGTTTAAAATCTCTGTTTAGTGTAGGACACTGTTTAAAATCTCTGTTTAGTGTAGGGTACTGTTTAAAATCTCTGTTTATTGTAGGGCACTGTTTAAAATCTCTGTTTAGTGTAGGACACTGTTTAAAATCTCTGTTTAGTGTAGGGCACTGTTTAAAATCTCTGTTTAGTGTAGGGCACTGTTTAAAATCTCTGTTTAGTGTAGGGCACTGTTTAAAATCTCTGATTAGTGTAGGGCACTGTTTAAAATCTCTGTTTAGTGTAGGGTACTGTTTAAAATCTCTGTTTAGTGTAGGGTACCGTTTAAAATCTCTGTTTAGTGTAGGGCACTGTTTAAAATCTCTGTTTAGTGTAGGGCACTGTTTAAAATCTCTGTTTAGTGAAGGGCACTGTTTAAAATCTCTGTTTAGTGTAGGGCACTGTTTAAAATCTCTGTTTAGTGTAGGGTACTGTTTAAAATCTCTGTTTAGTGTAGGACACTGTTTAAAATCTCTGTTTAGTGTAGGGTACTGTTTAAAATCTCTGTTTAGTGTAGGACACTGTTTAAAATCTCTGTTTAGTGTCGGGCACTGTTTAAAATCTCTGTTTAGTGTTGGGCACTGTTTAAAATCTCTGTTTAGTGTAGGGTACTGTTTAAAATCTCTGTTTAGTGTAGGGCACTGTTTAAAATCTCTGTTTAGTGTAGGGCACTGTTTAAAATATCTGTTTAGTGTTGGGCACTGTTTAAAATCTCTGTTTAGTGTAGGGCACTGTTTAAAATCTCTGTTTAGTGTCGCGCACTGTTTAAAATCTCTGTTTAGTTTAGGGCACTGTTTAAAATCTCTGTTTAGTGTAGGGCACTGTTTAAAATCTCTGTTTAGTGTAGGGTACTGTTTAAAATCTCTGTTTAGTGTAGGGTACTGTTTAAAATCTCTGTTTAGTGTAGGACACTGTTTAAAATCTCTGTTTAGTGTAGGGTACTGTTTAAAATCTCTGTTTAGTGTAGGGCACTGTTTAAAATCTCTGTTTAGTGTAGGGTACTGTGTAAAATCTCTGTTTAGTGTAGGGCACTGTTTAAAATCTCTGTTTAGTGTAGGGCACTGTTTAAAATCTCTGTTTAGTGTCAGGCACTGTTTAAAATCTCTGTTTAGTGTAGGGCACTGTTTAAAATCTCTGTTTAGTGTAGGGCACTGTTTAAAATCTCTGTTTAGTGTAGGGCACTGTTTAAAATCTCTGTTTAGTGTAGGGCACTGTTTAAAATCTCTGTTTAGTGTAGGGCACTGTTTAAAATCTCTGTTTAGTGTAGGGCACTGTTTAAAATCTCTGTTTAGTGTAGGGCACTGTTTAAAATCTCTATTTAGTGTAGGACACCGTTTAAAATCTCTGTTTAGTGTAGGGCACTGTTTAAAATCTCTGTTTAGTGTAGGGTACTGTTTAAAATCTCTGTTTAGTGTAGGGCACTGTTTAAAATCTCTGTTTAGTGTAGGGCACTGTTTAAAATCTCTGTTTAGTGTAGGGTACTGTTTAAAATCTCTGTTTAGTGTAGGGCACACTTTAAAATCTCTGTTTAGTGTAGGGTACTGTTTAAAATCTCTGTTTAGTGTAGGGCACTGTTTAAAATCTCTGTTTAGTGTAGGGTACTGTTTAAAATCTCTGTTTAGTGTAGGGCACTGTTTAAAATCTCTGTTTAGTGTAGGGTACTGTTTAAAATCTCTGTTTAGTGTAGGGCACTGTTTAAAATCTCCGTTTAGTGTAGGGCACTGTTTAAAATCTCTGTTTAGTGTAGGGCACTGTTTAAAATCTCTGTTTAGTGTAGGGCACTGTTTAAAATCTCTGTTAAGTGTAGGGCACACTTTAAAATCTCTGTTTAGTGTAGGGTACTGTTTAAAATCTCTGTTTAGTGTAGGGCACTGTTTAAAATCTCTGTTTAGTGTAGGGCACTGTTTAAAATCTCCGTTTAGTGTAGGGCACTGTTTAAAATCTCTGTGTAGTGTAGGGCACACTTTAAAATCTCTGTTTAGTGTAGGGTACTGTTTAAAATCTCTGTTTAGTGTAGTGCACAGTTTAAAATCTCCGTTTAGTGTAGGGCACTGTTTAAAATCTCTGTGTAGTGTAGGGCACTGTTTAAAATCTCTGTTTAGTGTAGGGCACTGTTTAAAATCTCCATTTAGTGTAGGGCACTGTTTAAAATCTCTGTTTAGTGTAGGGCACTGTTTAAAATCTCTGTTTAGTGTAGGGCACTGTTTAAAATCTCTGTTTAGTGTAGGGTACTATTTAAAATCTCTGTTTAGTGTAGGGTACTGTTTAAAATCTCTGTTTAGTGTAGGGCACTGTTTAAAATCTCTGTTTAGTGTAGGGCACTGTTTAAAATCTCTGTTTAGTGTAGGGTACTGTTTAAAATCTCTGTTTAGTGTAGGGTACTGTTTAAAATCTCTGTTTAGTGTAGGGCACTGTTTAAAATCTCTGTTTAGTGTAGGGCACTGTTTAAAATCTCTGTTTAGTGTAGGGCACTGTTTAAAATCTCTGTTAAGTGTAGGGCACACTTTAAAATCTCTGTTTAGTGTAGGGTACTGTTTAAAATCTCTGTTTAGTGTAGGGCACTGTTTAAAATCTCTGTTTAGTGTAGGGTACTGTTTAAAATCTCTGTTTAGTGTAGGACACTGTTTAAAATTTCTGTTTAGTGTAGGGCACTGTTTAAAATCTCTGTTTAGTGTAGGGCACTGTTTAAAATCTCTGTTTAGTGTAGGGCACTGTTTAAAATCTCTGTTTACTGCAGGGCACTGTTTAAAATCTCTGTTTAGTGTAGGGTACTGTTTAAAATCTCTGTTTAGTGTAGGGTACTGTTTAAAATCTTTGTTTAGTGTAGGGCATTGTTTAAAATCTCTGTTTAGTGTAGGGTACTGTTTAACATCTCTGTTTAGTGTAGGGCACTGTTTAAAATCTCTGTTTAGTGTAGGGTACTGTTTAAAATCTCTGTTTAGTGTAGGGCACTGTTTAACATCTCTGTTTAGTGTAGGGCACTGTTTAAAATCTCTGTTTAGTGTAGGGTACTGTTTAAAATCTCTGTTTAGTGTAGGGCACTGTTTAAAATCTCTGTTTAGTGTAGGGCACTGTTTAAAATCTCTGTTTAGTGTAGGGCACTGTTTAACATCTCTGTTTAGTGTAGGGCACTGTTTAAAATCTCTGTTTCGTGTAGGGCACTGTTTAAAATCTCTGTTTAGTGTAGGGCACTGTTTAAAATCTCTGTTTAGTGTAGGGCACTGTTTAAAATCTCTGTTTAGTGTAGGGTACTGTTTAAAATCTCTGTTTAGTGTAGGGCACTGTTTAAAATCTCTGTTTAGTGTAGGGTACTGTTTAAAATCTCTGTTTAGTGTAGGGTACAGTTTAAAATCTCTGTTTAGTGTAGGGTACTGTTTAAAATCTCTGTTTAGTGTAGGGTATTGTTTAAAATCTCTGTTTAGTGTAGGGCACTGTTTAAAATCTCTGTTTAGTGTAGGGTACTGTTTAAAATCCCTGTTTAGTGTAGGGTACAGTTTAAAATCTCTGTTTAGTGTAGGGTACTGTTTAAAATCTCTGTTTAGTGTAGGGTACTGTTTAAAATCTCTGTTTAGTGTAGGGCACTGTTTAAAATCTCTGTTTCGTGTAGGGCACTGTTTAAAATCTCTGTTTAGTGTAGGGCACTGTTTAAAATCTCTGTTTAGTGTAGGGCACTGTTTAAAATCTCTGTTTAGTGTAGAGCAATGTTTAAAATCTCTGTTTAGTGTAGGGCACTGTTTAAAATCTCTGTTTAGTGTAGGGTACTGTTTAAAATCTCTGTTTAGTGTAGGGCACTGTTTAAAATCTCTGTTTAGTGTAGGACACTGTTTAAAATCTCTGTTTAGTGTAGGGCACTGTTTAAAATCTCTGTTTAGTGTAGGACACTGTTTAAAATCTCTGTTTAGTGTAGGGTACTGTTTAAAATCTCTGTTTAGTGTAGGGCACTGTTTAAAATCTCTGTTTAGTGTAGGGTACTGTTTAAAATCTCTGTTTAGTGTAGGACACTGTTTAAAATCTCTGTTTAGTGTAGAGCAATGTTTAAAATCTCTGTTTAGTGTAGGGCACTGTTTAAAATCTCTGTTTAGTGTAGGGTACTGTTTGAAATCTCTGTTTAGTGTAGGGTCCTGTTTAAAATCTCTGTTTTGTGTAGGGCACTGTTTAAAATCTCTGTTTAGTGTAGGGTACTGTTTAAAATCTCTGTTTAGTGTAGGACACTGTTTAAAATCTCTGTTTAGTGTAGGGTACTGTTTAAAATCTCTGTTTAGTGGAGGGCACTGTTTAAAATCTCTGTTTAGTGTAGGGCACTGTTTAAAATCTCTGTTTAGTGTAGGGCACTGTTTAAAATCTCTGTTTCGTGTAGGGCACTGTTTAAAATCTCTGTTTAGTGTCGGGCACTGTTGAAAATCTCTGTTTAGTGTAGGGCACTGTTTAAAATCTCTGTTTTGTGTAGGGCACTGTTTAAAATCTCCGTTTAGTGTAGGGTACTGTTTAAAATCTCCGTTTAGTGTAGGGTACTGTTTAAAATCTCTGTTTAGTGTAGGGCACTGTTTAAAATCTCTTTAGTGTAGGGCAATGTTTAAAATCTCGGTTTAGTGTAGGGTACTGTTTAAAATCTCTGTTTAGTGTAGGGCACTGTTTAAAATCTCTGTTTAGTGTAGGGTACTGTTTAAAATCTCTGTTTAGTGTAGGGCACTGTTTAAAATCTCTGTTTAGTGTAGGACACTGTTTAAAATCTCTGTTTAGTGTAGGGCACTGTTTAAAATCTCTGTTTAGTGTAGGCACTGTTTAAAATCTCTGTTTAGTGTAGGGCACTGTTTAAAATCTCTGTTTAGTGTAGGGCACTGTTTAAAATCTCTGTTTAGTGGAGGGCACTGTTTAAAATCTCTGTTTAGTGTAGGGCACTGTTTAAAATCTCTGTTTAGTGTAGGGTACTGTTTAAAATCTCTGTTTAGTGTAGTGCACTGTTTAAAATCTCTGTTTAGTGTAGGGCACTGTTTAAAATCTCTGTTTAGTGTAGGGCACTGTTTAAAATCTCTGTTTAGTGTAGGGCACTGTTTAAAATCTCTGTTTAGTGTAGGACACTGTTTATAATCTCTGTTTAGTGTCGGTTACTGTTTAAAATCTCTGTTTAGTGTAAGGGTTAGGGTTGCGTTAGGGTTAGGGTTAGACTTAGGGTTAGTTTAGGGTTTGCATTTGAGTTTGGGTTAGGTCCAGGGCTCGGGTTAGAATTAGGGATCGCGTTCGGGTTAGAGTTAGGGTTAGGGTTAGAATTAGAGTTAGGGTTAGGGTTAGAATTAGAGTTAGGGTTAGGGTTAGAATTAGAGTTAGGGTTAGGATTAGAATTAGAGTTAGGGTTAGGGTTAGAATTAGAGTTAGGGTTAGGGTTAGAATTAGAGTTAGGGTTAGGATTAGAATTAGAGTTAGGGTTAGGGTTAGAATTAGAGTTAGGGTTAGGGTTAGAATTAGAGTTAGGGTTAGGGTTAGAATTAGAGTTAGGGTTAGGGTTAGAATTAGAGTTAGGGTTAGGGTTAGAATTAGAGTTAGGGTTAGGGTTAGAATTAGAGTTAGGGTTCATCTTCGTGTTAGGATTTGGGTTTGGGTTTGAGTTAGGGTTCAGGTTTAGATTAGGGTTAGAGTTCAGGTTAGGTTTAGAGTTAGTTAGTGTTAGATTTAGTATTAGGGTTCGGGTGGGGCGAGTGCATGGGTTGGTGTTAGGGTTGGAATTAGGGTCAGGATTAGGGTTAATGTTAGAGTTAGGGTTAGTTTTAGGGTTTGGGTTTGGTTTTGGGTTAGGTGTTTGGATTGTGGTTAGGGTTAGGGTTAGGATTAGAGATAGGGTGAGTGTTCGCGTTAGGGTTAGGTTTAGGGTTACGTGTTTGGATTATGGTTAGGGTTCGTGTTAAGATTAGAGTTTGGGTTTGGGTTACGTTTAGGATTAGGTATTTTGATTATGGTTAGGGTTCGGGCTAGTCTGCGTGTTAGTATTAGATGTTAGTGTTCGTGTTAGGGTTAGGTTTAGGGTTAGGGTTAGGGTTAGGTGTTTGGATTATGGTTAGGGTTAGGGTTAGGATTAGAGATAGGGTGAGGGTTAGCGTTAGGGTTAGGTTTAGGGTTACGTGTTTGGATTATGGTTAGGGTTCGTGTTAAGATTAGAGTTTGGGTTTGGGTTACGTTTAGGATTAGGTATTTTGATTATGGTTATGGTTAGGCTTTGTGTTAGTATTAGGTGTTAGTGTTCGTGTTAGAGATAAGTGTTTGGATTATGGTTAGGGTTAGGGTTAGGATTAGGATTAGGGTGAGGGTTTCGTGTTAGGGTTAGAGTTAGTGTTCGGGTTAGAGTTCGGTGTTAGGGTTAGCTTTTGGTGTTCGGATTAGGGTTGGGGATTAGGGTGAGGGTTTCGTGTTAGAGTTAGAGTTAGGGTTCGGGTTAGAGTTGGGGATTAGGGTGAGGGTTAGGGTTAGTTTTACTGATTAGCGATTCGGGTTCGAATTAGTGTTAGGGGCTTGGATTAGGGTTAAGGTCAGGTTTAGGGTTTTGATAGCGTTCGGGTTTAGTGTTATAGTTTAGGGTTATGGTTCGGATTAGTATTGGGTTTAGGGTTAGGGTTAGGGTTGGGATTAGGGTTAGGGATATGGTTGGGGTCGGGGTTCAGGGTTCGAGTTAGTTATAGGGTTAGGATTAGGGTTAAACTTTGGTGTTTGGGTTAAGGTTTGGTGTTAGGGTTAGGGTTACGGTCTGGGTTTGGGTTAGGGTTACGGTTAAGATTAGAGTTTGGGATAGGTTTAGGTTTCGAGTTAGGGATATGGTTAGGGTTAGGATAACAGTTACAGTTAGAGTTAGGTTCGAGTTTGGGTTAACATTAGAGTTAGTGTTAGGGTTCGGTTAGGGTTAGCATTCGAGTGAGGGTTAGGGTTAGAGTTAGGGTTAGGGATAAGGTTCGGGTTAGGTTAGGGTTAGCATTCGAGTGAGCGTTAGGATTAGAGTTAGGGTTAGGTATAGGGTTCGGGTTCGGTTAGGGTTAGCATTCGAGTGAGGGTTAGGATTAGAGTTCGGGTTAGGGATAGGGTTCGGGTTAGGTTAGGATGATCATTCGAATGAGGGTTAGGATTAGAGGTAGGTTTAGGGATCGGGTTCGGGTTTGGGTTAGAGTTGGGTTAGATTTCGGGTTAGGGTTGGGGTTAGGATTAGAGTTTGGGATAGGGTTAGGATTAGAGTTAGGGATAGGCTTAGGGTTAGGGTTAGGATTACGTTTAGGGTTAGAGTTAGGGATCGGGTTAGGGTTTGGGATAAGTTTAGGGATACGGGTAGAGTTAGGGCTAGATTTGGATTCGCATTAGAGTAACGGTTAGGTGTAGGGTTAGGGTTAGAGTTACGGATAGGGTTACTGTTACTGTTAGGGTTAGATTTAAGGTTAGGGTTAGGATTAGAATTGGGGTTAGAGTTAGCCTTAGTGTTAGGATTAGTGTTTGAGTTTGGGTTAGGGTTTAGATTAGGGTTAGGTTTGGGTCTAGGGTTAGTGTTAGGTTTAGGGTTAGATTTAGAGTTAGGGTTAGACTTAGGTTTCGGGTTAGGGTTAGAGTTAGGTTTCGGGTTAGGGTTAGAGTTAGGTTTCGGGTTAGGGTTACTTTTAGGGTTAGGGTTTGTATTCGGATTAGGGTTTGGGTTAGGGTTTGTATTCAGATTAGGGTTTGGGTTCGGGTTAAGGTTAGAGTTTGGGTTAGAGTTCGGGTTAGAGTTTTGTTCAGGTTAGGGTTAGGATTCGAGTTAGCGTTAGGGTAAGGGTTTGGTTTCGAGTTCGGGTTAGAGTTAGGGTTATGGTTTGAGTGAGGGATAGGATTAGGATTAGATTATGGATAGGGTTCGGGTTAGAGTTAGTGTTAGGATTACAATTAGGGTTAGAGTTTGGTTCGAGTTAACATTTGAATTAGCATTCGATTTTGGCATCGGGTTAGGGTTTCGGGATAGGGATAGGGTTAGGGATAGGCTTAGGGTAAGGGTTACAGTTAGAGTTAGGGTTAGTTAGGGTTAGTATTAGAGTTCGGGTTCGGATTAGGGTTAGGGTTAGGATTACAGTTATGTTCGGGTTAGGTTAGGGTTAGGCTTCGCGTTAGAGTTAGCATTAGGTTTAGGTTTTAGGTTAGTTTTAGGGTTATGTTTAGTTTTAGGGTTAGAGTTAGGGTACGGGTTAGGATTACAGTTAGGGTTACAGTTAGGTTAGGGTTAAGCTTAGCGTTAGATTTAGTGTTAGGTTTAGGGTTAGGGTTAGGTTTAGGGTTAAGTTTAGAGTTAGGGTTAGAGTTAGCGTTAGGGTTAGAATTAGAGTTAGGGTTATGGTTAGGGTTAGGGTAAGGTTTAGGGTTAGGTTAGTTGTTAGCATTAGAGTTAGAGTTAGGTTTAGGGTTAGGTTTAGAGTTATAGATAGGGTTAGGGTTGGTCTTAGTGTTCGGATTTGGGTTTGGGTTCGAGTTTGGGTTATGGTTTCGATTAGGGTTAGAGTTAGGGTTACGTTTAGGGCTACGGTTAGTGTTTGGGTTATGGTTAGATTTAGGGTTAGGGTTAGGGTTAGCATTAGGATTATGGTTTGATTTAGGGTGAAGGGTTCGGGTTAGGGTTAGGGTTAGCATTAGATTTAGTGTTAGGTTTAGGGTTAGGGTTAGGTTTAGGGTTAAGGTTAGAGTTAGGGTTAGAGTTAGCGTTAGGGTTAGAATTAGAGTTAGGGTTATGGTTAGGGTAAGGTTTAGGGTTAGGTTAGTTGTTAGCATTAGAGTTAGAGTTAGGTTTAGGGTTAGATTTAGAGTTATAGATAGGGTTAGGGTTGGTCTTAGTGTTCGGATTTGGGTTTGGGTTCGAGTTTGGGTTATGGTTTCGATTAGGGTTAGAGTTAGGGTTACGTTTAGGGCTAGGGTTAGTGTTTGGGTTATGGTTAGATTTAGGGTTAGGGTTAGGGTTAGCATTAGGATTATGGTTTGATTTAGGGTGAAGGGTTCGGGTTAGGGTTAGGGTTAGCATTAGAGTTGTTAGATTTCGTCTTAGTGTTCGGATTAGGGTTTGGGTTCAAGTTTGGGTTCGGGTTATATTAGGGTTAGAGTTAGGGTTAGGTTTAGGGCTAGGGTTAGTGCTAGAGTTGGGTTAGTGTTCGGGTTAGGGTTAGGGTTAGAGTTATGTTTCGAGTTAGGGTTAGAGTTAGGATTAGGTTAGGGTTAGGGTTAAGATTAGAGTTTGGTTTAGAGTGAAGGTTCGGGTTCAGGTTAGTGTTAGGGTTAGATTTGGCTTTGCATTAGAGTTAGCGTTAGGTTTAGGGTTAGGGTTAGAGTTACGGATAGGTTTCAGGTTAAAGTTAGGTTTAGGGTTAGGTTTAGGGTTAGTGTTAGATTTAGGGTTCGGGTTAGGATTAGAATTAGGGCGAGGGTTCGAGTTTGGGTTCGGTTTTAGATTAGGGTTCGAGTTAGGCTTAGGTTTAGGGCTCAGGTTATCATTAGGATTAGGGTTAGAGTTAGGGTTAGGGATAGAGTTAGGTTTAGGGTTGGGGTTTGAGTTAGGGTTCGGGTGAGTATTAGGATTATGGTTTGGGTGAGGGTGTGGAGTTAGGGTGAGAGTTAGGGTTAGGGATAGGATTTGGATTAGAGTTAGGGATAGGGTTAGGGTGAGAGTTAGCGTTAGGATTACATTTTGGGTTAGAGTTACTTTAGAGTTCGGCTTTGCGTTAGAGTTAGCGTTATGGTTCGCCATAGGGTTAGGTTTTGGGATAGGGATAGGGTTAGGTTTTGGGATCGGGATAGGGTTAGGTTTTGGGATAGGGATAGGGTTAGGTTTTGGGATCGGGATAGGGTTAGGTTTTGGGATAGGGATAGGGTTAGGTTTTGGGATAGGGATAGGGTTCGGTTTTGGGATAGGGATAGGGTTAGGTTTTGGGATAGGGATAGGGTTAGGTTTTGGGATCGGGATAGGGTTAGGTTTTGGGATCGGGATAGGGTTAGGTTTTGGGATAGGGATAGGGTTAGGTTTTGGGATCGGGATAGGGTTAGGTTTTGGGTTAGTGACAGGGTTCGGGCTAGAGTTCGGGTTAAGTTTAGGGTTAGCGTTAGAGATAGGGTTTGGTTTGGTTTGGGAATAGAGTTAGGGTTAGTCTTAGTGTTAGGATTAGGGTTTGGATTCGAGTTTGGGTTCGGGTTTAGATTAGGGTTCGAGTTAGGATTAGGGTTTGAGTTCGGGATAGGATTAGGATTAGTGTTAGAGATAGGTAGCGTTAGGGTTAGGATTACAGTTAGGGTTAAAGTTAGGTTAGGTTTAGGGTTACTGTTAGATTTAGCGTTAGGTTTAAGGACAGGGATAAGGTTTGGGTTAGGGATAGGGTTCGGGTTAGGGATAGGGTCAGGTTCGGGTTAGCATTCGAGTTAGGGTTAGGCTTATGGTTAGTGCTTAGGGTTAGGGTTAGGGTTAGGGTTAGAGTTAGGGTTAGAGTTCGTGTTAGGATGACGGTTAGGGTTAGGGTTAGGATTAGAGTTAGGGTTAGGGTTGGGATTAGAGTTAGAGTTAGGGTTAGAGTTAGGGTTAGAGTTAGGGTTAGAGTTAGGGTTAGAGTTAGGATTAGAGTTAGGGTTAGGGTTAGAGTTAGGGTTAGGGTTAGGGTTAGAGTTAGGGTTAGGGTTCGGATTAGAGTTAGGGTTAGGGTTAGGGTTTGGGTTAGGGTTAGGGTTAGGGTTAGGGTTATGTTTAGCATTAGAGTTAGCATTCGGGTTCAGGATAGCGATAGGGAGCGGTTTCGGGTTTGGGATAGGGTTAGGGTTAGGGTTAGGGTTAGCATTAGAGTCAACGTTTGGTTTCGGTTTAGTGTTAGAATTATGGGTAAGGTTATGGTTAGGGTTAAGTTTACAATTAGAGTTAGAGTTCGGGTTTGCGTTAGTCTTTGTGTTAGGATTAGCATTTGAGTTCGAGTTAGGGTTAGGGTTTAGATTAGGGTTCGAGTTCGGGTTAGGTTTAGGGCTCGGGTTAGCATTAGATTTAGTGTTAGGGCTAGGGTTTGGGCTAGTGCATGGGTTAGGGTTAGGGTTAGGGTTGGAGTTAGGGTTCAGATTAGGGTTAAGTTTCGAGTTTTTAGATCGTGTTATGGTTACGGTTAGGTTGAGATTTAGGGTTATGTTAGGGTTCGGGTTAGGATTAGAGTTAAGGTGAGGGTTAGTGTTAGGGTCAGGTGTAGGTTTAGGTGTTTGGATTATGGTTCGATTTAGGGTTAGGATTAAAGTTAGGGTTAGAGTTAGGTTTAGGATTTGATATTTGGATTATTGTCAGGGTTAATGTTAGGGCTAGGGTTCGTGTTTGGGATAGTTGTTAGGGTTAGGTGTTTGGATTATGGTGAGGGTTAGGGTTAGGATTAGAGTTAGGGTTCAGGTTCGGTGTGAGGGTTGGAGTTAGGGTTGAGGTTAGGGTTAGCGTTAGGTGTTAAGGTTTGGGTTAGGGATTAGGGTTAGGGTTAGGGTTAGTTTTACTGTATGTTTAGCGATTTGGGTTAGAGTTAGTGTTAGGGTCTTGTATTTGGGTTAAGGTTCAGTTCAGGGTTCGTGATAGGGTTAGGGTTTGGCATTAGGGTGAGTGTTACGGTTAGGGTTATTGTTGGGATTACGGTTAGTGTTAGAGATATGGTTGGGGTGAGGGCTGGGGGTTAGAGCTGGGGATCAGGGTTGGGGGACGGTACTTGGGGTCAGGGTTCAGGGATGGGGGACTGTACTTGAGGTCAGAGTTGAGGGTTCAGTGTTGGGGGACTGTACTTGGGGTCAGAGTTCAGGGTTGTGGGACTGTTCTTGGGGTCAGGGTTCTGGGTTGGGGGACTGTACTTGTGGTCAGGGGTCAGGGTTCAGGGTTGGGGGACTGTACTTGTGGTCAGGGGTCAGAGTTCAGGGTTGGGGGACTGTACTAGTGGTCAGGGGTCAGGGTTCAGGTTTGGTGAAATGTACTTGGGGTCAGAGTTCAGGGTTCAGGCTTGGGGGACTGTATTTGGGGTCAGGGTTCAGGGTTGGGGGACTGTACATGGGGTCAGAGATCAGGGTTCAGGGTTGGGGGAGTGTACTTGGGGTCAGGGTTCAGGATTGGGGGTCTGTACTTGGGGTCAGAGTTCAGGGTTGGGGGACTGTTCTTGGGGTCAGGGTTCTGGGTTGGGAGACTGTACTTGGGGTCAGGGTTCAGGGTTGGGGGACTGTATTTGGGGTCAGGGTTCAGGGTTGGGGGACTGTACTTGCGGTCAGGGTTCAGGGTTCAAGGAGAGTACTTGGGGTCAGGGTTCAGGGTTGGGGGATTGTACTTGGGGTCAGAGTTCGGGGTTCAGTGTTGGGGGACTGTACTTGGGGTCAGGTTTCAGGGTTGGGGGACTGTACTTGGGGTCAGGGTTCAGTTGTTCAGGATTGGGGGACTGTACTTGGGGTCTGGGTTCAGGGTTCAAGGTTGGGGGACATTACTTGGGGTCAGGGTTCAGGGTTGGGGGACTGTACTTGGGGTCAGAGTTCAAGGTTCAGGATTGGGGGACTGTGCTTGGGGTCTGGGTTCAGGGTTCAAGGTTGGGGGACATTACTTGGGGTCAGGGTTCAGGGTTGGGGGACTGTACTTGGGGTCAGGGTTCAGGGTTGGGGGACTGTACTTAGGGTCAGGGGGTCAGGGTTGGGGACTTTACTTGGGGTCAGTGTTCATGGTTCAGGGTTGGGGGACTGTATTGGGGTCAGAGTTCTGGGTTGGGGGACTGTACTTGGGATCAGGGGTCAGGGTTCAGGGTTGGGGGACTGTACTTGGGGTCAGGGGTGAGGTTTCAGGGTTGGGGGACTGTACTCGGGGTCAAGGTTCAGGGTTGGGGGACTACTTGGTGTCAGAGTTCAGGGTTCAGGGTTGGGGGACTGAACGTGGGGTCAAGGTTCGGGGTGCAGGGTTGGGAGACTGTACTTGGGGTCAGGGGTCAGGGTTCATGGTTAGGGGACTTTACTCTGGGTCAGGGTTCAGGGTTCAGGGTTGGGGGACTGTATTTGGGGTCAGGGTTCAGGATTGGGGGACTGTACTTGGGGTCAGGGTTCGGGGTTCAGATTTGGGCGTCTGTACTTGGGGTTAGGGGTCAGGGTTCAGAGTTGGGGGACTGTACTTGGGGTCAGAGTTCAGGGTTCAGGGTTGGGGGGACTGTACTTGGGGTCAGAGTTCAGGGTTTATAGAACATAGAACATAGAACATTACAGCGCAGAACAGGCCCTTCGGCCCACGATGTTGCGCCGACCAGTTACAAAACAATGACTCACTAGCCTAAACCAATCCCTTTTCATCCATAAACCTATCCACAGATCTTTTAAACGCCCCCAAACTAGGAGCATTTACAACTGCAGCTGGCAGGGCATTCCAGTCCCTCACCCCCCTCTGGGTAAAGAACCTACCCCTGACATCCGTCCTGTAGCTACCCCCCCTTAATTTAAAATCGTGCCCCCTCGTGTTAGCTTTCTCCATCCTAGGAAAAAGGCTATCACTATCTACCCTGTCTAAACCTCTAATCATCTTATATGTTTCAATGAGATCCCCTCTTAGCCGCCTTCTTTCCAGCGAAAACAACCCCAAATCCCTCAGCCTCTCCTCATAGGACCTCCCCTCCATACCAGGCAACATCCTGGTAAACCTCCTCTGCACCCTCTCCAAAGCCTCTACGTCCTTCCTGTAATGTGGGGACCAGAACTGCACACAAAACTCCAAGTGCGGCCGCACCAGAGTTGTGTACAGTTGCATCATGACGCTACGACTCCTAAATTCAATCCCCCTACCAATAAACGCCAAGACACCGTATGCCTTCTTAACAACCTTATCTACTTGACTCCCAACTTTCAGGGAACCCTGAACCATGAACTTTCAGGGTTCAGGTTTGAGGGACTGTACTTGAGTCAGGGTTCAGTGTTCAGGGTTGGGGGACTGTACTTGGGGTCAGGGTTCAGGGTTGGGGACTTTACTTGGGGTCAGTGTTCATGGTTCAGGGTTGGGGGACTGTACTTGGGGTCAGGGTTCAGTGTTCAGGGTTGGGGGACTGTACTTGGGGTCAGGGTTCAGGGTTGGGGGACTGTACTTGGGGTCAGGGGTGAGGGTTCAGAGTTGGGGGACTGTACTTGGGGTCAGGGTTCAGGGTTGGGGGACTGTATTTGGGGTCAGAGTTCTGGGTTCGGGACTGTACTTGGGGTCAGGGTTCAGTGTTGGGGGACTGTACTTGGGGTCAGGGGTAAGGGATCATGGTTGGGGACATTACTTGGGGTCAGGGTTCAAGTTTCAGGGTTGGGAGACTGTACTTGGGGTCAAAGTTCAGGGTTCAGTGTTGGGGGACTGCAGTTGGGGTCGGGGTTCGGGATTCAGGGTTGGGGGATTGTACTTGGGGTCAGGGGTCAGGTTTCAGATTTGGGGGAGTGTACTTGGGGTCAAAGTTCAGGGTTCATGGTTGGGGGACTGCAGCTGGGGTCAGGGTTCAGGGTTGGGGGACTGTACTTGGGGTCAGAGTTCAGGGTTCAGTTTTGGGGGACTGTTCTTGGGGTCAGGGTTCAGGGTTGGGGTCTGTACTCGCGGTAGGGTTCAGGGTTGGGGTACTGCACCTGGGGTCAGAGTTCAGGGTTCAAGTTTGGGGGACTGTACTTGGGGTCAGGGTTCAGGGTTGTGGGACTGTACTTGGGGTCAGGGGTCAGGAATGAGGGCTGGGGACTTTACTTGGGGTCAGGGTTCAGCGTTCAGAGTTGGGGGACTGTACTTGGAGTCAGGGTTCAGGGTTGGGGGAGTGTACTTGGGGTCAAAGTTCAGGGTTCATGGTTGGGGGACTGCAGTTGGGGTCAGGGTTCTGGGTTGGGGGACTGTACTTGGGGTCAGGGGTCAGTGTTCTGGGTTGGGGAACTGTACTTGGGGTCAGGGTCCGGGGTTCAGTGTTGGGGACTGTACTTGGGGTCAGGGGTCAGGGTTCAGGGTTGGGGGTCAGGAGTCAGGGTTCAGGATTGGGGGACTGTACTTAAGGTCAGAGTTCATGGTTCAGCGTTGGGGGACTGTACTTGGGGTCAGAGTTCAGGGTTGGGGGACTGTACTTGGGGTCAGGGGTCAGGGTTCAGGGTTGGAAGACTGTACTTGGGGTCAGGGTCTGGATTTCATTATTGGGGGACTGTACTTAGGGTCAGTGGTCAGGGTTCAGTGTTGGATGCCTGTAATTGGGGATAGAGGTCAGAGTTCAGGTTTGGAGGAATGTACTTGGGTTCAGGGGTCAGGGTTCAGGGTGGGGCAACTGTACTTGGGATCAGAGTTCAGGGTTCATTTTTGGGGGACTGTACTTGGGGTCAGGGTTCAGTTGTTCAGGATTGCGGGACTGTAATTTGGGGTCAGGGTTCAGGGTTCAGGGTTGGGGGATTGTACTTGGGGTCAAGGTTCAGGATTGAGGGACTGTACTTGGGGTCAGGGTTCAAGGTTGGGGGACTATACTTGGGTTCAGGGGTCAGGGCTCAGGTTGGGGGACTGTACTTGGGGTCAGGGTTCGGCGTTCAGTGTTTGGGGACTGTACTTTGGTTCAGGGGTCAGGGTTCAGGGCTGGGGGATTTTACTTGGGGTCAGAGTTCAGTGTTCATGTTGGGGGACTGTACTTGGGTTCAGGGGTCAGGGTTCATTGTTGGATGACTGTAATGGGGTCAGAGTTCAGGGTTGGGTTCTGTACTTGGGGTCAGGGTTCAGGGTTGGGGGAATGTACATGGGGTCAGGGTTCAATGTTGGGGGACTATTCTTGGGGTCAGGGGTCAGCGTTCAGTATTGGGGGACTGTACTTGGGGTCAGGGTTCAGTGTTGGGGAACTGTACTTGGGGTCAGGGTTCGGGGTTCAGTTTTGGGGGACTGTACTTGGCTTCAGGGGTCAGGGTTCAGGGTTGGAGGACTGTGATGGGGTCAGAGTTCAGGGTTGGGGGTCTGTACTTGGGGTCAGAGCTCAGGGTTGTGGGTTGGGGGACTGTAGTTGGGGTCAGGGGTCAGTGTTCAGGGTTGGATGACAGCACTTGGGGTCAGAGTTCAGGGTTCAGGTTTGCGGGACTGTACTTGGGGTCAGAGTTCAGGGTTCAGGTTTGGGGGACTGTAGTTGGGGTCAGGGTTCAGGGTTCAGGGTTGGGGGACTGTACTTGGGGTCAGGGTTCAGGGTTCAGGGTTGGGGGACTATACTTGGGGTCAGGGTTCAGGATTGGGGGACTGTACTTGGGTTTAGGGGTCAGGGTTCAGGGTTGCGGGACTGTTCTTGGGTCAGAGTTCACGGTTCAGTGTTGGGGGACTGTATTTGCGTCCAGGGGTCAGGGTTCAGGTTTGGAGGACTATACTTGGGGTCAGGGTTCAGGGTTCAGGGTTGGGGGATTGTACTTGGGGTCAGGGTTCAGGGTTCAGTGTTGGGGGACTGTACTTGGGGTCAGGGTTCAGGGTTGGGGGACTGTACTTGGGGTCAGAGTTCAGGGTTACTGTTGGAAGACTGTACTTGGGGTCAGAGTTCAGGGTGGGGTTCTGTAGTTGGGGTCAGGGGTCGGGGTCAGGGTTCTGGGTTGGGTGACTTTACTTGGGGTTAAAATTCGGCGTTCCGTGTTGGGGGGCAGTACTTGTGGTCAGGGGTCAGGGTTCTGGTTTGGGGGACTGTACTTGGGGTCTGGGTTCAGGGTTATGGTTTGGGGGACTGTAGTTGAGGTCAGGGGTGAGGGACTGTACTTGGGGTTAGGGTTCTGGGATTAATGTTGGGGGACTGTACTTTGGGTCAGGGGTCAGGGTTCAAGTTTGGGGGACTGCACTTGGGTTCAGAGTTCAGGGTTCTGGGTTGGGGGACTGTACTTGTGGTCAGGGGTAAAGGTTGGGGGATTGTACTTGGGGTCAGAGTTCAGGGTTCATGTTGGGGATCTGGACTTGGAGTCAGGGGTCAGGGTTCGTTCTGGGGGACTGTACTTGGGGTCAGGGTTCGGGGTTCAGGTTTTGGGGACTGTTCTTGGGTTCAGAATTCAGGGTTGGGGGACTGTACTTGGGGTCAGGGTTCATGGTTGGGTGAATGTACTTAGGGTCAGGGAAAAGGGTTGGGGGGCTGTACTTGGGATCAGGGTTCGGGGTTCAGGGTTGGGGGACTGTACTTGTGGTCAGGGTTCAGGATTGGGGGACTGTTCTTGGGGTCAAAGTTCAGGGTTCAGGGTTGGGGGACTGTACTTAGGGTCAGGGTTCAAGGTTCAGGTGTTGGGGGACTGTACTTGGGGTCAGAGATCAGGTTTCTGGGTGGAGGGACTGTACTTGGGGTCAGAGTTCAGGGTTGGGGTTCTGTACTTGGGGTCAGGGGTCAGGGTTCTAGGTTGGGGGACTGTACTTGGGGTCAGGGGTGAGGGAGTGTACTTGGGGTCAGGATTCAGTGTTGGGGGACTATACTTGGGGTCAGGGTTCGGGGTTCAGGGTTGGGGGACTGTCATTTGGGTCAGGAGTCAGGGTTCAGGATTGTGGGACTGTACATCAGGTCAGAGTTCATAGTTCAGTGTTGGGGGACTGTACTTGGGGTCAGGGGTCAGGGTTCAGGGTTGGGAGACTGTACTTGGGGTCAGGGTCCGGAGTTCAGTGTTGGAGGACTGTACTTGGTGTCAGGGGTCAGGGTTCTGGGTTGGGCGCCTGTACTTGGGGTCAGGGGTCAGAGTTCAGGGTTGGGGGATTGCACTTGGAGTCAGAGTTCAGGGTTCAGGTTTTGGGGACTGTTCTTGGGTTCAGAATTCAGGGTTGGGGGACTGTACTTGGGGTCAGGGTTCATGGTTGGGTGAATGTACTTAGGGTCAGGGAAAAGGGTTGGGGGGCTGTACTTGGGATCAGGGTTCGGGGTTCAGTGTTGGGGGACTGTACTTGTGGTCAGGGTTCAGGATTGGGGGACTGTTCTTGGGGTCAAAGTTCAGGGTTCAGGGTTGGGGGACTGTACTTAGGGTCAGGGTTCAAGGTTCAGGTGTTGGGGGACTGTACTTGGGGTCAGAGATCAGGTTTCTGGGTGGAGGGACTGTACTTGGGGTCAGAGTTCAGGGTTGGGGTTCTGTACTTGGGGTCAGGGGTCAGGGTTCTAGGTTGGGGGACTGTACTTGGGGTCAGGGGTGAGGGAGTGTACTTGGGGTCAGGATTCAGTGTTGGGGGACTATACTTGGGGTCAGGGTTCGGGGTTCAGGGTTGGGGGACTGTCATTTGGGTCAGGAGTCAGGGTTCAGGATTGTGGGACTGTACATCAGGTCAGAGTTCATAGTTCAGTGTTGGGGGACTGTACTTGGGGTCAGGGGTCAGGGTTCAGGGTTGGGAGACTTACTTGGGGTCAGGGTCCGGAGTTCAGTGTTGGAGGACTGTACTTGGTGTCAGGGGTCAGGGTTCTGGGTTGGGCGCCTGTACTTGGGGTCAGGGGTCAGAGTTCAGGGTTGGGGGATTGCACTTGGAGTCAGAGTTCAGGGTTCATGTTGGGGGACTGTACTTGGTGTCAGAATTCAGGGTTGGGGGACTGTACTTGGGGTCAGGGTTCAGGGTTCAGGTTTGGGGGACTGTACTTGTGTTCAGGGGTCAGGGTTCAGGGTTGGGCAACTGTACTTGGGATCAGAGTTCAGGGTTCAGTGTTGGGGGACTGTACTTGGGATCAGGGTTCGGGGTTCAGGATTGGGAGACGGTACTTGGGGTCAGGGTTCAGGAATCAGGCTTGGGGACATTACGTGGGGTCAGGGTTCAGGTTTCAGGGTTGGGGGACTGTACTTGGTGTCAGGGTTCAGGGTTCAGGGTTTGTTGACTGTACTTGGGGTCAGGGTTCTCGGTTGGGGGACTATACTTGAGGTCAGGGTTCGGGGTTGGGGGACTGTACTTGGGGTCAGGGGACAGGGTGCAGGATTGCGAGACTGTACTTGGGGTCAGGGGTGAGGGACTGTACTTGGGGTCAGGGTTCGGGGTTCAGGGTTGGGGGACTGTCATTTGGGTCAGGAGTCAGGGTTCAGGATTGTGGGACTGTACATCAGGTCAGAGTTCATAGTTCAGTGTTGGGGGACTGTACTTGGGGTCAGGGGTCAGGGTTCAGGGTTGGGAGACTGTACTTGGGGTCAGGGTCCGGAGTTCAGTGTTGGAGGACTGTACTTGGTGTCAGGGGTCAGGGTTCTGGGTTGGGCGCCTGTACTTGGGGTCAGGGGTCAGAGTTCAGGGTTGGGGGATTGCACTTGGAGTCAGAGTTCAGGGTTCAGGTTTTGGGGACTGTTCTTGGGTTCAGAATTCAGGGTTGGGGGACTGTACTTGGGGTCAGGGTTCATGGTTGGGTGAATGTACTTAGGGTCAGGGAAAAGGGTTGGGGGGCTGTACTTGGGATCAGGGTTCGGGGTTCAGGGTTGGGGGACTGTACTTGTGGTCAGGGTTCAGGATTGGGGGACTGTTCTTGGGGTCAAAGTTCAGGGTTCAGGGTTGGGGGACTGTACTTAGGGTCAGGGTTCAAGGTTCAGGTGTTGGGGGACTGTACTTGGGGTCAGAGATCAGGTTTCTGGGTGGAGGGACTGTACTTGGGGTCAGAGTTCAGGGTTGGGGTTCTGTACTTGGGGTCAGGGGTCAGGGTTCTAGGTTGGGGGACTGTACTTGGGGTCAGGGGTGAGGGAGTGTACTTGGGGTCAGGATTCAGTGTTGGGGGACTATACTTGGGGTCAGGGTTCGGGGTTCAGGGTTGGGGGACTGTCATTTGGGTCAGGAGTCAGGGTTCAGGATTGTGGGACTGTACATCAGGTCAGAGTTCATAGTTCAGTGTTGGGGGACTGTACTTGGGGTCAGGGGTCAGGGTTCAGGGTTGGGAGACTGTACTTGGGGTCAGGGTCCGGAGTTCAGTGTTGGAGGACTGTACTTGGTGTCAGGGGTCAGGGTTCTGGGTTGGGCGCCTGTACTTGGGGTCAGGGGTCAGAGTTCAGGGTTGGGGGATTGCACTTGGAGTCAGAGTTCAGGGTTCATGTTGGGGGACTGTACTTGGTGTCAGAATTCAGGGTTGGGGGACTGTACTTGGGGTCAGGGTTCAGGGTTCAGGTTTGGGGGACTGTACTTGTGTTCAGGGGTCAGGGTTCAGGGTTGGGCAACTGTACTTGGGATCAGAGTTCAGGGTTCAGTGTTGGGGGACTGTACTTGGGGTCAGGGTTCTGGGTTCAGGGTTGAGGCACTGTATTTGGTGTCAGAGTTCAGGGGTCAGGGTTGGGGGACTATACTTGGGATCAGGGTTCGGGGTTCAGGATTGGGAGACGGTACTTGGGGTCAGGGTTCAGGAATCAGGCTTGGGGACATTACGTGGGGTCAGGGTTCAGGTTTCAGGGTTGGGGGACTGTACTTGGTGTCAGGGTTCAGGGTTCAGGGTTTGTTGACTGTACTTGGGGTCAGGGTTCTCGGTTGGGGGACTATACTTGAGGTCAGGGTTCGGGGTTGGGGGACTGTACTTGGGGTCAGGGGACAGGGTGCAGGATTGCGAGACTGTACTTGGGGTCAGGGGTGAGGGACTGTACTTGGGGTCAGGGTTCGGGGTTCAGGGTTGGGGGACTGTCATTTGGGTCAGGGGTCAGGGTTCAGGATTGTGGGACTGTACGTCATGTCAGAGTTCATGGTTCAGTGTTGGGGGATTGTACTTGGGGTCAGAGTTCAGGGTTGGGGGACTGTACTTGGTGTCAGGGGTCAGGGTTCTGGGTTGGGCGCCTGTACTTGGGGTCAGGGTTCAGGTTTGGGAGACTGTACTTGGTGTCAGACTTCAGGGTTCAGGGTTGGGGGACTGTACTTGGGGTCAGAGTTCAGGGTTCTGGGTTGGGGGAATGTACTTGGGGTCAGGGGTCAGGGTTCAGCGTTGGAGGACTGTACTTGGGATCAGAGTTCAGGGTTCAGAGTTTGGGGACTGTACTTGGAGTCAGGGTTCGGGGTTGGGGATCTGTACTTGGGGTCAGGGTTCAGGGTTCTGGGTTGGGGGACTATACTTGGGGTCAGGGGTCAGGGTTCAGTGTTGGATCACTTTACTTGGGGTCAGAGTTCAGGGTTCAGGTTTGGGGGACTGTACTTGTGTTCAGGGGTCAGGGTTCAGGGTTGGGAAACTGTACTTGGGATCAGAGTTCAGGGTTCATTGTTGGGGGACTGTACTTGGGGTCAGGGTTCAGGGTTCAGGGTTGGGGAACTGTACTTGGGGTCAGGGTTCAGGGTTCATTGTTGGGGGACTGTACTTGGGGTCAGGGCTCAGTTGTTCAGGATTGGGGGACTGTACTTGGGGTCAGGGTTCAGGGTTGGGGGACTGTACTTGGGGTCAGTGTTCAGTGTTGAGGGACTGTACTTGGGGTCAGGGTTCAGGGTTCAGGGTTGGGGAACTGTACTTGGGGTCAGGGTTGGGGGACTATACTTGGGTTCAGGGGTCAGGGTTCAGGTTTGGGGGACTGTACTTGGGATCAGGGTTCGGGGTTCACTGTTGGGGGACTGTAGTTGGGGTCAGGTTTAGTGATTCAGAGTTGGGAGACATCCTTGGGGTCAGGGTTCAGGGTTGGGGGTCTGTACTTGGGGTCAGAGTTCAGGGTGCAGAGTTGGGAAACTACTTGGGGTCAGGGGTCAGGAATCAGGCTTGGGGACATTACATGGGGTCAGGGTTGAGGTTTCAGGGTTGTGGGACTGTACTTGGGGTCAGGGTTCAGGGTTTGTTGACTGTACTTGGGGTCAGGGTTCTCGGTTGAGGGACTATACTTGGGGTCAGGGGTCAGGGTTCAGGGTTGGGGGACTGTACTTGGGGTCAGAGATCAGGGTTCAGGGCTGCGGGACTGTACTTGGGGTCAGGAGTCAGGGTTCTGGGTTGGGCGACTGTACTTGGGGTTAGAATTCGGCGTTCTGTGTTGGAGGACTGTACTTGGGGTCAGGGGACAGGGTTCTGGTTTGGGGGACTGTGCTTGGGGTCAGGGGTGAGGGTTGGGGGACTGTACTTGGGGTCAGGGTTCGGGGTTCAGGGTTGGGGGACTGTAATTGGGGTCAGGGTTCAGGATTGTGGGACTGTACATCAGGTCAGAGTTCATGGTTCAGTGTTGGTGGTCTGTACTTGGGGTCAGGGTCCGGAGTTCAGTGTTGGGGGACTGTACCTGGGGTCAGGGGTGAGGGACTGTACTTGGGGTCAGGGTTCGGGGTACCGGGTTGGGGCATTGTAATTTGGGGTCAGGGTTCAGGATTGTGGGACTGTACATAAGGTCAGAGTTCATGGTTCAGTGTTGGTTGATTGTACTCGGGGTCAGGGTTCCGTGTTGGGGGACTGTACTTGGGGTCAGGGTTCAGTTGTTCAGGATTGGGGGACTGTACTTGGGATCAGAGTTCAGGGTTCTGGGTTGGAGGACTGTACTTGCGGTCAGGGGTCAGGGTTCAGGTTTGGAGGACTGTACTTGGGATCAGAGTTCAGGGTTCAGTGTTTGGGGACTGTACTTGGGGTCAGGGGTCAGAGTTCAGGGTTGGGAGATTGTACTTGAAGTCAGAGTTCAGGGTTCATGTTGGGGGACTATACTTGGAGTCAGGGTTCGGGGTTGGAGGACTGTACTTGGGGTCAGGTTGGAGGACTGTACTTGGGGTCAGGGTACAGGGTTGGAGGACTGTACTTGGGATCAAGGTTCGGGGTTCATAGTTGGGGATGGTACTTGTGGTCAGGGTTCAAGATTGGGGGACTGTACTTGGGGTCAGGGTTCTGGGTTGGGGGACTGTACTTGGGGTCAGGGTTCAGGGTTGGGGGACTGTCCTTGGGGTCAGGGTTCAGGGTTGGGGGTCTGTACTTGAGGTCAGAGTTCAGGGTTCAGGGTTGCGGGACTGTACTTGGGGTCAGGGGTCAGGAATCAGGCTTGGGGACATTACGTGGGGTCAGGGTTCAGGTTTCAGGTTTGGGGGACTGTACTTGGGGTCAGGGTTCAGGGTTTGTTGACTGTACTTGGGGTCAGGGTTCTCGGTTGGAGGACGATACTTGAGGTCAGGGTTTGGGGATTAGTGTTGGGGGACTATACTTGGGGTCAGGGGTCAGGGTTCAGGGTTGGGGGACTGTACTTGGGGTCAGAGATCAGGGTTCAGGGTTGCGGGACTGTACTTGGGGTCAGAGATCAGGTTTCTGGGTTGGGGGACTGTACTTGGGGTTAGAATTCGGCGTTCCGTGTTGGGGGACTGTAGTTGGGGTCAGGGTTCAGGGTTCAGGGTAGGGGAACTGTACTTGGGGTCAGGGTTCAGGGTTCAGGATTGTGGGACTGTATATCAGGTCAGAGTTCATGGTTCAGTGTTGGGGGACTGTACTTAGGGTCAGAGTTCAGGGTTTGGGGACCGTACTTGGGGTCAGGGGTCAGGGTTCAGGGTTGGGGGACTGTACTTGGGGTCAGGGTCCGGAGTTCAGTGTTGGAGGACTGTACTTAGTGTCAGGGGTCAGGGTTCAGTGTTGGGGGACTGTACTTGGAGTCAGGGTTCGGGGTTGGGGGTCTGTACTTGGGGTCAGGGTTGGAGGATTGCACTTGGGGCCAGAATTCAGTGTTGGGGGACTGTACTTGGGATCAGTGTTCGGGGTTCACTGTTGGGGATGGTACTTGTGGTCAGGGTTCAGGATTGGGGGACTGTACTTGGGGTCAGGGTTCAGGATTGGGGGACTTTACTTGGGGTCAAAGTTCAGGGTTCAGGGTTGGGGGACTGTAGTTGGGGTCAGGGTTCACGGTTGGGGGACTGTACTTGGGGTCAGGGTTCGGGGTACCGGGTTGGGGCATTGTAATTTGGGGTCAGGGGTCAGGGTTCAGGATTGTGGGACTGTACATAAGGTCAGAGTTCATGGTTCAGTGTTGGTTGACTGTACTAGGGGTCAGAGTTCAGTGTTGGTTGACTGTACTTGGGATCTGGGTTCGGGGTTCAGGGTTGGGGGACTGTACTCGGGGTCAGGGTTCAGTGTTGGGGGACTCTACTTGGGGTCAGGGTTCAGTTGTTCAGGATTGGGGGACTGTACTTGGGGTCAGGGGTCAGGAATCAGGGTTGGGGGACTGTACTTGGGGTCAGGGGTCAGAGTTCAGGGTTGGGAGATTTTACTTGAAGTCAGAGTTCAGGGTTCTTGTTGGGGGTCTGTACTTGGGGTCAGAATTCAGGGTTGGGGATCTGTACTTGGGGTCAGGGTTCAGGGTTGGGGGACTGTACTTGGGATCAGGGTAAAGGGTTGGGGGACTGTACTTGGGGTCAGGGTTCAGGTTTCAGGGTTTGTTGACTGTAAATGGGGTCAGGGTTCAGGGTTGGGGGACTGTCATTTGGGTCAGGGGTCAGGGTTCAGGATTGTGGGACTGTACTTGGGGTCAGAGTTCAGGGTTTGGGGACCGTACTTGGGGTCAGGGGTCAGGGTTCAGGGTTGGGGGACTGTACTTGGGATCAGAATTCAGGGTTCAGGGTTGGGGGACTGTACTTGGGATCAGAGTTCAGGGTTCAGTGTTGGAGGACTGTACTTGGTGTCAGGGGTCAGGGTTCTGGGTTGGGCGCCTGTACTTGGGGTCAGGGTTCAGGTTTGGGGGATTGAACTTGGTGTCAGACTTCAGGGTTCAGGGTTGGGGGACTGTACTTGGGGTCAGGGGTCAGGGTTCAGCGTTGGAGGACTTTACTTGGGGTCAGAGTTCAGGGTTCAGGTTTGGGGGACTGTACTTGAGTTCAGGGGTCAGGGTTCAGGGTTGGGCAACTGTACTGGGGATCAGAGTTCAGGGTTCAGAGTTGGGGGACTGTACTTGTGGTCAGGGTTCTGGGTTCAGGGTTGGGGGACTATACTTGGGTTCAGGGGTCAGGGTTCAGGGTTGGGGGACTGTACTCGGGGTCAGGGTTCAATGTTGGGGGACTGTACTTGGGGTTGGGGTTCAGGGTTGGGGGACTGTACTTGTGTCAGGGTTCGGGGTACCTTGTTGGGGGACTGTAATTTGGGGTCAGGGGTCAGGGTTCAGGATTGTGGGACTGTACATAAGGTCAGAGTTCATGGTTCAGTGATGGGGGACTGTACTTGGGGTCAGGGTTCAGGGTTGGGGGACTGTACTTGGGGTCAGGGATCAGGGTTCAGGGTTGGGGGATTGTACTTGGAGTCAGAGTTCAGGGTTCATGTTGGGGGACTGTACTTGGTGTCAGGGGTCAGGGTTAGAGGACTTGGGGTTGGACTGTACTTGGGGTCAGGGTTCAGTATTGGGGGACTGTTCTTCGGGTCAAAGTTCAGGGTTCAGGGTTTGGGGACTGTAGTTGGGGTCAGAATTTAGGGTCGGGGATCTGTACTTGGGGTCAGGGTTCAGTGTTGGGGGACTGTTCTTGGGGTCAAAGTTCAGGGTTCAGGTTTGGGGGACTGTATTTAGGATCAGGTTTAGTGATTCATAGTTGGGGGACTGTCCTTGGGGTCAGGGTTCAGGGCTGGGGGTCTGTACTTGAGGTCAGAGTTCAGGGTGCAGGGTTGGGGAACTGTACTTGGGGTCAGAGGTCAGGAATCAGGCTTGGGGACATTACGTGGGGTCAGGGTTCAGGTTTCAGAGTTGGGGGACTGTACTTGGGGTCAAGGTTCAGGTTTCAGGGTTTGTTGACTGTACTTGGGGTCAGGGTTCAGGGTTGGGGGACTTTCATTTGGGTCAGGGGTCAGGGTTCAGGATTGTGGGACTGTACATCAGGTCAGAGTTCATGGTTCAGTGTTGGGGGACTGTACTTGGGGTCAGGGGTCAGGGTTCAGGGTTGGGGGACTGTACTTGTTGTCAGAGTTCAGGGTTCTGGGTTGGGGGGACTGTACTTGGGGTTAGAATTCGGCGTTCCCTGTTGGGGGACTGTATTTGAGGTCAGGGGTGAGGGACTGTTCTTGGGGTCAGGGTTCAGGGTTGGGGGACTGTATTTGGGGTCAGGGTTCAGGATTGTGGGACTGTACTTGGGGTCAGGGTTCAGGGATTGGGGATAGTACTTGGGGTCAGGGTGCAGGTTTGCGAGAATGTACCTGGGGTCTGGGTTCAGGGTTCTGGTTTGGGGGACTGTACTTGGGGTCAAGGGTGAGGGACTACTTGGGGTCAGGGTTGGGGGACTGCAATTGCGGTCAGGGGTCAGGGTTCAAAATTGTGGGACTGTACTTAAGGTCAGAGTTCATGGTTCAGTGTTGGGGGACTGTACTTGGGGTCAGAGTTCAGGGTTGGGGGACTTTACTTGAGGTCAGGGTTCAGGGTTGGGGGACTGTACTTGGGGTCAGGGTCCGGAGTTCAGTGTTGGGGGACTGTACTTGGGGTCAGGGGTCAGGGTTCAGGGTTGGGGGATTGTACTTGGAATCAGAGTTCAGGGTTCATGTTGGGGGTCTGTACTTGGGGTCAGGGTTCAGGGTTCAGGTTTGGGTGACTGTACTTGTGTTCAGGGTTCAGGTTTCAGGGTTGGGCAACTGTATTTGGTGTCAGAGTTCAGAATTCAGGGTTGGGGGACTATACTTGGGTTCAAGGGTCAGGGTTCAGGTTTGGGGGACTGTACTCGGGGTCAGGGTTCATTGTAGGGAGACTGTACTTGGGGTCAGGGCTCAGTTGTTCAGGATTGGGGTCAGGGTTCAGGGTTGAGGGTTGGGGAACTGTACTTGGGGTCAGGGTTGGGGGACTATACTTGGGTTCAGGGGTCAGGGTTCAGGTTGGGGGATTGTACTTGGGGTCAGGGTTCGGGGTTCAGGGTTGTGGGACTGTACTTGTGGTCAGGGTTCAGGATTGGGGGACTGTACTTGGGGTCAGGGTTCAGGATTGGGGGACTGTTCTTGGGGTCAAAGTTCAGGGTTCAGGGTTTGGGAACTGTACTTGGGGTCAGGTTTAGTGATTCAGGGTTGGGGGACTGTACTTGGGGTCAGGGTTCAGGGTTCAGATTTTGGGGTCTGCACTTGGGTCCAGGGGTCAGGGTTCACGGTTGGAGGACTGTACATGGGGTCAGAGTTCAGTGTTGGGGGTCTGTACTTGGGGTCAGAGTTCAGTGTTCTGGGTTGGGGGACTGTAATTGGGGTCAGGGTTCAGGGTTGGGGGACTGTACTTGGGGTCAGAGTTCAGTTGTCTGTGTTGGGGGACTGTACTTGGGGTCAGAGTTCAGGGTTCTTGGTTGGGGGACTGTACTTGGAGTCAGGGGTCAGGGTTCAGGGTTGGGGGAATGTACTTGGAGTCAGAGTTCAGGTTTCATGTTGGGGGACTGTATTTGGGGTTGGGGTTCGTGGTTGGGGGACTGTACTTGGGGTCAGGGGTCTGCGTTGGCGTTTGTACTTGGGGTCAGAGTTCAGGGTTCAGTGTTGGGGGACTGTACTTGGGGTCAGGGTTCAGGGTTCAGAGTTGGGGGACTGTATTTGCGGTCAGGGTTCAGGGTTCAGGGTTGGGGGACAGTACTTGGGGTCAGGGTTCATGGTTGGGGAACTGTACTTGAGGTCAGGGGTCAGAGTTCAGGGTTGGGGGACTGTATTTGGGGTCAGGGTCCGGAGTTCAGTGTTGGGGGACTGCACTTGGGGTCAGAGTTCAGGGTTCAGGTTTGGGGAACTGTACTTGGGTTCAGGGGTCAGGGTTCAGGGTTGGGGGACTGTACTTGGGGTCAGGGTTCAGTGTTGGGGGACTGTACTTGGGGTCAGAGCTCAGGGTTCTGGGTTGGGGGACTGTACTTGGGGTCAGGGGTCAGTGTTCAGGGTTGGATGACTGTACTTGGGGTCAGAGTTCAGGGTTCAGGTTTGGGGGACTGTCCTTGGGTTCAGGGTTTAGGGTTGGGGGAACTATACTTGGGGTCAGGGGTCAGGGTTCAGTGTTGGGGGACTGTACTTGGGGTCAGGGTTTAGGGTTGGGGGACTGTACTTGGGGTCAGGGTTCAGGGTTGGGGGACTGTACTTGGGGTCAGGGTTCAGGGTTGGGGGACTGTACTTGGGATCGGAGTTCGGGGTTCATGGTTGGGGGACTGTACTTGGGGTCAGGGTTCAGTGTTGGGGGACTGTACTTGGGGTCAGGGTTCAGGGTTGGGGGACTGTACTTGGGGTCAGGGTTCAGGTTTAGGGGATTGTACTTGGTGTCAGGGTTCGGGGTTGAGTGTTGGGGACTGTTCTTGGGGTCAGGGTTCAGGGTTGGGGGACTGTACGTGGGGTCAGGGATGGGGGACTGTACTTGGGGTCAGTATTCAGGTTTGGGGGACTGTACTTGGGGTCAGGGTTCAGAGTTGGGGGACTGTACTTGGTGTCAGAGTTCAGGGTTCAGTGTTGGGGGACTGTACTTGGGGTCAGGGTTCAGGGTTGGGGGACTGTACTCGTGGTCAGAGCTCAGGGTTCTGGGTTGGGGGACTGTACTTGGGGTCAGGGGTCAGTGTTCAGGGTTGGATGACTGCACTTGGGGTCAGAGTTCAGGGTTCAGGTTTGGGGGACTGTACTTGGGGTCAGGGTTCAGGGTTGGAGGACTGTACTTGGGATCTGGGTTCGGGGTTCAGGGTTGGGGGACTGTACTTGGGGTCAGGTTTCAGTGTTGGGGGACTGTACTTGGGATCAGGGTTCGGGGTTCAGGTTTGGGGAACTTTACTTGGGCTCAGGGGTCAGGGATCAGGGTTGAGGATTGTGTTTGTGGTCAGGGTTCAGGGTTCAGGGTTTGGGGGACTGTACTTGGGGTCAGGGTTCAGGGTTCAGATTTTGGGGTCAGCACTTGGGTCCAGGGGTCAGGGTTCACGGTTGTGGGACTGTACTTGTGGTCAGGGTTCAGGATTGGGGGACTGTACTTGGGGTCAGGGTTCAGGATTGGGGGACTGTTCTTGGGGTCAAAGTTCAGGGTTCAGGGTTTGGGAACTGTACTTGGGGTCAGGTTTAGTGATTCAGGGTTGGGGGACTGTACTTGGGGTCAGGGTTCAGGGTTCAGATTTTGGGGTCTGCTCTTGGGTCCAGGGGTCAGGGTTCACGGTTGGAGGACTGTACATGGGGTCAGAGTTCAGTGTTGGGGGTCTGTACTTGGGGTCAGAGTTCAGTGTTCTGGGTTGGGGGACTGTAATTGGGGTCAGGGTTCAGGGTTGGGGGACTGTACTTGGGGTCAGAGTTCAGTTGTCTGTGTTGGGGGACTGTACTTGGGGTCAGAGTTCAGGGTTCTTGGTTGGGGGACTGTACTTGGAGTCAGGGGTCAGGGTTCAGGGTTGGGGGAATGTACTTGGAGTCAGAGTTCAGGTTTCATGTTGGGGGACTGTATTTGGGGTTGGGGTTCGTGGTTGGGGGACTGTACTTGGGGTCAGGGGTCTGCGTTGGCGTTTGTACTTGGGGTCAGAGTTCAGGGTTCAGTGTTGGGGGACTGTACTTGGGGTCAGGGTTCAGGGTTCAGAGTTGGGGGACTGTATTTGCGGTCAGGGTTCAGGGTTCAGGGTTGGGGGACAGTACTTGGGGTCAGGGTTCATGGTTGGGGAACTGTACTTGAGGTCAGGGGTCAGAGTTCAGGGTTGGGGGACTGTATTTGGGGTCAGGGTCCGGAGTTCAGTGTTGGGGGACTGCACTTGGGGTCAGAGTTCAGGGTTCAGGTTTGGGGAACTGTACTTGGGTTCAGGGGTCAGGGTTCAGGGTTGGGGGACTGTACTTGGGGTCAGGGTTCAGTGTTGGGGGACTGTACTTGGGGTCAGAGCTCAGGGTTCTGGGTTGGGGGACTGTACTTGGGGTCAGGGGTCAGTGTTCAGGGTTGGATGACTGTACTTGGGGTCAGAGTTCAGGGTTCAGGTTTGGGGGACTGTCCTTGGGTTCAGGGTTTAGGGTTGGGGGAACTATACTTGGGGTCAGGGGTCAGGGTTCAGTGTTGGGGGACTGTACTTGGGGTCAGGGTTTAGGGTTGGGGGACTGTACTTGGGGTCAGGGTTCAGGGTTGGGGGACTGTACTTGGGGTCAGGGTTCAGGGTTGGGGGACTGTACTTGGGATCGGAGTTCGGGGTTCATGGTTGGGGGACTGTACTTGGGGTCAGGGTTCAGTGTTGGGGGACTGTACTTGGGGTCAGGGTTCAGGGTTGGGGGACTGTACTTGGGGTCAGGGTTCAGGTTTAGGGGATTGTACTTGGTGTCAGGGTTCGGGGTTGAGTGTTGGGGACTGTTCTTGGGGTCAGGGTTCAGGGTTGGGGGACTGTACGTGGGGTCAGGGATGGGGGACTGTACTTGGGGTCAGTATTCAGGTTTGGGGGACTGTACTTGGGGTCAGGGTTCAGAGTTGGGGGACTGTACTTGGTGTCAGAGTTCAGGGTTCAGTGTTGGGGGACTGTACTTGGGGTCAGGGTTCAGGGTTGGGGGACTGTACTCGTGGTCAGAGCTCAGGGTTCTGGGTTGGGGGACTGTACTTGGGGTCAGGGGTCAGTGTTCAGGGTTGGATGACTGCACTTGGGGTCAGAGTTCAGGGTTCAGGTTTGGGGGACTGTACTTGGGGTCAGGGTTCAGGGTTGGAGGACTGTACTTGGGATCTGGGTTCGGGGTTCAGGGTTGGGGGACTGTACTTGGGGTCAGGTTTCAGTGTTGGGGGACTGTACTTGGGATCAGGGTTCGGGGTTCAGGTTTGGGGAACTTTACTTGGGCTCAGGGGTCAGGGATCAGGGTTGAGGATTGTGTTTGTGGTCAGGGTTCAGGGTTCAGGGTTTGGGGGACTGTACTTGGGGTCAGGGTTCAGGGTTCAGATTTTGGGGTCAGCACTTGGGTCCAGGGGTCAGGGTTCACGGTTGTGGGACTGTACTTGTGGTCAGGGTTCAGGATTGGGGGACTGTACTTGGGGTCAGGGTTCAGGATTGGGGGACTGTTCTTGGGGTCAAAGTTCAGGGTTCAGGGTTTGGGAACTGTACTTGGGGTCAGGTTTAGTGATTCAGGGTTGGGGGACTGTACTTGGGGTCAGGGTTCAGGGTTCAGATTTTGGGGTCTGCTCTTGGGTCCAGGGGTCAGGGTTCACGGTTGGAGGACTGTACATGGGGTCAGAGTTCAGTGTTGGGGGTCTGTACTTGGGGTCAGAGTTCAGTGTTCTGGGTTGGGGGACTGTAATTGGGGTCAGGGTTCAGGGTTGGGGGACTGTACTTGGGGTCAGAGTTCAGTTGTCTGTGTTGGGGGACTGTACTTGGGGTCAGAGTTCAGGGTTCTTGGTTGGGGGACTGTACTTGGAGTCAGGGGTCAGGGTTCAGGGTTGGGGGAATGTACTTGGAGTCAGAGTTCAGGTTTCATGTTGGGGGACTGTATTTGGGGTTGGGGTTCGTGGTTGGGGGACTGTACTTGGGGTCAGGGGTCTGCGTTGGCGTTTGTACTTGGGGTCAGAGTTCAGGGTTCAGTGTTGGGGGACTGTACTTGGGGTCAGGGTTCAGGGTTCAGAGTTGGGGGACTGTATTTGCGGTCAGGGTTCAGGGTTCAGGGTTGGGGGACAGTACTTGGGGTCAGGGTTCATGGTTGGGGAACTGTACTTGAGGTCAGGGGTCAGAGTTCAGGGTTGGGGGACTGTATTTGGGGTCAGGGTCCGGAGTTCAGTGTTGGGGGACTGCACTTGGGGTCAGAGTTCAGGGTTCAGGTTTGGGGAACTGTACTTGGGTTCAGGGGTCAGGGTTCAGGGTTGGGGGACTGTACTTGGGGTCAGGGTTCAGTGTTGGGGGACTGTACTTGGGGTCAGAGCTCAGGGTTCTGGGTTGGGGGACTGTACTTGGGGTCAGGGGTCAGTGTTCAGGGTTGGATGACTGTACTTGGGGTCAGAGTTCAGGGTTCAGGTTTGGGGGACTGTCCTTGGGTTCAGGGTTTAGGGTTGGGGGAACTATACTTGGGGTCAGGGGTCAGGGTTCAGTGTTGGGGGACTGTACTTGGGGTCAGGGTTTAGGGTTGGGGGACTGTACTTGGGGTCAGGGTTCAGGGTTGGGGGACTGTACTTGGGATCGGAGTTCGGGGTTCATGGTTGGGGGACTGTACTTGGGGTCAGGGTTCAGTGTTGGGGGACTGTACTTGGGGTCAGGGTTCAGGGTTGGGGGACTGTACTTGGGGTCAGGGTTCAGGTTTAGGGGATTGTACTTGGTGTCAGGGTTCGGGGTTGAGTGTTGGGGACTGTTCTTGGGGTCAGGGTTCAGGGTTGGGGGACTGTACGTGGGGTCAGGGATGGGGGACTGTACTTGGGGTCAGTATTCAGGTTTGGGGGACTGTACTTGGGGTCAGGGTTCAGAGTTGGGGGACTGTACTTGGTGTCAGAGTTCAGGGTTCAGTGTTGGGGGACTGTACTTGGGGTCAGGGTTCAGGGTTGGGGGACTGTACCCGTGGTCAGAGCTCAGGGTTCTGGGTTGGGGGACTGTACTTGGGGTCAGGGGTCAGTGTTCAGGGTTGGATGACTGCACTTGGGGTCAGAGTTCAGGGTTCAGGTTTGGGGGACTGTACTTGGGGTCAGGGTTCAGGGTTGGAGGACTGTACTTGGGATCTGGGTTCGGGGTTCAGGGTTGGGGGACTGTACTTGGGGTCAGGTTTCAGTGTTGGGGGACTGTACTTGGGATCAGGGTTCGGGGTTCAGGTTTGGGGAACTTTACTTGGGCTCAGGGGTCAGGGATCAGGGTTGAGGATTGTGTTTGTGGTCAGGGTTCAGGGTTCAGGGTTTGGGGGACTGTACTTGGGGTCAGGGTTCAGGGTTCAGATTTTGGGGTCAGCACTTGGGTCCAGGGGTCAGGGTTCACGGTTGGAGGACTGTACTTGGGGTCAGAGTTCAGTGTTGGGGGTCTGTACTTGGGGTCAGAGTTCAGTGTTCTGGGTTGGGGGACTGTACTTGGGGTCAGAATTCAGTTGTCTGTGTTGGGGGACTGTACTTGGGGTCAGGGGTCAGCGTTGGCGTTTCTACTTGGGGTCAGAGTTCAGGGTTCAGTGTTGGGGGACTGTACTTGGGGTCAGGGTTCAGTTGGTCAGGATTGGGGGACTGTACTTGGGGTCAGGGTTGAGGGTTGGGGGACTGTACTTGGGGTCAGGGTTCAGGATTGGGGGACTGTAATGAGTTTAGGGGTCAGGGTTCAGGGTTGCGGGAGTGTTCTTGGGGTCAACGTTCAGGGTTCAGGGTTGGGGGACTGCAGTTGGGGTCAGGGTTCAGGGTTCAGATTTTGGGGTCTGCACTTGGGTCCAGGGGTCAGGGTTCACGGTTGGAGGACGGTACTTGGGGTCAGAGTTCAGTGTTGGGGATCTGTACTTGGGGTCAGAGTTCAGGGTTCTGGGTTGGGGGACTGTACTTGGGGTGAGAGTTCAGTTGTCTGTGTTGGGGGACTGCACGTGGGTTCAGGGGTCAGGGTTCAGAGTTGGAGGACTGTACTTGGGGTCAGAGTTCAGGGTTCAGTGTTGGGGGACTGTACTTGGGGTCAGGGTTCAGGTTTCTTGGTTGGGGGACTGTACTTGGGGTCAGAGTTCAGGGTTCTTGGTTGGGGGACTGTACTTGGAGTCAGGGGTCAGGGTTCAGGGTTGGGGGATTGTACTTGGAGTCAGAGTTCAGGTTTCATGTTGGGGGACTGTATTTGGGGTTGGGGTTCGTGGTTGGGGGACTGTACTTGGGGTCAGGGGTCAGCGTTGGCGTTTCTACTTGGGGTCAGAGTTCAGGGTTCAGGGTTGGGGGACAGTACTTGGGGTCAGGGTTCATGGTTGGGGGACTGTACTTGGGGTCAGGGTTCAGGGTTGGGGGACAGTACTTGGGGTCAGGGTTCATGGTTGGGGGACTCTACTTGGGGTCAGGGTTCAGTGTTCAGAGTTGGGGGACTGTATTTGCGGTCAGGGTTCAGGGTTCAGGGTTGGGGGACAGTACTTGGGGTCAGGGGTCAGCGTTGGCGTTTCTACTTGGGGTCAGGGTTCAGGGTTCAGGGTTGGGGGACAGTACTTGGGGTCAGGGTTCATGGTTGGGGGACTGTACTTGGGGTCAGGGTTCAGGGTTGGGGGTCTGTACTTGGGGTCAGGGTTCGGCGTTCAGGTTTGGGGGACTGTTCTTGGGGTCAGGGTTCAGGTTTGGGGGATTGAACTTGGGGTCAGGGTACGGGGTTCTGGGTTGGGGGACTGTACTTGAGGTCAGGGGTCAGAGTTCAAGGTTGGGGGTCTGTATTTGGGGTCAGGGTCCGGAGTTCAGTGTTGGGGGATTGTACTTGGGGTCAGGGCTCAGTGTTCAGGGTCGGATGACTGCACTTGGGGTCAGAGTTCAGGGTTCAGGTTTGGGGGACTGTACTTGGGTTCAGGGGTCAGGGTTCAGGGTTGGGGGACTGTACTTGGGGTCAGGGTTCAAGGTTGGGGGACTGTACTTGGTGTCAGAGTTCAAGGTTCAGGGTTGGGGGACTGTACTTGGGATCTGGGTTCGGGGTTCAGGGTTGGGGGACTGTACTCGGGGTCAGGGTTCAGAGTTGGGGGACTGTACTTGGGGTCAGAGCTCAGGGTTCAGTGTTGGGGGCCTGTACTTGGGGACAGAGTTCAAGGTTCAGGGTTGGGGGACTGTACTTGGGATCTGGGTTCGGGGTTCAGGGTTGGGGGACTGTACTTGGGTTCAGGGGTCAGGGTTCAGGGTTGGGGGACTGTACTTGGGGTCAGGGTTCAAGGTTGGGGGACTGTACTTGGTGTCAGAGTTCAAGGTTCAGGGTTGGGGGACTGTACTCGGGTTCAGGGTTCAGGGTTGGGGGACTGTACTTGGGATCTGGGTTCGGGGTTCAGGGTTGGGGGACTGTACTTGGGTTCAGGGGTCAGGGTTCTGGGTTGGGGGACTGTACTTGGGGTCAGGGGTCAGTGTTCAGGGTTGGATGACTGTACTTGGGGTCAGAGTTCAGGGTTCAGGTTTGGGGGACTGTCCTTGGGTTCAGGATTCAGTTGTTCAGGATTCGGGGACTGTACTTGGGGTCAGGGTTCAGGGTTCAGGGTTGGGGGACTGTACTTGGGGTCAGGGTTTAGGGTTGGGGGAACTATAATTGGGGTCAGGGTTCAGGGTTGGGTGACTGTACTTGGGATCGGTGTTCGGGGTTCAGGGTTGGGGGACTGTACTTGGGCTCAGGGGTCAGGGGTCAGGGTTGAGGATTGTGTTTGGGGTCAGGGTTCAGGGTTCAGGGTTGGGGGACGGTATTTGTGGTCAGGGTTCAGGATTGGGGTCTGTACTTGGGGTCAGGGTTCAGGATTGGGGGACTGTTCTTGGGGTCAAAGTTCAGGGTTCAGGGTTGGGGGACTGTACTTGGGGTCAGGTTTGGGGATTCAGGGTTGGGGGACTGTACTTGGGGTCAGAGTTCAGGGTTCAGTGTTGGGGGACTGTACTTGGGGTCAGGGTTCAGGATTGGGGGACTGTACTTGTGGTCAGGGTTCAGGATTGGGGGATTGTATTTGTGTTCAGGGGTCAGGGTTCAGGTTGGGGTAACTGTACTTGGCGTCAGGGGTCAGGGCTCAGTGTTGGGGGACTGTACTTGGGGTCAGGGTTCAGGGTTGGAGGACTGTACTTGGGGTCAGGGTTCAGTTGTTCAGGATTGGGGGACTGTACTTGGGGTCAGGGTTCAGTTGTTCAGGATTGGGGGACTGTACTTGGGGTCAGGGTTCAGTTGTTCAGGATTGGGGGACTGTACTTGGGGTCAGGGTTCAGCGTTCAGGGTTGGGGGACTGTACTTGGGGTCAGGGTTCAGGGTTGGGGGACTGTACTTGGGGTCAGGGTTCAGGGTTGGGGGACTGTACTTGGGGTCAGGGTTCAGGATTGGGGGACTGTACTGAGTTTAGGGGTCAGGGTTCAGGGTTGCAGGAGTGTTCTTGGGGTCAAAGTTCAGGGTTCAGGGTTGGGGGACTGTACTTGGTGTCAGGTTTAGGGATTCAGGGTTGGGGGACTGTACGTGGGGTCAGGGTTCAGGGTTCAGATTTTGGGGTCTGCACTTAGGTCCAGGGGTCAGGGTTCACGTTTGGAGGACTGTACTTGGGGTCAGGGGTCAGCGTTGGCGTTTGTACTTGGGGTCAGGGTTCAGGGTTCAGTGTTGGGGGACTGTACTTGGGGTCGGGGTTCAGGGTTGGGGGACTGTACTTGGGATCTGGGTTCGGTGTTCAGGGTTGGGGGACTGTACTTGGGGTCAGGGTTCAGGGTTGGGGGACTGTACTTGGGGTCAGAGTTCAGGGTTGGGGAACTGTATTTGGGGTCAGGGTCCGGAGTTCAGTGTTGGGGGATTGTACTTGGGGTCAGGGCTCAGTGTTCAGGGTTGGATGACTGCACTTGGGGTCAGAGTTCAGGGTTCAGGTTTGGGGGACTGTACTTGGGGTCAGGGTTCAGGGTTGGGGGACTGTACTTTGTGTCAGAGTTCAAGGTTCAGGATTGGTGGACTGTACTTGGGATCTGGATTCGGGGTTCAGGGTTGGGGGACTGTACTCGGGGTCAGGGTTCAGGGTTGGGGGACTGTACTTGGGGTCAGGGTTCAGTTTTGGTGGCTGTACTTGGGGTCAGGGTTCAGGGTTCAGGGTTGGGGGACTGTACTTGGGGTCAGGGTTTAGGGTTGGGGGAACTATACTTGGGGTCAGGGGTCAGGGTTGGGGGACTGTTCTTGGGGTCAGGGTTCAGGGTTGGGGGACTGTACTCGGGGTCAGGGTTCAGGGTTGGGGGACTGTTCTTGGGGTCAGGGTACGGAGTTCAGTGTTCGGGGACTGTACCTGGGGTCAGGGGTCAGGGTTCAGGGTTGGGGGACTATACTTGGGGTCAGGGGTCAGGGTTCAGAGTTGGGGGACTGTACTTGGGGTCAGGGTTCAGAGTTGGGGGATTGTACTTGTTGTCAGAGTTCAGGGTTCAGATTTGGGGGACTGTACTTGGGGTCAGGTCCGGAGTTCAGTGTTCGGGGACTGTACCTGGGGTCAGGGGTCAGGGTTCTGGGTTGGGGGACTGTATTTGTGTTCAGGGGTCAGGGTTCAGGGTTGGGGGACTATACTTGGGGTCAGGGTTCAGAGTTGGGGGACTGTACTTGGGGTCAGGGTTCAGGGTTCAGATTTGGGGGACTGTACTTGGGGTCAGGTCCGGAGTTCAGTGTTCGGGGACTGTACCTGGGGTCAGGGGTCAGGGTTCTGGGTTGGGGGACTGTACTTGGGGTCAGGGCTCAGTGTTCAGGGTTGGATGACTGCACTTGGGGGCAGAGTTCAGGGTTCAGGTTTGGGGGACTGTACTTGGGTTCAGGGGTCAGGGTTCAGGGTTGGGGGACGGTACTTGGGGTCGGGGTTCACTGTTGGGGGACTGTCCTTGTGGTCAGGGTTCAGGATTGGGGGACTGTATTTGTGTTCAGGGGTCAGGGTTCAGGGTTGGGGGACTATACTTGGGGTCAGGGTTCAGAGTTGGGGGACTGTACTTGGGGTCAGGGTTCAGGGTTCAGATTTGGGGGACTGTTCTTGGGGTCAGGTCCGGAGTTCAGTGTTCGGGGACTGTACCTGGGGTCAGGGGTTAGGGTTCTGGGTTGGGGGACTGTACTTGGGGTTAGAATTCGGCGTTCCGTGATGGGGGACTGTACTTGGGGTCAGGGGACAGGGTTGGGGGACTGTATTTGGGGTCAGGGTCCGGAGTTCAGTGTTGGGGGACTGTACTTGGGGTCAGGGCTCAGTGTTCAGGGTTGGATGACTGCACTTGGGGTCAGAGTTCAGGGTTCAGGTTTGGGGGACTGTACTTGGGTTCAGGGGTCAGGGTTCAGGGTTGGGGGACGGTACTTGGGGTCGGGGTTCACTGTTGGGGGACTGTCCTTGTGGTCAGGGTTCAGTGTTGGGGGACTGTACTTGGGGTCAGGGTTCAGGGTTGGGGGACTATACTTGGGGTCAGGGGTCAGGGTTCAGTGTTGGGGGACTGTAATTGGGGTCAGGGTTCAGGTTTGGGGGACTGTTCTTGGGGTCAGGGTTCGGGGTTCAGGGTTGGGGGACTGTACTTGGGGTCAGAGTTCAGTTGTCTGTGTTGGGGGACTGTACTTGGAGTCAGGGTTCAGGGTTGGGGTTTGTACTTGGGGTCAGAGCTCAGGGTTCATGGTTGGGGGACTGTACTTGGAGTCAGAGTTCAGGGTTCAGGTTTGGGGGACTGTACTTGGGTTCAGGGGTCAGGGTTCAGGGTTGGGGGACGGTACTTGGGGTCGGGGTTCACTGTTGGGGGACTGTCCTTGTGGTCAGGGTTCAGTGTTGGGGGACTGTACTTGGGGTCAGGGGTCAGGGTTGGGGGACTGTTCTTGGGGTCAGGGTTCAGAGTTGGGGGACTGTACTTGTTGTCAGAGTTCAGGGTTCAGGGTTGGGGGACTGTACTCGGGGTCAGGGTTCAGGGTTGGGGGACTGTTCTTGGGGTCAGGGTACGGAGTTCAGTGTTCGGGGACTGTACCTGGGGTCAGGGGTCAGGGTTCAGGGTTGGGGGACTATACTTGGGGTCAGGGGTCAGGGTTCAGAGTTGGGGGACTGTACTTGGGGTCAGGGTTCAGAGTTGGGGGATTGTACTTGTTGTCAGAGTTCAGGGTTCAGATTTGGGGGACTGTACTTGGGGTCAGGTCCGGAGTTCAGTGTTCGGGGACTGTACCTGGGGTCAGGGGTCAGGGTTCTGGGTTGGGGGACTGTACTTGGGGTCAGGGGTCAGGGTTCAGGGTTGGGGGACGGTACTTGGAGTCAGGGTTCAGGGTTGGGGGACTGTACTTGGGGTCAGGGTTCGGGGTTCAGGGTTGGGGGACTGTACTTGGGTTTAGGGGTCAGGGTTCAGGGTTGCGGGTCTGTTCTTGGGGTCAAAGTTCAGGGTTCAGGGTTGGGGGACTATACTTGGGGTTGGGGTTCAGAGTTGGGGGACTGTACTTGGGGTCAGGGTTCAGTGTTGGGGGACTGTACTTGTGTCAGGGTTTGGGGTTCAGTGTTGGGGGACTGTACTTGGGGTCAGGGTTCAGGGTTGGGGGACTGTACTTGGGTCCAGGGGTCAGGGTTCAGAGTTGGAGGACTGTACTTGGGATCAGAGTTCAGGGTTCAGTATTGGGGGACTGTACTTGGGGTCAGGGTCCACGGTTGGGGGAATGTACGTGGAGTCAGAGTTCAGGTTTCATGTTGGGGGACTGTACTTGGGGTCAGGGTTCAGAGTTGTGGGACTGTACGTGTTGTCAGAGTTCAGGGTGCAGGTTTGCGAGACTGTACCTGGGGTCTGGGTTCAGGGTTCTGGTTTGGGGGAATGTACGTGAGGTCAGGGGTGAGGGACTGTACTTTGGGTAAGGGTTCAGGGATGGGGGACTGTACTTGGGATCAGGATTCAGGTTTGGGGGACTGTACTTGAGCTCAGCGGTCAGGGATCAGGGTTGGGAAGTGTACTTGGGGTCAGGGTTCAGGGTTCAGGGTTGGGCGAGGGTACTTGGGGTCAGGGTTCAGGGTTCAGGGTTGGGGGACGGTACTTGTGGTCAGGGTTCAGGGTTGGGGGACTGTACTTGGGGTCAGGGCTCAGGGTTCAGGTTTGGGGGACTGTTCTTGGGGTCAGGGTTCAGAGTTGGGGGACTGTACTTGTTGTCAGAGTTCAGGGTTCAGATTTGGGGGACTGTTCTTGGGGTCAGGTCCGGAGTTCAGTGTTCGGGGACTGTACCTGGGGTCAGGGGTCAGGGTTCAGGGTTGGGGGACTATACTTGGGGTCAGGGTTCAGAGTTGGGGGACTATACTTGGGGTCAGGGTTCAGAGTTGGGGGACTGTACTTGGGGTCAGGGTTCAGGGTTCAGATTTGGGGGACTGTTCTTGGGGTCAGGTCCGGAGTTCAGTGTTCGGGGACTGTACCTGGGGTCAGGGGTTAGGGTTCTGGGTTGGGGGACTGTACTTGGGGTTAGAATTCGGCGTTCCGTGATGGGGGACTGTACTTGGGGTCAGGGGACAGGGTTGGGGGACTGTACTTGGGGTCAGGGTTCAGGGTTGGGGGACTGTACTTGGGGTCAGGGTTCAGGTTTAGGGGATTGTACTTGGTGTCAGGGTTCGGGGTTGAGTGTTGGGGACTGTTCTTGGGTTCAGGGGTCGGGGTTCAGGGTTGGAGGATTGTACTTGGGGTCAGAGTTCAGGGTTCATGTCGGGGTACTGTACATGGGATCAGGGTTCAGGATTATGGGACTGTACTTGGGATCAGGGTTCAGGATTATGGGACTGTACTTAAGGTCAAGTTCATGGTTCAGTGTTGGGCGACTATACTTGGGGTCAGAGTTCAGGGTTGGGGGACTGTACTTGAGATCAGGGGTCAGGGTTCAGGTTTCGGTGACTGTCCTTCAGGTTAGCTTTCAGAGTTGGGGGACTGTATTTGGGGTCAGGGTTCGGGGTTCAGGTTTTGGGGTCTGCACTTGTGTCCAGGGGTCAGGGTTAAGGGTTGGAGGACCGTACTTCGGCTCCGAGTTCTGGGTTGGGGGTCTGTACTTGGGGTCAGAGTTCAGGGTTCAGGTTTGGGGGACTGTACTTGGGGTCAGAGTTCAGGTTTGGGGGACTGTACTTGGGGTCAGAGTTCAGGGTTGGGGGACTGTACTTGGGGTCAGGGTTCAGTGTTCAGGTTTGGGGGACTGTACTTGGGGTCAGGGTTCAGTGTTCAGGGTTGGGGGACTGTACTTGGGGTCAGGGGTCAGGGATCAGTGTTGGGGGACTGTACTTGGGGTCAGGGTTCAGGGTTCATGGTTGGGGGACGGTACTTTGGGTCAGGGTTCAGGATTGAGGGACTGTACTTGGGTTTAGGGGTCAGGGTTCAGGGTTGCGGGACTGTTCTTGGGGTCAAAGTTCAGGGTTCAGGTTTGGGGGACTGCAGTTGGGGTCAGGTTTAGTGATTCAGGGTTGGGGGACTGTACTTGGGGTCGGGGTTCACTGTTGGGGGACTGTCCTTGGGGTCAGGGTTCAGGGTTGGGGAACACTACTTGGGGTCAGAGTTCAGGGTGCAGGTTTGGGGGACTGTACTTGAGGTCAGGGTTCATGGTTCAGGGTTGGGGGACTGTACTTGGGTTCAGGGGACAATGTTGAGGGTTGGAGGACTATACTTGGGGTCAGAGTTCAGGGTTGGGTGTCTGTACTTCGGGTCAGGGGTCAGGATTCTGTGTTGGCGGACTGTACTTGGGGTCAGGATTAGGGGTTCAGTGTTGGGGGACTGTACTTGGGGTGAGGGTTCAGGGTTGGGGGACTGTACTTGGCGTCAGGGTTCAGGGTTGGGAGACTGTACTTGGGGTCACGGCTCAGGGTTGTGAGACGGTACTTGGGGTCAGGGTTCAGTATTGGGGGACTGTACTTGGGTTCAGAGTTCAGGGTTCTGGGTTAGAGGGACTGTACTTGGGGTCAGGGTTCAGGGTTTAGCTGAAGGGGACTGGACTTGTGGTCAGGGTTCCGGTTTCAGGGTTGGCAGACTGTACTTGGGGTCAGGGTTCAGGGTTGGGGGACTATACTTGGGGTCAGTGTTCAGGGTTGGGGAACTGTACTTGGGGTCAGGGTTCAGGGTTCAGGGTTGGGGGTCTGTACTTGAGGTCAGTGTTCGGGATTCAGGGTTGGGAGACTGTACTTGGGTTCGGGGGAAAGGGTTGGGGGACTGTACTTGGGGTCAGTGTTCAGGGTTGAGGGACTATATTTGGGGTCAGGGTTCAGGGTCGTGGGACTGTACTTGGGTTCAGATTTCAGGGTTCAGGGTTAGAGGGACTGTACTTGGGGTCTGGGTTCCGGTTTCAGGGTTGGCAGACTGTATTGGGGTCAGGGTTCAGGGTTGGTGGACTGTACTTAGGGTCAGAGTATAGGGTTGGGGGACTATACTTGGGGTCAGGGTTCATGGTTGGGGAACTGTTCTTGGGGTCAGGGGTCAGGAATCAGACTTGGGGACTGTACTTGACGTCAGTGTTCGGGATTCATGGTTGGGAGACTGTACTTGGGGTCAGAGTATAGGGTTGGGGGACTATACTTGGGGTCAGGGGTCAGGGATCAGGGTTGGGGGACGGTACTTATGTTCAGGGTTCAGGATTGGGTGTCTGTACTTGGGGTCAGGGTTCAGGATTGGGTGTCTGTACTTGGGGTCAGGGTTCAGGGTTGGGGGACTGTACTTGGGGTGAGTGTTCAGGGTTGGGGGACTGTACTTGGGGTCAGGGTTCAGGGTTGGGGGACTGTACTTGGGGTCAGAGCTCAGGGTTGGGGGACTGTACTTGGGGTCAGGGGTCAGGGATCAGTGTTGGGGTCTGTACTTGGGGTCGGGGTTCACTGTTGGGGGACTGTCCTTGGGGTCAGGGTTCAGGGTGCAGGTTTGGGGGACTGTACTTGAGGTCAGGGTTCATGGTTCAGGGTTGGGGGACTGTACTTGGGATCAGAGTTCAGGGTTCAGTGTTGGGGGACTGAACTTGTGGTTAGGGTTCTGGGTTCAGGGTTGAGGGACTGTACTCGGGGTCAGGGGTCATTGTTGAGGAACTGTACTTGGGGTCAGGGCTCAGTTGTTCAGGATTGGGGGACTGTACTTGGGGTCAGGGTTCAGAGTTGGGTGACTGTACTTGGGGTCAGGGTTCAGAGTTCAGGGTTGGGGAACTGTACTTGGGGTCAGTGTTGGGGGACTATACTTGGGTTCAGGGGTCAGGGTTCAGGGTAGGGGGATGTACTTGGGGTCAGGGTACAGGGTTGGGGGACTGTACTTGGGATCAGGGTTCGGGGTTCAGGGTTGGGGGACTGTACTTGGGGTCAGGGTTCAGGATTGGGGGACTGTACTTAGGGTCAGGGTTCAGGATTGGGGGATTGTACTTGGGGTCAAAGTTCAGGGTTCAGAGTTGGGGGACTGTACTTGGGGTCAGGGTTCAGGGTTCTCGGTTGGGGGACTATACTTGAGGTCAGGGTTCGGGGATTAGTGTTGGGGGACTGTAATTGGGCGCAGGGGTCAGGGTTCAGGGTTGGGGTCCTGTACTTGGGGTCAGAGGTCAGGGTTCAGGGTTGCGGGACTGTAATTGGGGTCAGAGATCAGATTTCTGGGTTGGGGGACTGTACTTGGGGTCAGAGTTCAGGGTTCTGGTTTGGGGGACTGTACTTGGGGTCAGGGGTGAGGGTTGGGGGACTGTACTTGGGGTCAGGGTTCGGGGTTCAGGGTTGGGGGACTGTAATTGGGGTCAGGGTTCAGGATTGTGGGACATATATCAGGTCAGAGTTCATGGTTCAGTGTTGGTGGACAGTACTTGGGGTCAGGGGTGAGGGACTGTACTTGGGGTCAGGGTTCATGGTTGGGGGACTGTACATAAGGTCAGAGTTCATGGTTCAGTGTTGGGGGACTGTACTTGGGGTCAGAGTTCAGGGTTGGGGGGTTGTAATTGGAGTCAGGGGTCAGGGTTCAGGGTTGGGGGACTGTACTTGGGGTCAGAGTTCAGGGTTGGGGGGTTGTACTTGGGGGCAGGGGTCAGAGTTCTGGGTTCGGGGACTGTACTTGGGGTCAGGGTTCTGGGTTGGGGACTGTACTTGCGGTCAGGGGTCAGGGTTCAGGTTTGGTGGATTGTACTTGGAGTCAGAGTTCAGGGTTGGAGGACTGTTCTTCGGGTCAAAGTTCAGAGTTCAGGGTTGGGGATCTGTACTTGGGATCAGGGTTCGGGGTTCAATGTTGGGGATGGTACTTGGGGTCAGGGTTCAGGATTGGGGGACTGTACTTGGGGTCAGGGTTCAGTATTGGGGGACTGTTCTTGGGGTCAAAGTTCAGAGGTTCAGGGTTGGGGGACTATAGTTGGGGTCAGGTTTAGTGATTCAGAGTTGGGGGACTGTACTTGGGGTCAGGGTTCAGGGTTCAGGGTTGGGGAACTGTACTTGGGGTCAGGGGTCAGGAATCAGGCTTGGGGACATTACGTGGGGTCAGGGTTCAGGTTTCAGGGTTTGTTGACTGTACGTGGGGTCAGGGTTCAGGGTTGGGGGACTTTCATTTGGGTCAGGGGTCAGGGTTCAGGATTGTGGGACTGTACATCAGGTCAGAGTTCATGGTTCAGTGTTGGGGGACTGTACTTGGGGTCAGAGGTCAGGGTTCAGGGTTGGGGGACTGTACTTGGTGTCAGAGTTCAGGGTTCAGGGTTGCGGGACTGAACTTGGGATCTGGGTTCGGTGTTCAGGGTTGGGGACTGTACTCGGGGTCAGGGTTCAGTGTTGGGGGACTGTACTTGTTTTCAGAGTTCAGGGTTCTGGGTTGGGAGATTGTACTTGGGGTCAGGGTTCGGGGTTCTGGGTTGGGGGGACTGTACTTGGGGTTAGAATTCGGCGTTCCCTGTTGGGGGACTGTATTTGAGGTCAGGGGTGAGGGACTGTACCTGGGGTCTGGGTTCAGGGTTCTGGTTTGGGGGACTGTACTTGGGGTCAGGGGTGAGGGATTACTTGGGGTCAGGGTTCAGGGTTGGGGGACTGCAATTGCGGTCAGGGGTCAGGGTTCCAGATTGTGGGACTGTACTTAAGTTCAGAGTTCATGGTTCAGTGTTGGGGGACTGTACTTGGGGTCAGAATTCAGGGTTGGGGGACTTTACTTGAGGTCAGGGGTCAGGGTTCAGGGTTGGGGGACTGTACTTGGGGTCAGGGGTCATGGTTCAGTGTTGGGGGACTGTTCTTGGGGTCAGAGTTCAGGGTTGGGGGACTGTACTTGGGGTCAGGGGTCAGGGTTCAGGGTTGGGGGACTGTACTTGGGGTCAGGGGTCAGGGTTCAGGGTTGGGGGTCTGTACTTGGGGTCAACATTCAGGGTTCTGTGTGGGGGACTATATTTGGGGTCAGGGTTCGGGGATTAATGTTGGGGTACAGTACTTTGGGTCAGGGGTCAGGGTTCAGGCTTGGGGGACTGTACTTGTGGTCAGTGTCAGGGTTCTGGGTTGGGGGACTGTACTTGGGATCAGGGGTCAGTGTTCAGGGTTGGATGACTGCACTTGGGTTCAGAGTTCAGGGTTCAGGTTTGGGGGACTGTACTGGGTTCAGGGGTCAGGGTTCAGTGTTTGGGGACTGTACTTGGGGTCAGGGTTCAGGGTTGGGGGACTGTACTTGGGATCTGGGTTCGGGGTTCAGGGTTGGGGGACTGTACTCGGGGTCAGGGTTCAGTGTTGGGGGACTGTACTTGGGGTCAGGGTTCAGTTGTTCAGGATTGGGGAACTGTACTTGGGGTCAGGGGTCAGGGTTCACGGTTGGAGGACGGTACTTGGTATCAGAGATCAGGGTTCAGTGTTTGGGAACTGTACTTGGGGTCAGGCGTCATAGTTCAGGGTTGGGGCATTGTACTTGGAGTCAGAGTTCAGGGTTCATGTTGGGGGTCTGTACTTGGGGTCAGGGGTCAGGGTTCAGGTTTGGGTGACAGTACTTGTGTTCAGGGTTCAGGTTTCAGGGTTAGGCAACTGTACATGGGATCAGAGTTCAGGGTTCAGGGTTGAGGCACTGTATTTGGTGTCAGAGTTCAGGATTCAGGGTTGGGGGACTATACTTGGGTTCAGGGGTCAGGGTTCAGGTTTGGGGGACTGTACTCGGGGTCAGGGTTCATTGTTGGGGGACTGTACTTGGGGTCAGGGCTCAGTTGTTCAGGATTGGGGGACTGAACTTGGGGTCAGGGTTCAGGGTTGAGGGTTGGGGAACTGTACTTGGGGTCAGGGTTGGGGGACTGTTCTTGGGGTCAAAGTTCAGAGGTTCAGGGTTGGGGGACTATAGTTGGGGTCAGGTTTAGTGATTCAGAGTTGGGGGACTGTCCTTGGGGTCAGGGTTCAGGGTTGGGGGTCTGTACTTGAGGTCAGAGTTCAGGGTGCAGGGTTGGGGAACTGTACTTGGGGTCAGGGGTCAGGAATCAGTTTTGGGGACATTACGTGGGGTCAGGGTTCTGGTTTCAGGGTTTGTTGACTGTACTTGGGGTCAGGGTTCAGGGTTGGGGGACTGTACATCAGGTCAGAGGTCATGGTTCAGTGTTGGGGGACTGTACTTGGGGTCAGGGGTCAGGGTTCAGGGTTGTGGGACTGAACTTGGGATCTGGGTTCGGTGTTCAGGGTTGGGGGTCTGTACTCGGGGTCAGGGTTCAGAGTTGGGGGACTGTACTTGGGGTCAGGGTTCAGAGTTGGGAGACTGTACTTGGGGTCAGGGGTCAGGGTTCAGGGTTGGGGGTCTGTACTCGGGGTCAGGGTTCAGAGTTGGGGGACTGTACTCGGGGTCAGGGTTCAGAGTTGGGGGACTGTACTTGGGGTCAGGGTTCAGAGTTGGGGGACTGTACTTGGGGTCAGGGTTCAGAGTTGGGGGACTGTACTTGGGGTCAGGGTTCTGGGTTGGGGGGACTGTACTTGGGGTTAGAATTCGGCGTTCCCTGTTGGGGGACTGTATTTGAGGTCAGGGGTGAGGGACTGTACTTGGGGTCAGGGTTCAGAGTTGGGGGACTGTACTTGGGGTCAGGGGTCAGGGTTCAGGGTTGGGGGTCTGTACTCGGGGTCAGGGTTCAGAGTTGGGGGACTGTACTTGGGGTCAGGGTTCAGGGTTGGGGGACTGTACTTGGGGTCAGGGGTCAGGGTTGTGGGACTGTATTTGGGGTCAGGGTTCAGGGTTGGGAGACTGTATTTGGGGTCAGGGTTCAGGGTTGGGGGACTGTAGTTGGGGTCAGGGCTCAGAGTTCTGGTTTGGGGGACTGTACTTGGGGTCAGGGTTAAGGGTTGGGGGACTGTACTTGGGGTCAGGGGTCAGGGTTGTGGGACTGTATTTGGGGTCAGGGTTCAGAGTTCTGGTTTGGGGTACGGTACTTGGGGTTAAGGTTCGGCGTTCAGTGTTTGGGGAATGTACTTGTGGTCAGGGGTCAGGGTTCAGGGTTGGGGGATTGTACTTGGAGTCAGAGTTCAGGGTTCATGGTGGGGGACTGTACTTGGGGTCAGGGTTCGGGGTTCAGGGTTGGGGGACTGTACTTGGGGTCAGAGTTCAGGGTTGGGGGACTGTACTTGGGGTCAGGGTTCGGGGTTCAGGATTGGGGGACTGTACTTGGGTTCAGGGGTCAGGGTTCATTGTTGGAGGACTGAACTTGGGGTCAGAGTTCAGGGTGGGGTTCTGTACTTGGGGTCAGGGGTCAGGGTTCTGGGTTGGGGGACTGGACTTGTGGTCAGGGGTCAGGGTTGGGGGATTGTACTTGGGGTCAGGGTTCGGGGTTCAGGGTTGGGGGACTGTAATTGGGGTCAGGGTTCAGTGTTGGGGGACTGTACTCGGGGTCAGGGTTCAGTTTTGGGGGACTGTACTTGGGGTCAGTGTTCAGGATTGTGGGACTGTACTTGGGGTCAGGGGTCAGGGTTCAGGGTTGTGGGTCTGTACTTGGGGTCAGGGGTCAGTGTTCAGGGTTGGATGACTACACTTGGGTTCAGAGTTCAGGGTTCAGGTTTGGGGGACTGTACTGGGTTCAGGGGTGAGGGTTCAGGGTTGGGCAACTGTACTTGGGATCAGAGTTCAGGGTTCAGTGTTTGGGGACTGTACTTGGGGTCAGAGTTCAGGGTTCAGGGTTGGGGGACTGTACTCGGGGTCAGGGTTCAGTGTTGGGGACTGTACTTGGGGTCAGGGTTCAGTTGTTCAGGATTGGGGAACTGTACTTGGGGTCAGGGGTCAGGGTTCACGGTTGGAGGACGGTACTTGGTATCAGAGATCAGGGTTCAGTGTTTGGGGACTGTACTTGGGGTCAGGGGTCAGAGTTCAGGGTTGGGGGATTGTACTTGGGGTCAGGGTTCAGGGTTCAGGTTTGGGTGACTGTACTTGGGGTCAGAGTTCAGGGTTCAGGGTTGAGGGACTATACTTGGGGTCAGGGTTCAGGGTTGGGGGTCTGTACTTGGGGTCAGGGGTCAGGGTTCAGGATTGGGGACTGTACTTGGGGTCAGGGTTCAGGGTTGGGGGACTATACTTGAGGTCAGGGTTTGGGGATTAGTGTTGGGGGACTGTACTTGGGGTCAGGGGTCAGGGTTAAGTGTTGGGGGACTGTACTTGGGGTCAGGGTTCAGGGTTCTGGGTTGGGTCACTCTACTTCGAGTCAGGGGTCAGGGATCAGGGTTGGATGCCTGTACTTGGGGTCAGGGTTCAGTGTTCTGTGTTGGGGGACTACACTTGGGATCAGGGTTCAGGGATTAGTGTTGGGGGACTGTACTTTGGGTCAGAGTTCAGCGTTGGGGGACTGTACTTGGGGTCAGGAGTCAGGATTCAGGAGTGGGGGACTGTACTTGGGGTCAGAGCTCAGGTTTCTGGGTTGGGGGATGTACTTAGGATCAGGGGTCAGGGTTCAGTGATGGATGCCTGTACTTGGGGTCAGAGTTCAGGTTTGGAGGAATGTACTTGGGTTCAGGGGTCAGGGTTCAGGGTGGGGCAACTGTACTTGGGATCAGAGTTCAGGGTTCATGGTTGGGGGACTGTACTTGGGATGAGGGTTCAAGGTTGGGGGACTGTACTTGGTGTCAGAGTTCAGGGTTCAGGGTTGGGGAATGTACTTGGGATCTGGGTTCGGGGTGCAGGTTTGGGGGACTGTACTCGTGGTCAGGGTTCAGTGTTGGGGGACTGTACTTGGGGTCAGGGTTCAGTTGTTCAAGATTGGGGGACTGTACTTGGGGTCAGGGTTCAAGGTTGGGGGACTATACTTGGGTTCAGGGGTCAGGGTTCAGGTTGGGGGACTGTATTTGGGGTCAGGGTTCAGGGTTGGGGAACTGTACTTGGGGTCAGGGTTCAGGGTTGGGGGTCTGTACTTGGGGTCAGGGTTCAAGGTTGGGGGAATATACTTGGGTTCAGGGGTCAGGGTTCAGGTTGGGGGACTGTACTTGGGGTCAGGGTTCAGGGTTGGTAGACTGTACTTGGGGTCAGGGTTCGGCGTTCAGTGTTTGGGGACTGTACTTGGGGTCAGGGTTCAGGGACGAGTGACTGTACTTGGGGTCAGGGTACGGGGTTCAGTTTTGGGGGAGTGTACTTGGGTTCAGGGGTCAGGGTTCATTGTTGGACGACTGTAATGGGGTCAGAGTTCAGGGTTGGGTTCTGTACTTGGGGTCAGGGTTCAGTTTTGGGGAACTGTACTTGGGATCAGAGTTCAGGGTTCAGTGTTGGGGGACAGACTTGGGGTCAGGGTTCAGGGTTGGAGGACTGTACTTGGGGTCAGGGTTCAGGGTTGGGCGACTGTCCTTGGGCTCAGGGGTCAGGGATCAGGGATGAGGACTGTGTTTGGGTTCAGGGGTCAAGGTTGGGGGACGGTACTTGTGGTCAGGGTTCAGGATTAGGGACTGTACTTGGGTTTAGGGGTCAGGGCTCAGGGTTGCGGGACTGATCTTGGGGTCAAAGTTCAGGGTTCAGAGTTGGGGGACTGTACTTGGGGTCAGGGTTCAGGGTTGGAGGACTGTACTTGGGGTTTGTGTTCAGAGTTGGGGGACTGTACTTGGGGTCAGGGTTCAGGGTTGGGGGACTGTACTTGGTGTCAGAGTTCAGGGTTCAGGGTTGGGGGACTGTACTTGGGACCTGGGTTCGCTGTTCAGGGTTGGGGGACTGTACTCAGGGTCAGGGTTCAGAGTTGTGGGACTGTACGTGTTGTCAGAGTTCAGGGTTCAGGTTTGGAGGACTGTACTTGGGGTCAGGGTGCAGGTTTGCGAGACTGTACTTGGGGTCTGGGTTCAGGGTTCTGGTTTGGGGACTGATCGTGAGGTCAGGGGTGAGGGACTGTACTTGGGGTCACGGTTCGGGGTTCAGGGTTGGGGGACTGTAATTGGGGTCAGGGTTCAGGATTATGGGACTGTACTTAAGGTCAAGTTCATGGTTCAGTGTTGGGAGACTGTACTTGGGGTGAGAGTTCAGGGTTTGGGGACTGTACTTGAGGTCAGGGGTCAGGGTTCAGGGTTGGGGGACTGTACTTGGGGTCAGGGGTCAGGGTTCAGGTTTGGGGGACTGTACTTGGGTTCAGGGGTCAGGGTTCAGGGTTGGGGGACTGTACTTGGGGTCAGGGGTCGGTGTTCAGGGTTGGATGACTGCACTTGGGTTCAGGGGTCAGGGTTCAGAGTTGGGGGGACTATACTTGTGGTCAGGGTTCAGGGTTGGGGACTGTACTTGGTGTCAGAGTTCAGGGTTCAGGGTTGGCGGACTGTACTTGAGATCTGTGTTTGGGGTTCAGTGTTGGGGGACTGTACTTGGGGTCAGGGTTCAGTATTGTGGGACTGTACATGGGGTCAGAGCTCAGGGTTCATGGTTGGGGGACTGCACTTGGGGTCAGGGGTCAGTGTTCAGAGTTGGATGACTGCATTTGGGGTCAGAGTTAACGGTTCAGGTTTGGGGGACTGTACCTGTGTTCAGGGGTCTGGGTTCAGGGTTGCGGGAGTGTTCTTGGGGTCAAAGTTCAGGGTTCAGGGTTGGGGGACTGTACTTGGGGTAGGGAAATGTTGTTGGGGGACTGTCCTTGGGGTCAGGGTTCATGGTTCAGATTTGGGGTCTGCACTTGGGTCCAGGGGTCAGGGTTCACGGTTGGAGGACTGTACTTGGGGTCAGAGTTCAGTGTTGGGGGTCTGTACTTGGGGTCAGAGTTCAGTGTTCTGGGTTGGGGGACTGTAATTGGGGTCAGGGTTCAGGGTTGGGGGACTGTACTTGGGGTCAGGGTTCAGCGTTCAGGTTTGGGGGACTGTACTTGGGGTCAGGGTTCAGCGTTCAGGTTTGGGGGATTGTACTTGGGGTCAGGGTTCAGGGTTGGGGACTGTACTTGGGGTCAGCGTTCAGGGTTGGGGAACTGTACTTGAGGTCAGGGGTCAGAGTTCAGGGTTGGGGGATTCTACTTGGGGTCAGGGCTCAGTGTTCAGGATTGGATGACTGCACTTGGGGTCAGACTTCAGGGTTCAGGTTTGGGGGACTGTACTTGGGTTCAGGGGTCAGGGTTCAGGGTTGGGGGACTGTACTTGGGGTCAGGGTTCAGGTTTGGGGGACTGTACTTGGGTTCAGGGGTCAGGGTTCAGAGTTGGGGGACTGTACTTGGGGTCAGAGTTCAGTGTTGGGGGAATGTACTCGGAGTCAGGGTTCAGTTTTGGGGACTGTACTTGGGGTCAGGGTTCAGGGTTGGTGGACTGTACTTGGGGTCAGGGTTCAGGTTTGGGGGACTGTACTTGGGTTCAGGGGTCAGGGTTCAGAGTTGGGGGACTGTACTTGGGGTCAGAGTTCAGTGTTGGGGGAATGTACTCGGAGTCAGGGTTCAGTTTTGGGGACTGTACTTGGGGTCAGGGTTCAGGGTTGGTGGACTGTACTTGGGGTCAGGGTTCAGGTTTGGGGGACTGTACTTGGGTTCAGGGGTCAGGGTTCAGGGTTGGTGGACTGTACTTGGGGTCAGGGTTCAGTTTTGGGGACTGTACTTGGGCTCAGGGGTCAGGGCTCAGGGTTGAGGATTGTGTTTGGGGTCAGGGTTCAGGATTCAGGGTTGGGGGACGGTACTTGGGGTCAGGGTTCAGGGTTGGGGGACTATACTTGGTGTCAGGGTTCAGGGTTCAGGTTTGGATGACTGCCCTTGGGGTCAGAGTTCAGGGTTCAGGTTTGGGGGACTGTACTCGGGGTCAGAGCTCAGGGTTCACGGTTGGGGGACTGTACTTGGGGTCAGAGTTCAGGGTTCAGGTTTGGGGGACTGTACTTGGGGTCAGGGTTCAGGATTGGGGTCTGTACTTGGGTTTAGGGGTCAGGTTTCAAGGTTGCGGGTCTGTTCTTGGGGTCAAAGTTCAGGGTTCAGGGTTGGGGGTCTGTACTTGGGGTCAGAGTTCAGGGTTCAGGTTTGGGGGACTGTTCTTGGGGTCAGGGGTCATGGTTGGGGGACTATACTTGGGGTCAGGGTGCAGGTTTGGGGGACTGTACTTGGGGTCAGGATTCAGGATTGGGGGTCTGTATTTGTGTTCAGGGGTCAGGGTTCAGGTTGGGGGACTGTACTTGGGGTCAGGGTTCAGGGTTGGGGGACTATACTTGGGGTCAGGGGTCAGGGTTCAGTGTTGGGGGACTGTACTTGGGGTCAGGGTTCAGAGTTGGGGGACTGTACTTGGTGTCAGAGTTCAGGGTTCAGGGTTGGGGGAATGTACTTTGGGTCAGGGGTCAGTGTTCAGGGTTGGGGGACTGTACTTGGGGTCAGGGGTCAGTGTTCTGGGTTGGGGGACTGTACATGGGGTCAGTGGTCAGTGTTCAGGGTTGGATGACTGCACTTGGGGTCAGAGTTCAGGGTTCAGGTTTGGGGGACTGTACTTGTGTTCAGGGGTCAGGGTTCAGGGTTGGGCAACTGTACTTTGGATCAGAGTTCAGGGTTCAGTATTGGGGGACTGTACTTGGGGTCAGGGTTCAGGGTTGGGGGACTGTACTTGGGGTCAGGGTTCAGCGTTCAGGGTTGGGGGACAGTACTTGGGGTCAGAGTTCAGGGGTGGGGGACTGTACTTGGGGACAGGGTTCAGGGATCAGGGTTGGGGGACTGTACTTGGGGTCAGGGTTCAGGGTTCAGGGTTGGGGGACGGTACTTCTGGTCAGGGTTCAGGATTGGGGAACTGTACTGAGTTTAGGGGTCAGGGTTCAGGGTTGCAGGAGTGTTCTTGGGGTCAAAGTTCAGGGTTGGGGGACTGTACTTGGGGTCAGGGTTCAGGGTTCAGATTTTGGGGTCTGCACTTGGGTCCAGGGGTCAGGGTTCACGTTTGGAGGACTGTACTTGGGGTCAGAGTTCACTGTTGGGGGTCTGTACTTGGGGTCAGAGTTCAGTGTTCTGGGTTGGGGGACTGTAATTGGGGTCAGAGTTCAGGGTTCTGGGTTGGGGGACCGTACTTGGGGTCAGGGTTCAGGGTTGGGGGACTGTACTTGGGGTCAGAGTTCAGTTGTCTGTGTTGGGGGACTGTACTTGAGGTCAGGGGTCAGGGTTCAGAGTTGGAGGACTGTACTTGGGATCAGAGTTCAGGGTTCAGTGTTGGGGGACTGTACTTGGGGTCAGGGTTCAGCGTTCAGTGTTGGGGGACTGTACTTGGGTTCAGGGTTCAGGGTTGGGGGACTGTATTTGGGGGTGCGATTCGTGGTTGGGGGACTGTACTTGAGGTCAGGGGTCAGAGTTCAGGGTTGGGGGACTTTATTTGGGGTCAGGGTTCGGAGTTCAGTGTTGGGGGATTGTACTTGGGGTCAGGGCTCAGTGTTCAGGGTTGGATGACTGCACTTGGGGTCAGGGGTCAGGGTTCAGGGTTAGGGGACTGTACTTGGGGTCAGGGGTCAGGGTTGGGGGACTGTACTTGGGATCGTAGTTCGGGGTTCATGTTTGGGGGACTGTACTTGGGCTCAGGGGTCAGGGCTCAGGGTTGAGGATTGTGTTTGGGGTCAGGGTTCAGGGTTCAGGGTTGGGGGACTGTACTTGGGGTCAGGGTTCAGGGTTCAGGGTTGGGCGATGGTATTTGTGGTCAGGGTTCAGGATTGGGGGACTGTACTTGGGTTTAGGGGTCAGGGTTCAGGGTTGCGGGTCTGTTCTTGGGATCAAAGTTCAGGGTTCAGGGTTGGGGGACTGTACTTGGTGTCAGGGGTCAGTGTTCAGGGTTGGGGGACTGTACTTGGGGTCAGGGTTCAGGGTTCAGGGTTGGGGGACTGTACTTGGGGTCAGGGTTCAGGTTTAGGGGATTGTACTTGGTGTCAGGGATCGGGGTTGAGTGTTGGAGAATGTTCTTGGGGTCAGGGGTCATAGTTGGGGGACTATACTGGGGGTCAGGGTTCAGGTTTGGGGGACTGTACTTGGGGTCAGGGTTTAGGGTTGGGGGACTGTACTTGGGGTCAGGATTCAGTTGTTCAGGATTCCTGGACTGTCCTGGGGTCAGGGTTCAGCGTTCAGGGTTGGGGGACTGTACTTGGGGTCAGGGTTCAGGGTTGGGGAACTGTACTTGGGGTCAGGGTTGAGGGTTGGGGGACTGTACTTGGGGTCAGGGATCAGGGTTCAGGATTGAGGGACTGTAGTTGGGTTTAGGGGTCAGGGTTCAGGGTTGCGGGTCTGTTCTTGGGGTCAAAGTTCAGGGTTCAGGGTTGGGGGACTATACTTGGGGTCAGGTTTGGGGATTCAGGGTTGGGGGACTGTCCTTGGGGTCAGGGGTCAGGGTTGAGTGTTAGGGACTGTTCTTGGGGTCAGGGGTCAGGGTTCAGGGTTGGAGGATTGTACTTGGGGTCAGATTTCAGAGTTCATGTTGGTGTACTGTACATGGGGTCAGGGTTCGGCGGTCACTGTTGGGAGACTGTACTTGGGGTCAGAGTTCAGAGTTGTGGGACTGTACGTGTTGTCAGAGTTCAGGGTTCAGGTTTGGGGGACTGTACTTTGGGTCAGGGTTCGGGGTTCAGGGTTGGGGGACTGTACTTGGGGTCAGGGTTCATCTTTGGGGGACTATACTTGGGGTCAGAGTTCAGGGTTGCGGGACTGTACTTGAGGTCAGGGGTCAGGGTTCAGGTTTCGGTGACTGTCCTTGGGGTCAGGGTTCAGGGTTGGAGGACTGTACTTGGGGTCAGAGTTCAGGGTTGTGGTTCTGTACTTGGGGTCAGGGTTCAGGGTTTTGGGTTGGGGGACTGTACTTGGGGTCAGGGGTCAGGGTTCAGGGTTGGGGGACTGTACTTGGGTCAGGATTCAGGGATAGGGGACTGTACTTGGGGTCAGGGATCAGTGTTGGGGACTGTACTTGGGGTCAGGGTTCGGGGTTCAGTGTTGGGGGACTGTACTTGGAGTCCGGGGTAAGGGTTGGGGGATTGTACTTGGGGTCAGAGTTCAGGGTTGGGGGACTGTAGTTGGTGTCAGAGTTCAGGGTTCAGGGTTGGGGAATGTACTTGGGATCTGGGTTCGGGGTTCAGTGTTGGGGGGCTGTACTTGGGGTCAGGGTTCAGGGTTGGGGGACTGTACTTGGGGTCAGGGTTCAGGGTTGGGGGACTGTACTTGGAGTCAGGGTTCAGGGTTGGGGAACTATACTTGGGATCAGGGGTCAGGGTTCAGGGTTGGGGGACTGTACTTGAGGTCAGAGTTCAGGGTTCAGGGTTGGGGGAAGGTACTTGGGGTCAGAGCTCAGAGTTCTGGGTTGGGGGACTGTACTTGGGGTCAGGGGTCAGGGTTCAGGGTTGGAGGACTGTACTTGGTGTCAGAGTTCGGGGTTCAGTGTTGGGGGACTGTACTTGGGGTCAGGGGTCAGGGTTCTGGTTTGGGGGACTGTACTTGGGGTCAGGGGTCAGGGTTCTAGGTTGGGGGTCTGTACTTCGGGTCAGGGGTCAGGGTTCAGTGTTGTGGGACTGTACTTGGGGTCAGGGTTCAGTGTTGGGTGACTGTACTTGGGTCAGGGGTCAGGGTTCAGTGTTGTGGGACTGCACTTGGTGTCAGAGTTCAGGGTTGGGTGTCTGGGTGTCAGGGTCAGGGGTCAGGATTCTGTGTTGGCGGACTGTACTTGGGGTCAGGGTTCAGGGTTGGGGGACTGTACTTGTGGTCAGGGTTCAGGTTTGTGGGACTGTACTTGGGTTCAGAGTTCAGGGTTCAGGTTTGAGAGACTGTACTTGGGGTCAGGGGTCAGGGTTCAGCGTTAGTGGACTGGATTTGGGGTCAGGGTTCAGGGTTGAGGGACTGTACATGGGGTCAGGGGTCAGGAATCAGGCTTGGGGACATTACGTGGGGTCAGGGTTCAGGTTTCAGGGTTGGTGGACTGTACTTGGGGTCAGTGATCAGGGTTGGGTGACTGTACTTGGGGTCAGGGCTCGGAGTTCAGCGTTGGGGGACTATACTTGCGGCAGGGGTCAGGGTTCAGGATTGGGGGACTGTACTTGCGGTCTGCGTTCGGGGTTCAGGGTTGGGGGACTGTACTTCGGTTCAGGGGTCAGGGTTCAGGGTTTGAGGACTGCACTTGGGGTCAGGGTTCAGGGTTCTGAGTTGGGGGACTGTACTTGGGGTCAAGGGTCAAGGTTCTGGGTTGGGGGACTGTACTTGGAGACAGGGTTCAGGGTTCAAATTTGGGGGACTGTACATGGGGTCAGAGTTCGGGGTTCAGGTTTGGGGACGTGTACTTGGGATCAGGGTTCGGGGTTCAGGTTTGGGGACGTGTACTTGGGCTCAGGGGTCAGGGATCAGGGATGGGGACTGTACTTAGGGTCAGGGTTCAGGGTTCAGAGTTGGGGGACGGTACATGTGGTCAGTGTCCAGGATTGGGGGACTGTAGTTGGGGTCAGGGTTCAGGTTTGGGGGACTCTACTTGGGTTTAGGGGTCAGGGTTCAGGGTTGCGGGACTGTTCTTGGGGTCAAAGTTCAGGGTTCAGGGTTGGGGGACTATACTTGGGGTCAGGGTTCAGGGTTCAGGGTTCGGGACTGTACTTGGGTCAGGGTTCAGGGTTCAGGGTTGGGGAACTGTACATGGGGTCAGGGGTCAGGAATCAGGCTTGGGTACATTACGTGGGGTCAGGGTTCTGGTTTCAGGGTTGGGGGACTGTACTTGGGATCATGGTTCAGGGTTCAGGGTTGGTGGACTGTACTTGGGGTCAGTAATCAGGGTTGGGTGACTGTACTTGGGGTCAGGGCTCAGAGTTCAGCATTGGGGGACTATGCTTGGGGTCAGGGGTCAGGCTTCTGGGTTGGGGGCCTGTACTTGGGGTCAGGGTTCAGGGTTGGGGAATGTACTTGTGTTCAGCGTTCAGGGTTGGGCAACTGTACTTGGGGTCAGGGGTCAGTGTTCAGGGTTGGATGACTGCACTTGGGGTCAGAGTTCAGGGTTCAGGTTTGGGGGACTGTACTTGGGTTCAGGGGTCAGGGTTCAGGGTTGGGCAACTGTACTTGGGAACAGAGTTCAGGGTTCAGTGTTGGGGGACTGTACTTGGGGTCAGGGTTCAGGGTTGGGGGACTGTACTTGGGAACAGAGTTCAGGGTTCAGTGTTGGCGGATTGTTCTTGGGGTCAGAGCTCAGGGTTCTGGGTTGGGGGACTGTACTTGGGGTCAGGGGTCAATGTTCAGGGTTGGATGACTGCACTTGGGGTCAGAGTTCAGGGTTCAGGTTGGGGGACTGTACTTGTGTTCAGAGGTCTGGGTTCAGGGTTGGGGGACTGTACTTGGGGTCAGGGTTCAGGGTTGGGGGACTGTACTTGGGGTCAGGGTTCAGGGTTCAGGGTTGGGGGACGGTACTTGGGTTTAGGGGTCAGGGTTCAGGGTTGCGGGTCTATTCTTGGGGTCAGGGTTCAGGGTTCAGGGTTGGGGGACTATACTTGGGGTTGGGGTTCAGGGTTGGGGGACTGTACTTGGGGTTGGGGTTCAGGGTTGGGGGACTGTATTTGGGTCCAGGGGTCAGGGTTCAGAGTTGGAGGACTGTACTTGGGGTCAGGGTTCAGGGTTCAGTGTTGGGGGACTGTACTTGGGGTCAGGGTTCAGAGTTGGGGGACTGTTCTTGGGGTCAGGGGTCGGGGTTCAGGTTTGGAGGATTGTACTTGGGGTCAGAGTTCAGGGTTCATGTTGGGGTACTGTACATGGGGTCAGGGTTCGGCGGTCACTTTTGGGGGACTGTACTCAGGGTCAGGGTTCAGAGTTGTGGGACTGTACGTGTTGTCAGAGTTCAGGGTTCAGGTTTGGGGGACTGAACGTGAGGTCAGGGGTGAGGGACTGTACTTGGGGTCAGGGTTCGGGGTTCAGGGTTGGGGAACTGTAATTGGGGTCAGGGTTCAGGATTGTGGGACTGTACTTAAGGTCAAGTTCATGGTTCAGTGTTGGGGGACTGTACTTGGGGTCAGGGTTGGGGGATTGTAATTGGGGTCAGAGTTCAGGGTTCATGTTGGGGGACTGTATTTGGGGTCAGGGTTTGGGGTTCAGGTTTTGGGGTCTGCACTTGTGTCCAGGGGTCAGGGTTCAGGGTTGGGGGACCGTACTTCGGCTCCGAGTTCTGGGTTGGGGGTCTGTACTTGGGGTCAGGGGTCAGTGTTGGGGGACTGTACTTGGGGTCAGGGTTCGCGGTTCAGGGTTGGAGGACTGTACTTGGGGTCAGAGTTCAGGGTTGGGTGTCTGTACTTCGGGTCAGGGTTCAGGGTTCAGTGTTGGGGGACTGTACTTGGGGTCAGAGTTCAGGGTTGGGGGACTGTACTTCGGGTCAGGGGTCAGGGTTCAGGGTTGGGGGAGTGTACTTGGGGTCAGGGTTCGGGGTTCAGGGTTGGGGGACTGTACTTGGGGTCAGAGTTCAGAGTTCAGTGTTGGGGGACTGTACTTGGGGTCAGGGTTCAGGGTTGGGGGACTTTACTTGAGGTCAGTGTTCGGGATTCAGGGTTGGGGGACTGTACTTGGGTTCGGGGGAAAGGGTTGGGGGACTGTATTTGGGGTCGGGGGTTCAGGGTTAGAGGGACTGTACTTGGGGTCAGGGTTCAGGGTTGAGGGACTGTATTTGGGGTCGGGGGTTCAGGGTTAGAGGGACTGTACTTGGGGTCAGGGTTCAGGGTTCAGTGTTAGGTGACTGTACTTGGGGTCTGTGTTCCGGTTTCAGGGTTGGCAGACTGTATTGGGGTCAGGGTTCAGGGTTGGGGGACTGTACTTGGGGTCAGATTATAGCGTTGGGGGACTATACTTGGGGTCAGGGTTCATGGTTGGGGAACTGTTCTTGGGGTCAGGGGTCAGGAATGAGGCTTGGGGACTTTACTTGGGGTCAGGGTTCAGGGTTCAGGGATGGGGACTGTACTTGAGGCCAGTGTTCGGGATTCATGGTTGGGAGACGATACTTGGGTTCAGGGTTCATGGTGTGTGACTGTACTTGGGGTCAGAGTATAGGGTTGGGGGACTGTACTTGGGGTCAGGGTTCAGTTGTTCAGGATTGGGGGACTGTACTTGGGGTCAGGGTTCAGTTGTTCAGGATTGGGGGACTGTACTTGGGTTCAGGGGTCAGGGATCAGTGTTGGGGGACTGTACTTGGGGTCAGGGTTCAGGGTTGGGGGACTGTACTTGGGTTCAGGGGTCAGGGATCAGTGTTGGGGGACTGTACTTGGGGTCAGGGTTAAGAGTTGGGGGTCTGTACTTGGGGTCAGAGTTCAGGGTTCTGGGTTGGGGGACTGTACTTGGGTTCAGGGTTCAGGGTTCAGGGTTGGGGGACTGTACTTGGGCTCAGGGGTCAGGGATCAGGGTTGGGGGACTGTACTTGGGGTCAGGGTTCAGAGTTGGGGGACTGTACTTGGGGTCAGGGTTCAGTGTTGCGGGACTGTGCTTGGGGTCAAAGTTCAGGGTTCAGGTTTGGGGGACTGCAGTTGGGGTCAGGTTTAGGGGTTCAGGGTTGGGGGACTGTACTTGGGGTCAGAGTTCAGGGTGCAGGTTTGGGGGACTGTACTTGAGGTCAGGGTTCGGGGTTCAGTGTTGGGGGACTGTACTTGGACTCAGGGGTCAGGGATCAGAGTTAGGGTTCTGTACTTGAGGTCAGGGGTCAGGGTTCTGGGTTGGGGGACTGTACTTGGGATCAGAGTTCAGGATTGGGGGACTATACTTGGGGTCAGGGGTCAGGGATCAGGGTTGGGGGACTGTACTGGGGTTTAGGGGTCAGGGTTCAATGTTGGACGACTGTAATGGGGTCAGAGTTCAGGGTTAGTTCTGTACTTGGGATCAGAGTTCAGGATTCAGTGTTGGGGGACTGTAGTTGGTGTCAGGGTTCAGGGTTCATGTTGGGGTTCTGTACTTGGGGTCAGGGTTCTGGATTGGGGGACTTTACTTCGTGTCAGGGTTCGGCGTTCAGTGTTTGGGGACTGTACTTGGGGTCAGGGTTCATGTTGGGGGACTGTACTTGGGGTCAGGGGTCAGTGTTCAGGTTTGGATGACTGCACTTGGAGTCAGAGTTCAGGGTTCATGTTGGGGGACTGTACTTGGGGTTAGGGTTCGTGGTTCAGGTTTTGGGGACTGTACTTGGGTTCAGGGAGGGAGGACTGTACTTGGGTCAGAGTTAAGAGTTGGGGGTCTGTACTTGGGGTCAGGGCTCAGGGTTTTGAGTTGTGGGACTGTACTTGGGGTTAGGGTTCGGGGATGAGTGATGGGGGACTGTACTTGGGGTAAGGGGTCAGGGTTCTGGGTTGGGTGACTGTACTTAGGATCAGGGTTCGGTGTTCAGGGTTGCAGGACTGTACTCGGGGTCAGAGTTCAGGGTTCAGGGTTGGGGGACTGTACTTGGGGTCAGGGGTCAGGGATCAGAGTTGGGGGACTATACTTGGGGTCAGGGGTCAGGGATCAGCGTTGGGGGACGGTACTTGTGGTCAGGGATCAGGGTTGCGGACTCTACTTGGGGTCAGAGTTCAGGGTGCAGGTTTGGGGGACTGTACTTGAGGTCAGGGTTCGAGGTTCAGTGTTGGGGGACTGTACTTGGGTTCAGGGGCAAGGTTCAGGGTTGGAGGACTGTACTTGGGGTCAGAGTTCAGGGTTGAGTGTCTGTACTTCGGGTCAGGGATCAGGATTCTGTGTTGGTGGACTGTACTTGGGGTCAGGGTTAGGGGTACAGTGTTGGGGGACTGTACTTGGGGTGAGGGTTCAGGGTTGGGGGACTGTACTTGGCGTCAGCGTTCAGGGTTGGGAGACTGTACTTGGGGTCAGGGTTCAGGATTGGGGGACTGTACTTGGGGTCAGGGTTCAGGGATTGGGGATAGTACTTGGGGTCAGGGTTCAGGGTTCTGGGTTAGAGGGACTGTACTTGGGGTCAGGGGTCAGGGTTTAGCTTTAGGGGACTGGAATTGGGATCAGGGTTCAGGGTTGGGGGACTATACTTGGGGTCAGGGTTCAGGATTGGGGAACTGTACTTGGGGTCAGGGGTCAGGAATCAGGCTTGTGGTCTATACTTGAGGTCAGTGTTCGGGATTCAGGGTTGGGAGACTGTACTTGGGTTCGGGGGAAATGGTTGGGGGACTGTACTTGGGGTCAGGGTTCAGGGTTGAGGGACTGTATTTGGGGTCTGGGTTCAGGGTTGTGGGACTGTACTTGGGTTCAGATTTCAGGGTTCAGGGTTAGAGGGACTGTACTTGGGGTCAGGGTTTAGCATTAGGGGACTGGACTTGGGGTCAGGGTTCAGGGTTAGGTGACTGTACTTGGGGTCTGGGTTCCGGTTTCAGGGTTGGCAGACTGTATTGGGGTTAGGGTTCAGGGTTGGGGGACTGTACTTGGGGTCAGATTATAGGTTTGGGGTACTATACTTGGGGTCAGGGTTCATGGTTGGGGAACTGTTCTTGGGGTCAGGGGTCAGGAATGAGGCTTGGGGACTTTACTTGGGGTCAGGGTTCAGGGTTCAGTGTTGGGGACTGTACTTGAGGTCAGTGTTCGGGATTCAGGGTTGGGGGACTGTACTTGGGGTCAGATTATAGGGTTGGGGGACTATACTTGGGGTCAGGGTTCAGGGTTGGGGAACTGTACTTGGGGTCAGGGTTCGGGGTTCAGGTTTGGGGGACTGTACTTGGGGTCAGAGTTCAGGGTGAGGGTTCTGTACTTAGCGTCAGGGGTCAGGGTTCTGGGTTGGGGGACTGTACTTGGGTTCAGGGTTCAGGGTTCAATGTTGGACGACTGTAATGGGGTCAGAGTTCAGGGTTAGGTTTCTGTACTTGGGATCAGAGTTCAGGGTTCAGTGTTGGGGGACTGTACTTGGGGTCAGGGTTCAGGGTTGGGGGACTGTAGTTGGTGTCAGAGTTCAGGGTTCATGTTGGGGGACTGTACTTGGGGTCAGGGTTCGGTGTGCAGGTTTGGGGACTGTACTTGGGGTCAGAGTTCAGGGTTCAGGGTTGGGGGACTGTACTTGGACTCAGGAGTCAGCGTTCAGGATTGGGGGACTGTACTTGGGGTCAGGGGTCAGGTTTCAGTGTTAGGGGACTGGACTTGGGGTCAGGGTTCAGGGTTAGGTGACTGTACTTGGGGTCAGGGTTCCGGTTTCAGGGATGGCAGACTGTATTGGGGTCATGGTTCAGGGTTGGGGAACTGTACTTGGGGTCAGGGGTCAGGAATCAGGCTTGGGGACTTTACTTGGGGACAGGGTTCAGGGTTCAGGGTTGGGGGACTATACTTGGGGTCAGGGTTCAGGGTTGGGGAACTGTACTTGGGGTCAGGGTTCGGGGTTCAGGTTTGGGGGACTGTTCTTGGGGTCAGAGTTCAAGGTGAGGGTTCTGTACTTAGGGTCAGGGGTCAGGGTTCTGGGTTGGGGGACTGTACTTGGGGTCAGGGTTCAATGTTGGACGACTGTAATGGGGTCAGAGTTCAGGATTAGGGTTCTGTACTTGGGATCAGAGTTCAGGGTTCAGTGTTGGGGGACTGTACTTGGGGTCAGGGTTCAGGGTTGGGGGACTGTAGTTGGTGTCAGAGTTCAGGATTCATGTTGGGGGGCTGTACTTGGGGTCAGGGGTCAGGGTTCTGGATTGGGGGACTGTACGTGGGGTCAGGGGTCAGGGTTCTGGGTTGTGGGATCGGCGTTCAGTGTTTGGGGACTGTACCTGGGGTCAGGGTTCAGGGTTGGGGGATTGTACTTGGGGTCAGAGTTCAGGGTACATGTTGGGGGACTGTACTTGGGGTTAGGGTTCGTGGTTCAGGTTTTGGGGACTGTACTTGGGGTCAGAGTTTAGAGTCTGTACTTGGGGTCAGAGTTTAGAGTCTGTACTTGGGGTCAGGGCTCAGGGTTTTGGGTTGTGGGACTGTACTTGGGGTTAGGGTTCGGGGATGAGTGATGGCGGACTATACTTGGGGTCAGGGGTCAGGGTTCTGGGTTGGGTGACTGTACTTAGGATCAGGGTTCGGTGTTCAGGGTTGCAGGACAGTACTCGGGGTCAGAGTTCAGGGTTCAGGGTTGAGGGACTGTACTAGGGTTCAGGGTTCAGGGTTCAGGGCTGGGGGACTGTACTTGGGGACAGGGGTCAGGGGTCAGGGATCAGGTTTGGGGGACTATACTTGTGGTCAGGGTTCAGGATTGGGTGACTGTACTTGGGTTTAGGGGTCAGGGTTCAGGGTTGCGGGACTGTTCATGGGGTCAAAGTTCAGGGTTCAGGTTTGGGGGACTGCAGTTGGGGTCAGAGTTCAGGGTGCAGGTTTGGGGGACTGTACTTGAGGTCAGGGTTCGGGGTTCAGTGTTGGGGGACTGTACTTGGGTTCAGGGGCAAGGTTCAGGGTTGGAGGAGTGTACTTGGGGTCAGAGTTCAGGGTTGGGTGTCTGTACTTCGGGTCAGGGGTCAGGATTCTTTGTTGGTGGACGTACTTGGGGTCAGGGTTAGGGGTACAGTGTTGGGGGACTGTACTTGGGGTGAGGGTTCAGGGTTGGGCGACTGTACTTGGCGTCAGGGCTCAGGGTTGTGAGTCGGTACTTGGGGTCAGGGTTCAGGATTGGGGGACTGTACTTTGGGTCAGGGTGCAGGGTTCTGGGTTAGAGGGACTGTACTTGGGGTCAGGGGTCAGGGTTTAGCTTTAGGGTACTGGACTTGGGGTCAGGGTTCAGGGTTGGGGGACTATACTTGGGGTCAGGGTTCAGGATTCAGGGTTGGGGACTGTACTTGAGGTCAGTGTTCCGGATTCATGGCTGGGAGACTGTACTTGGGTTCAGGGTTCAGGGTTCAATGTTGGAGGACTGTACTTGGGGTCAGGGTTCAGGTTTGGGGGACTGTACTTGGGTTCAGGGGTCAGGGTTCAATGTTGGAGGACTGTACTTGGGGTCAGGGTTCAGGGTTCAGGGTTGGGGGACTGTACTTAGACTCAGGGGTCAGGGATCAGGGTTAGGGTTCTGTACTTGGGGTCAGGGGTCAGGGTTCTGGGTTGGGGGACTGTACTTGGGATCAGAGTTCAGGGTTTAGTGTTGGGGGACTGTACTTGGGGTCCGGGGTCAGGGTATTCGGTTGGGGGACTGTACTTGGGGTCAGGGTTCGGCGTTCAATGTTTGGGGACTGTACTTGGGGTCAGGGGTCAGGGTTCAGGGTTGGTGGATTGTACTTGGAGTCAGAGTTCAGGGTACATGTTGGGGGACTGTACTTGGGGTTAGGGTTCGTGGTTCAGGTTTTGGGGACTGTACTTGGGTTCAGGGTGGGAGGACTGTACCGGGTCAGAGTTCAGGGTTCAGGGTCGGTGGACTGTACTTGGACTCAGGGGTCAGGGTTCAGGATTGGGGGACTGTACCTGGGTTCAGAGTTCAGAGTTCAGGGTTAGGTGACTGTACTTGGGGTCAGGGTTCCGGTTTCAGGGATGGCAGACTGTATTGGGGTCAGGGTTCAGGTTTGGGGGACTGTACTTGGGTTCAGGGTCAGGGTTCAATGTTGGACGACTGTAATGGGGTCAGATTTCAGGGTTAGGGTTCTGTACTTGGGGTCAGGGGTCACTGTTCTGGGTTGGGGGACTGTACTTGGGGTCAGGGTTCATGTTTGGGGGACTGTACTTGGGATCAGAGTTCAGGGTTCAGTGTTGGGGGACTGTACTTGGGGTCAGGGGTCAGGGTTCAGGGTTGGGGGTTTGTACTTGGGGTTAGAGTTCAGGGTTCATGTTGGGGGACTGTACTTGGGGTCAGGGGTCAGGGATCTGGGTTGGGGGACTGTACTTGGGGTCAGGGTTCAGTGTTCAGGGTTGGGGGACTGTACTTGGGGTCAGGGTTCTGTTGTTCAGGGTTGGGGTCTGTACTTGGGGTCAGGGTTCAGGGTTGGGGAACTATATTTGGGGTCAGGGGTCAGGGTTGGGGGACTGTACTTGGGGTCAGGGTTCAGGATTGGGGGACTGTACTTGGGGTCAGGGTTCAGGGTTTAGGGACTGTTCTTGGGGTCAAACTTCAGGGTTCAGGGTTGGGGGACTCTACTTGGGGTCAGAGTTCAGGGTGCAGGTTTGGGGGACTGTACTTGAGGTCAAGGTTCGGGGTTCAGTGTTGGGGGACTGTACTTGGGTTCAGGGGCAAGGTCCATTGTTGGGGGACTGTACTTGGGGTCAGAGTTCAGGGTTGGGTTTCTGTACTTCGGGTCAGGGGTAAGGATTCTGTGTTGGGGGACTGTACTTGGGGTCAGGGTTAGGGGTACAGTGTTGGGGGACTGTACTTGGGGTCAGGGTTCAGGTTTGGGGGACTGTACTTGGGTTCCAGGGTCAGGTTTCAATGTTGGACGACTGTAATGGGGCCAGGGGTCAGGATTCAGGTTTGGGGAATTGTACTTGGAATCAGAGTTCAGGGGTCATGTTGGTAGACTGTAGTTGGGGTTAGGGTTCGTGGTTCAGGTTTTGGGGACTGTACTTTGGTTCTGTACAAGGGGTCAGAGTTCAGGGTTGAGGATCTGTACTTGTGGCCAGGGATCAGAGTTTTGGGTTGGGGGACTATACTGGGGGTCAGGGTTCGGGGTTCGCGGACTGTACTTGGTCAGGGTTCAGTTGATCAGGATTGGGGGACTGTACTTGGGTTCAGGGTTCAGGGTTCAGGGTTGGGGAACTGTACTTGGGGTCAGGCTTCAGGGTTCAGGGTTCGCGGACTGTACTTGGTCAGGGTTCAGTTGTTCAGGATTGGGGGACTATACTTGGTGTTAGTGTTCATGTTATGGGACTGTACTTTGGGTCAGGGGTCAGGGTTCTGGGTTGGGGGACTGTACTTGGGGTCAGGGTTCGGCGTTCAATGTTCGGGGACTGTACTTGGGGTCAGGGGTCAGTGTTCAGGGTTGGGGGACTGTACTCGGAGTCAGAGTTCAGGGTTCATGTTGGGGGACTGTACTTGGGGTTAGGGTTCGTGGTTCAGGTTTTGGGGACTGTACTTGGGTTCAGGGTGGGAGGACTGTACGGGGTCAGAGTTAAGAGTTGGGGGTCTGTACTTGGGTCAGGGTTCAGGGTTCAGGGTTGGGGAACTGTACTTGGGTTCAGGGGTCAGGGTTCAATGTTGGACGACTATTGGGGTCAGATTTCAGGGTTAGGATTCTGTACTTGGGGTCAGGGGTCACTGTTCTGGGTTGGGGGACTGTACTTGGGGTCAGGGCTCAGGGTTTTGGGTTGGGGGACTGTACTTGGGGTTAGGATTCGGTGTTCAGGGTTGCAGGACTGTACTCGGGGTCAGAGTTCAGGGTTCAGGGTTGGTGGACTGTACTTGGACTCAGGGGTCAGGGGGACTGTACCTGGGTTCAGAGTTCAGAGTTCAGGGTTAGAGGGACTGTACTTGGGGTCAGGGGTCAGGGTTCAGTGTTAGGTGACCGTACTTGGGGTCAGGGTTGCGGTTTCAGGGATGGCAGACTGTATTGGGGTCAGGGTTCAGGGTTGGGGGACTGTACTTGGGGTCAGGGGTCAGGAATCAGGCTTGGGGACTTTACTTGTGGTCAGGGTTCAGGGTTCAGGGTTGGGTGACTGTACTTGGGGTCAGAGTATAGGGTTGGGGGACTATACTTGGGGTCAGGGTTCAGGGTTCAGGGTTGGGGAACTGTACTTGGGTTCAGGGGTCAGGGTTCAATGTTGGACGACTATTGGGGTCAGATTTCAGGGTTAGGATTCTGTACTTGGGGTCAGGGGTCACTGTTCTGGGTTGGGGGACTGTACTTGGGGTCAGGGTTCATGTTTGGGGGACTGTACTTGGGGTCAGGGTTCAGGGTTCAGTGTTGGGGGACTGTACTTGGTGTCAGGGGTCAGGGTTCAGTGTTGGGGGACTATACTTGGGGCCAGCGGTCAGGGTTCAGGGTTGGGGGAGTGTACTTGGGGTCAGAGTTCGGGGTTCAGTGTTGGGGGACTATACTTGGGGTCAGGGGTCAGGGTTGGGGGTTTGTACTTGGGGTTAGAGTTCAGTGTTCATGTTGGGGGACTGTACTTGGGGTCAGGGGTCAGGGATCTGGGTTGGGGGACTGTACTTGGGGTCAGGGTTCGGCGTTCAGTGTTTGGGGACTGTACTTGGGGTCAGGGTTCAGGGTTGGGGGATTGTACTTGGAGTCAGAGTTCAGGGTTCATGTTGGGGGACTGTACTTGGGGTCAGGGTTCAGGGATCAGCGTTGGGGGACTGTACTTGGGGTAGGGTTCTGTTGTTCAGGATTGGGGGACTGTACTTGGGGTCAGGGTTCAGGGTTCAGGGTTGGGGTACTGTACTTGGGGTCAGGCTTCAGGGTTGGGGATTATATTTGGGGTCAGGGATCAGGGTTGCGGGACTGTTCTTGGGGTCAAAGTTCAGGGTTCAGGGTTGGGGGACTGTACTTGAGGTCAAGGTTCGGGGTTCAGTGTTGTGGGACTGTACTTGGGTTCAGGGGCAAGGTTCAGGGTTGGAGGACTGTACTTGGGGTCAGAGTTCAGGGTTGGGTGTCTGTACTTGGGGTCAGGGGTCAGGATTCTGTGTTGGCGGACTGTACTTGGGGTCAGGGTTAGGGGTTCAGTGTTGGGGGACTGTACTTGGGGTGAGGGTTCAGCGTTGGGGGACTGTACTATGCGCCAGGGTTGGGAGACTGTACTTGGGGTCAGGGTTCAGGGTTCAGATTGGGGGGACTGTACTTGGGTTCCAGGGTCAGGGTTCAATGTTGGACGACTGTAATGGGGTCAGGGTTCAGGGTTAGGGTTCTGTACTTGGGGTCAGGGTTCAGGGTTGGGGGATTGTACTTGGGGTTAGAGTTCAGGGTTCATGTTGGGGACTGTACTTGGGGTCAGGGGTCAGGGTTCAGGTTTGGGGAATTATACTTGGAATCAGAGTTCAGGGGTCATGTTGGTAGACTGTAGTTGGGGTTAGGGTTCGTGGTTCAGGTTTTGGGGACTGTACTTGGGTTCAGGGAGGGAGGACTGTACTTGGGTCAGAGTTAAGAGTTGGGGGTCTGTACTTGGGGTCAGGGCTCAGGGTTTTGAGTTGTGGGACTGTACTTGGGGTTAGGGTTCGGGGTTGAGTGTTGGGGGACTGTACTTGGGGTCAGAGCTCAGGGTTGGGGGACTGTACTTGGGGTCAGGGGTCAGGGTTCAGGATTGGGGGACTGTACCTGGGTTCAGAGTTCAGAGTTCAGGGTTAGAGGGACTGTACTTGGGGTCAGGGGTCAGGGTTCAGGGTTAGAGGGACTGTACTTGGGGTCAGGGTTTAGCATTAGGGGACTGGACTTGGGGTCAGGGTTCAGGGTTAGGTGACTGTACTTGGGGTCAGGGTTGCGGTTTCAGGGATGGCAGACTGTATTGGGGTCAGGGTTCAGGGTTGTGGGACTGTTCTTGGTGTCAAAGTTCAGGGTTCAGGGTTGGGGACTGCAGTTGGGGTCAGGGTTCTGGGTTGGGGGACTCTACTTGGGGTCAGAGTTCAGGGTGCAGGTTTGGGGGACTGTACTTGAGGTCAAGGTTCGGGGTTCAGTGTTGGGGGACTGTACTTGGGTTCAGGGGCAAGGTTCAGGGTTGGAGGACTGTACTTGGGGTCAGAGTTCAGGGTTGGGTGTCTGTACTTCGGGTCAGGGGTCAGGATTCTGTGTTGGTGGACTGTACTTGGGGTCAGGGTTAGGGGTACAGTGTTGGGGGACTGTACTTGGGGTGAGGGTTCAGGGTTGGGGGACGGTACTTGGCGTCAGGGTTCAGGGTTCAGGGTTGGGGGACTGTACTTGGGGTCAGGGTTCAGGGTTCAGGATTGGGGGACTGTACTTGGGGTCAGGGTTCAGTGTTGGGGGACTGTACTTGGGGTCAGGGTTCAAAGGGTTCTGGGTTAGAGGGACTATACTTGGGGTCAGGGTTCAGGGTTGGGGGACTGTACTTGGGGTCAGAGTATAGGGTTGGGGGTCTATACTTGGGGTCAGGGTTCAGGGTTCAGGGTTGGGGAACTGTACTCGGGGTCAGGGTTTGGGGTTCAGGTTGGGGGGACTGTACTTGGGTTCCAGGGTCTGGGTTCAATGTTGGACGACTGTAATGGGGTCAGGGTTCAGGGTTAGGGGATTGTACTTGGGGGCAGGGGTCAGGGTTCAGGTTTGGGGACTGTACTTGGGGTCAGGGGTCAGGATTCTGGGTTGGGGGACTGTACTTGGGGTCAGGGTTCGGCGTTCAGTGTTTGGGGACTGTACTTGGGGTCAGGGTTCAGGGTTGGGGAATTTTACTTGGAGTTAGAGTTCAGGGGTCATGTTGGTAGACTGTAGTTGGGGTTAGGGTTCGTGCTTCAGGTTTTGGGGACTGTACTTTGGTTCAGGTTGGGAGTTCTGTACAAGGGGTCAGAGTTCAGGGTTGAGGATCTGTACTTGGGGTCAGAGCTCAGGGTTCGGGGACTGTACTTGGGGTGAGGGTTCAGGGTTCGCGGACTGTACTTGGGGTCAGGGTTCAGTTGTTCAGGATTGGGGGACTGTACTTGGGGTCAGGCTTCAGGGTTTAGGGTTGGGGGACTGTACTTGGGGTCAGGGTTCAGGGTTCCAGATTGGGGGACTGTACTTGGGATCAGGGTTCAGGATTGGGGGACTGTACTTGGGTTTAGGGGTCAGGGTTCAGGGTTGCGGGACTGTTCTTGGGGTCAAAGTTCAGGGTTCAGTGTTGGGGGACTGAACTTGGGGTCGGGGTTCTGGGTTGGGGAACTGTACTTGAGGTCAAGGTTCGAGGTTCAGTGTAGGGGGACTGTACTTGGGTTCAGGGGCAAGTTTCATGGTTGGAGGACTGTACTTGGGGTCAGAGTTCAGGGTTGGGTGTCCGTACTTCGGGTCAGGGTTAAGGATTCTGTGTTGGTGGACTGTACTTGGGGTCAGGGTTAGGGGTACAGTGTTGGGGGACTGTACTTGGGGTGAGGGTTCAGCGTTGGGGGACTGTACTTGGCATCAGGGTTCAGGGTTGGGAGACTGTACTTGGGGTCAGGGTTCAGGGTTCTGGATTAGAGCGACTTTACTTGGGGTCAGGGTTTAGCGTTAGGGGACTGGACTTGGGGGTCAGGGTTCAGGGTTTTGGGACTGTACTTGGGGTCAGAGTATAGGGTTGGGGGACTATACTTGGGGTCAGGGTTCAGGGTTGGGGAACTGTACTTGGGGTCAGGAATCAAGCTTGGGGACTTTACTTGGGGTCAGGGTTCAGGGTTGAGGGTCTGTACTTGGGGTCAGGGATCAGAGTTTTGGTTTGGGGGACTATACTGGGGGTCAGGGTTCGGGGTTGAGTGTTGGGGGACTGTACTTGGGGTCAGGGTTCAGGGTTCGCGGACTGTACTTGGGGTCAGGGTTCAGTTGTTCAGGTTTGGGGGACTGTACTTGGGGTCAGGGTTCAGGGTTCAGGGTTGGGGGACTGTAATTGGGGTAAGGGTTCAGGATTGGGAGACTGTACTTGGGGTCAGGGTTCAGTATTGGGGGACTGTACTTGGGTTTAGGGGTCAGGGTTCAGGGTTGTGGGACTGTTCTTGGGGTCAAAGTTCAGGGTTCAGGGTTGGGGGACTGTACTTGGGGTCGGTGTTCTGGGTTGGGGGACTGTACTTGGGGTCAGAGTTCAGGGTTCAGGGTTGGGGGACTGTACTTGGGGTCGGTGTTCTGGGTTGGGGGACTGTACTTGGGGTCAGAGTTCAGGGTTCAGGGTTGGGGGACTGTACTTGGGGTCAGAGTTCAGGGTTGGGGGATTCTACTTGGGGTCAGAGTTCAGGGTTCAGGGTTGGAGGACTGTACTTGGGGTCAGAGTTCAGGGTTGGGTGTCTGTACTTCGGGTCAGGGATAAGGATTCTGTGTTGGGGGACTGTACTTGGGGTGAGGGTTCAGCGTTGGGGGACTGTACTTGGGGTCAGGGTTCAGGGTTCGCGGACTGTACTTGGGGTCAGGGTTCAGTTGTTCAGGTTTGGGGGACTGTACTTGGGGTCAGGGTTCAGGGTTCAGGGTTGGGGGACTGTAATTGGGGTAAGGGTTCAGGATTGGGAGACTGTACTTGGGGTCAGGGTTCAGTATTGGGGGACTGTACTTGGGTTTAGGGGTCAGGGTTCAGGGTTGTGGGACTGTTCTTGGGGTCAAAGTTCAGGGTTCAGGGTTGGGGAACTGTACTTGGGGTCAGGGGTCAGGAATCAAGCTTGGGGACTTTACTTTGGGTCAGGGTCCAGGGTTGGGGTCTGTACTTGAGGTCAGTGTTCGGGTTTCAGGGTTGGGAGACTGTACTTGGGGTCAGAGTTCAGGGTTAGAGGGACTGTACTTGGGGTCATGGGTCAGGGTTCAGTGTTAGGGGACTGGACTTGGGGTCAGGGTTCAGGGTTAGGTGACTGTACTTGGGGTCTGGGTTCCGGTTTCAGGGTTGGCAGACTGTATTGGGGTCAGGGTTCAGGGTTGGGGGACTGTACTTGGGGTCAGGGTTCAGGGTTGGGGAACTGTACTTGGGGTCAGAGTTCAGGGTTCAGGGTTTCAGGGACTGTACTTGGGGTCAGGGGTCAGGAATCAGGCTTGGGGACATTACTTGGGGTCAGGGTTCAGGGTTCAGGGTTGGGGATTGTACTTGGGGTCAGTGTTCGGGATTCATGGTTGGGAGACTGTACTTGGGTTCAGGGGAAAGGGTTGGGGGACTGTACTTGGGGTCAGGGTTCAGGGTTCAGGGTTGGGGGACTATACTTGGGGTCAGGGTTCAGGGTTCAGGGTTGGGGGACTATACTTGGGGTCGGAGTTCAGTGTTGGGGGACTGTACATGGGATCAGGTTTCAGTGTTGAGGGACTGTACTTGGGGTCAGGGGTCAGGGTTCATTGTTGGGGGATTGTACTTGGGGTTAGAGTTCAGGGTTCATGTCGGGGACTGTATTTGGGGTCAGGGGTCAGGGTTCAGGGTTGGGAGATTGTACTTGAAGTCAGAGTTCAGTGTTCATGTTGGGGGACTGTACTTGGGCTTAGTGTTCGGGGTTCAGGTTTTGGGGACTGTACTTGGGTTCACGGTGAGAGGACAGTACTTGGGGTAAGGGGTCAGGGTTCAGGATTGAGGGACTGTACTTGGGTTTAGGGGTCAGGGTTCAGGGTTGCGGGACTGTTCTTGGGGTCAAAGTTCAGGGTTCAGGGTTGGGGGACTGTAGTTGGGGTCAGGTTTAGAGATTCAGGGTTGGGCGACTGTACTTGGGGTCGGGGTTCAGTGTTGGGGGACTGTCCTTGGGGTCAGGGTTCAGGGTTGGGGTCTGTACTTGGGGTCAGGGTTCAGTGTTTGGGGACTGTCCTTGGGGTCAGGGTTCAGGGTTGGGGGACTGTACTTGGGGTCAGAATTCACCGTGCAGGTTTGGGGGACTGTACTTGGGGTCAGGATTCGGGGTTCAGGGTTGGGGGACTGTACTTGGGTTCAGGGGTCAGGTTTCAGTGTTGGAGGAGTGCACTTGGGGTCAGAGTTCATGGTTGGCTGTCTGTACTTCGGTTCAGGGGTCAGGATTCTGTGTTGGCGGACTGTACTTGGGGTCAGGGTTAGGGGATCAGTATTGGGGGACTGTGCTTGGGGCCAGGGGTCAGGGTTCAGTGGTGGAGGACTGTACTTTGGGTCAGAGTTCAGGGTTCGGGGTCTGTATTTGGGGTCAGAGTTCAGGGTTCTGGTTTGGGGGACTGTACTTGGGGTCAGGGGTCAGCGTTTTTGGTTGGGGACTGAACTTGGGCTCAGGGTCTGGGGATCAGTGTTGGGGGACTGTCTTTGGGGTCAGGGTTCAGGGTTGGGGGACTGTACTTGGGGTCAGGGTTAGGGGTTCAGTGTTGGGGGACTGTACTTGGGGTGAGGGTTCAGGGTTGGGGTCCTGTACTTGCCGTCAGGGTTCAGGGGTGGGGGACTATACTTGGGGTCAGGGTTCAGGGTTGGGGAACTATTCTTGAGGTCAGGGGTCAGGAATCAGGATTGGGGGACTTTACTTGGGGTCAAAGTTCAGGGTTCAGGTTGGGGACTATACTTGAGGTCAGTGTTCGGGATTCATGGTTGGGAGACTGTACTTGGGTTCAGGGTTCAAGTTCAGGGTTGGGTGACTGTACTTTGGGTCAGAGTATAGGGTTGGGGGACTATACTTGGGGTCAGGGTTCAGGGTTCAGGGTTGGGGAACTGTACTTGGGGTCAGGGTTCAGGGTTCAGGTTTGGGGGACTGTACTTGGGTTCAGGGGTCAAGGTTCAATGTTGGACAACTGTAATGGGGTCAGAGTTCAGGGTTAGGGTTCTGTACTTGGGGGCAGGGGTCAGGGTTCAGGTTTGGGGACTGTTCTTGTGTTCAGGGGTCAGGGTTCAGGGTTGGGCAAATGTACTTGGGATCAGAGTTCAGGGTTCAGGGTTGGGGGACTGTACTTGGGGTCAGGGTTCAGTGTTCAGGGTTGGGGGACTGTACTTCGGGTCAGGGTTCACGGTTGGGGGACTATACTTGGGGCCAGGGGTCAGGGTTCAGGATTGGTGGAGTGTACTTGGGGTCAGGGATCGGTGTTCAGTGTTGGGGGACTGTACTTGGGGTCAGTGGTCAGGGTTCAGGTTTGGGGGACTGTACTTGGGGTCAGGGTTCAGGGTTGGGGGACTGTACTTGGTATCAGGGGTCAGGGATCAGGGTTGGGGACTGTACTTGGTGTCAGGGTTCAGGGTTCATGGTTGGGGTACGGTACTTGTGGTCAGGGTTCAGGGTTGCGGGACTGTTCTTGGGGTCAAATTTCAGGGTTCAGGGTTTGGGGACTGCAGTTGGGGTCGGGGTTCAGTGTTGCGCGACTGTCCTTGGGGTCAGGGTTCAGGGTTGGGGGACTCTACTTGGGGTCAGAGTTCAGGGTGCAGGTTTGGGGGACTGTAGTTGAGGTCAGGGTTCGTGGTTCAGTGTTGGGGGACTGTACTTGGGTTCAGGGGTCAAGGTTCAGGGTTGGAGGACTGTACTTGGGGCCAGGGTTCAGGGTTGAGGGACTGCACTTGGGTTCAGATTTCAGGGTTCAGCGTTAGGGGACTGGACTTGGGGTCAGGGTTCAGGGTTAGGTGACTGTACTTGGGGTCTGGGTTCCGATTTCAGGGTTGGCAGACTGTATTGGGGTCAGGGTTCAGAGTTGGGGGACTGTACTTGTGGTCAGGGGTCAGGAATCAGGCTTGGGGACTTTACTTGGGGTCAGGGTTCAGGGTTCAGGGTTGGGGACTGTACTTGGGTTAAGATTATAGGGTTGGGGGACTATACTTGGGGTCAGGATTCATGGTTGGGGAACTGTTCTTGGGGTCAGGGGTCAGGAATCAGACTTGGGGACTTTACTTGGGGTCAGGGTTAAGGGTTCAGGGTTGGGGACTGTACTTGAGGTCAGTGTTCGGGATTCATGGTTGGGAGACTGTACTTGGGGTCAGAGTATAGGGTTGGGGGACTATAATTGGGGTCAGGGTTCAGGGTTCAGGGTTCAGGTTTGAGGGACTGTACTTGGGGTCAGAGTTCAGGGTGAGGGTTCTGTACTTGGGGTCAGGGGTCAGGGTTCTGGGTTGGGGGACTGTACTTGGGGTCAGGGTTCAGTTGTTCAGGATTGTGGGACTGTACTTGGGTTCAGGGTTCAGGGTTCAGTGTTGGGGCACTATACTTGGGGTCAGGGGTCAGGGATCAGGGTTGGGGGACGGTACTTGTGGTCAGGGTTCAGGATTGGGGGTCTGTACTTGGGGTCAGTGTTCAGAATTGGGGGACTGTACTTGGGTTTAGGGGTCAGGGTTCAGGGTTGCGGTACTGTACATGGGTTCAGAGTATAGGGTTGGGGGACTATACTTGGGGTCAGGGTTCAGGGTTGGGTAACTGTACTTGGGGTCAGGGGTCAGGAATCAGGCTTGGAGTCTATACTTGAGGTCAGTGTTCGGGATTCAGGGTTGGGAGACTGTACTTGGGGTCGGGGTTCAGGGTTGTGGGACTGTACTTGGGTTCAGATTTCAGTGTTCAGGGTTAGAGGGACTGTACTTGGGGTCAGGATTCAGGGTTAGGTGACTGTACTTGGGGTCAGATTATAGGGTTGGGGGACTATACTTGGGGTCAGGGTTCATGGTTGGGGAATTTTTCTTGGGGTCAGGGGTCAGGAATCAGACTTGGGGACATTACTTGGGGTCAGGGTTCAGGGTTCAGTGTTGGGGGACTGTACTTGGGTTCAGGGGTCAAGGTTCAGGGTTGGAGGACTGTACTTGGGGTCTGAGTTCAGGGTTGGGTGTCTGTACTTCGGGTCAGGGGTCAGGATTCTGTGTTGGTGGACTGTACTTGGGGTCAGGGATAGGGGTACAGTGTTGGGGGACTGTACTTGGGGTGAGGGTTCAGGGTTGGGGGACTGTACTTGGGGTCAGGGTTAGGGGTTCAGTGTTGGGGGACTGTACTTGGGGTCAAGGTTCATTGTTCAGGGTTGGGGACTGTACTTGGGGTCAGGGTTCAGGGTTCAGAGTTGGGAGACTGTACTTGGGGTCAGGGTTCAGGTTTGGGGGACTGTACTTGGGGTGAGGGTTCAGGGTTGGGGGACTGTTCTTGGCGTCAGGGTTCAGGGTTGGGAGACTGTACTTGGGGTCAGGGTTCAGTGTTGAGGGACTGTACTTGGGGTCAGGGTTCAGGGTTCTGGGTTAGAGGGACTGTACTTGGGGTCTGGGGTCAGGGTTTAGCTTTAGGGGACTGGACTTGGGGTCAGGGTTCAGGGTTCAGGTTTGGGGACTGTACTTGAGGTCAGTGTTCCGGATTCATGGCTGGGAGACTGTACTTGGGTTCAGGGTTCAGAGTTCAGGGTTGGGGGACTGTACTTGGACACAGGGGTCAGGGATCAGAGTTAGGGTTCTGTACTTGGGGTCAGGGTATCGGGTTAGGAAACTATACTTGGTGTCAGGGTTCAGTGTTGGGGAACTGTACTTGGGGTCAAGGTTCGGGGTTCAGGTTTGGGGGACTGTACTTTGGGTCAGGGGTCAGGGTTCAATGTTGGAGGACTGTACTTGGGGTCAGGGTTCAGGGTTGGGGGACTGTACTTGGCGTCAGGATTCAGGGTTGGGAGACTGTACTTGGGGTCAGGGTTCAGGGTTCAGGGTTGGGGGACTGTACTTGGACTCAGGGGTCAGGGTTCAGGATTGGGGGACTGTACTTGGGTTCAAAGTTCAGGGTTCAGGGTTAGAGGGACTGTACTTGGGGTCAGGGGTCAGGGTTCACTTTTAGGGGACTGGTCTTGGGGTCAAGGTTCAGGGTTAGGTGACTGTACTTGTGGTCAGGGTTCCGGTTTCAGGGATGGCAGACTGTATTGGGGTCAGGATTGGGGAACTGTACTTGGGGTCAGGGGTCAGGAATCAGGCTTCGGGTTTTTACTTGGGGTCAGGGTTCAGGATTCAGAGTTGGGGGACTGTACTTGGGGTCAGGGTTTGGGGTTCATGTTTGGGGGACTGTACTTGGGGTCAGTGGTCAGGGTTCAGGGTTGGGGGACTGCATTTGGGGTCAGGGTTCAGTGTTGGGGGACTGTACTTGGGGTCAGGGTTCAGGGTTGGGGGAGTGTACTTGGGGTCAGGGGTCAGTGTTCATGTTGGTAGACTGTACTTGGGGTCAGGGTTCGTGGTTCAGGTTTTGGGGACTGTACTTTGGTTCAGGGTGGGAGGACTGTACTTGGGGTCAAAGTTCAGGTTTGGGGGTCTGTACGTGGGGTCAGGGATCAGGGTTTTGGGTTGGGGGACTATATTTGGGGTCAGGGTTCGGGGTTGAGGGACTATATTTGGGGTCAGGGGTCAGGGTTCTGTTGTTCAGGGTTGGTGGACTGTACTTGGGGTCAGGGTTCAGGCTTGGGGAACTATATTTGGGGTCAGGGGTCAGGGTTGGGGGACTGTACTTGGGATCAGGGTTCAGGGTTCAGGGTTGGGGGACTGTACTTGGGGTCAAAGTTCAGGTTTGGGGGTCTGTACTTGGGGTCAGGGTTCAGGATTGGGGGACTGTACTTGGGTTTAGGGGTCAGGGTTCAGGGTTGCGGGACTGTTCTTGGGGTCAAAGTTCAGGGTTCAGGGTTTGGGGACTGCAGTTGGGGTCATATTTAGGGATTCAGGTTTCGGGGACTGTACTTGAGGTCAGGGTTCGAGGTTCAGTGTTGGGGGACTGTACTTGGGGTCAGGGGCAAGGTTCAGGGTTGGAGGACTGTACTTGGGGTCAGAGTTCAGTGTTGGGTGTCTGTACTTCGGGTCAGGGGTCAGGATTCTGTGTTGGTGGTCTGTACTTGGGGTCAGGGTTCGGGGTACAGTGTTGGGGGACTGTACTTGGGGTGAGGGTTCAGGGTTGGGGGACTGTACTTGGCGTCAGGGTTGGGAGACTGTACTTGGGGTCAGGGCTCAGGGTTGTGAGACGGTACTTGGGGTCAGGGTTCAGGATTGAGGGACTGTACTTGGGATCAGTGTTCAGGGTTCAGGGTTGGGGGACTGTACTTCGGGTCAGGGTTCAGGGTTGGGGGACTGTACTTGGGGTCAGTGGTCAGGGTTCAGGGTTTGGGGATTGTACTTGGGGTTAGAGTTCAGGGTTCATGTTAGGGGACTGTACTTGGGGTCAGGGTTCGGGGTTTTGGGTTGGGGGAATATACTTGGGGTTAGGGTTCGGGGATGAGTGTTGGGGGACTGTACTTGGGGTCAGGGTTCAGGGTTGGGGAACTATACTTTGGGTCAGGGGTCTGGGTTGGGGGACTGTACTTGGGTTCAGATTTCAGGGTTCAGTGTTAGGTGACTGTACTTGGGGTCTGGGTTCCGGTTTCAGGGTTGGCAGACTGTATTGGGGTCAGGGTTCAGGGTTGTGGGACTGTACTTGGGGTCTGGGTTCATGGTTGGGGAACTGTTCTTGGGGTCAGGGGTCAGAAATCAGGCTTGGGGACTTTACTTGGGGTCAGGGTTCATGGTTCAAGGCTGGGGTCTGTACTTGAGGTCAGTGTTCGGGATTCATGGTTGGGAGACTGTATTGGGTTCAGGGTTCAAGGTTCATGGTTGGGTGACTGTACTTGGGGTCAGAGTTCAGGGTTGGGGGACTGTACTTGGGGTCAGAGTTCAGGGTGAGGGTTCTGTACTTGGGGTCAGGGTTCTGGGTTGGGGGACTGTACTTGGGGTCAGGGGTCAGGAATCAGGCTTGGGGTCTATACTTGAGGTCAGTGTTTGGGATTCAGGGTTGGGAGACTGTACTTGGGGTCAGGGTTCAGGGTTGAGGGACTGTATTTGGGGTCAGGGTTCAGGGTTGTGGGACTGCACTTGGGTTCAGGTTTCAGGGTTCAGGGCGAGAGGGACTGTACTTGGGGTCAGGGTTCAGTGTTAGGGGACTGGACTTGGGGTCAGGGTTCAGGGTTAGGTGACTATACTTGGGGTCTGGGATCCGGTTTCAGGGTTGGCAGACTGTACTTGGGGTCAGAGTTCAGGGATGGGGGACTGTACTTGGGGTCAGGTGTAGGGATTCAGGGTTGGGGGATTGTACTTGGGATCTGGGTTCAGGGTTGGGGGACTAAACTTGGGGTCAGGGGTCGGGGTTCAGGGTTGGGGGACTGTACTTGTGGTCAGAGTTTAGGGTTGGAGAACTGTACTTGGGGTCAGAGTTTAGGGTTGGGGGACTGTACTTGGGGTCAGAGTTCAGGGTTCAGGTTTGGGGGACTGTACTTGGGGTCAGGGTTCAGGGTTGGGGACTGTACTTGGTGTCAGAGTTCAGGGTTCAGTGTTGGGGGACTGTAACTGCTATCAGGGTTCAGTTGTTCAGGATTGGGGGACTGTACTTGGGGTCAGGGTTCAGCGTTCAGGGTTGGGGGACTGTACTTGGGGTCAGAGTTCAGGGTTCAGGGTTGGGGACAGCACTTGGGGTCAGGGTTCAGTGTTGGGGGACTGTACTTGGGGTCAGGGGTCAGGGTTCAGGGTTGGGGGACTGTACTTGGCGTCAGAGCTCAGGGTTCATGTTGGGGGACTGTACTTGGGGTCAGGGTTCGGGGTTCAGTGTTGGGGGACTGTACTTCGGGTCAGAGTTCAGGGTTCAGGGTTGTGGAATGTACTTGGTGTCAGAGTTCAGGGTTCAGGATTGGGGGACTGTACTTGGGGTCAGGGTTCAGTGTTCAGAGTTGGGGGACTGTACTTGGGGTCAGGGTTCAGAGTTCAGGGTTGGGGGACTGTACTTGGGGTCAGGGTTCAGGGTTGGGGGACTGTACTTGGGGTCAGGGTTAGGGGTTCAGTGTTGGGGGACTGTACTTGGGGTCAAGGTTCATTGTTCAGGGTTGGGGACTGTACTTGGGGTCAGGGTTCAGGGTTCAGAGTTGGGAGACTGTACTTGGGGTCAGGGTTCAGGTTTGGGGGACTGTACTTGGGGTGAGGGTTCAGGGTTGGGGGACTGTTCTTGGCGTCAGGGTTCAGGGTTGGGAGACTGTACTTGGGGTCAGGGTTCAGTGTTGTGGGACTGTACTTGGGGTCAGGGTTCAGGGTTCTGGGTTAGAGGGACTGTACTTGGGGTCTGGGGTCAGGGTTTAGCTTTAGGGGACTGGACTTGGGGTCAGGGTTCAGGGTTCAGGTTTGGGGACTGTACTTGAGGTCAGTGTTCCGGATTCATGGCTGGGAGACTGTACTTGGGTTCAGGGTTCAGAGTTCAGGGTTGGGGGACTGTACTTGGACACAGGGGTCAGGGATCAGAGTTAGGGTTCTGTACTTGGGGTCAGGGTATAGGGTTAGGAAACTATACTTGGTGTCAGGGTTCAGTGTTGGGGAACTGTACTTGGGGTCAAGGTTCGGGGTTCAGGTTTGGGGGACTGTACTTTGGGTCAGGGGTCAGGGTTCAATGTTGGAGGACTGTACTTGGGGTCAGGGTTCAGGGTTGGGGGACTGTACTTGGCGTCAGGATTCAGGGTTGGGAGACTGTACTTGGGGTCAGGGTTCAGGGTTCAGGGTTGGGGGACTGTACTTGGACTCAGGGGTCAGGGTTCAGGATTGGGGGACTGTACTTGGGTTCAAAGTTCAGGGTTCAGGGTTAGAGGGACTGTACTTGGGGTCAGGGGTCAGGGTTCACTTTTAGGGGACTGGTCTTGGGGTCAAGGTTCAGGGTTAGGTGACTGTACTTGTGGTCAGGGTTCCGGTTTCAGGGATGGCAGACTGTATTGGGGTCAGGATTGGGGAACTGTACTTGGGGTCAGGGGTCAGGAATCAGGCTTCGGGTTTTTACTTGGGGTCAGGGTTCAGGATTCAGAGTTGGGGGACTGTACTTGGGGTCAGGGTTTGGGGTTCATGTTTGGGGGACTGTACTTGGGGTCAGTGGTCAGGGTTCAGGGTTGGGGGACTGCATTTGGGTCAGGGTTCAGTGTTGGGGGACTGTACTTGGGGTCAGGGTTCAGGGTTGGGGGAGTGTACTTGGGGTCAGGGGTCAGTGTTCATGTTGGTAGACTGTACTTGGGGTCAGGGTTCGTGGTTCAGGTTTTGGGGACTGTACTTTGGTTCAGGGTGGGAGGACTGTACTTGGGGTCAAAGTTCAGGTTTGGGGGTCTGTACGTGGGGTCAGGGATCAGGGTTTTGGGTTGGGGGACTATATTTGGGGTCAGGGTTCGGGGTTGAGGGACTATATTTGGGGTCAGGGGTCAGGGTTCTGTTGTTCAGGGTTGGTGGACTGTACTTGGGTCAGGGTTCAGGCTTGGGGAACTATATTTGGGGTCAGGGGTCAGGGTTGGGGGACTGTACTTGGGATCAGGGTTCAGGGTTCAGGGTTGGGGGACTGTACTTGGGGTCAAAGTTCAGGTTTGGGGGTCTGTACTTGGGGTCAGGGTTCAGGATTGGGGGACTGTACTTGGGTTTAGGGGTCAGGGTTCAGGGTTGCGGGACTGTTCTTGGGGTCAAAGTTCAGGGTTCAGGGTTTGGGGACTGCAGTTGGGGTCATATTTAGGGATTCAGGTTTCGGGGACTGTACTTGAGGTCAGGGTTCGAGGTTCAGTGTTGGGGGACTGTACTTGGGGTCAGGGCAAGGTTCAGGGTTGGAGGACTGTACTTGGGGTCAGAGTTCAGTGTTGGGTGTCTGTACTTCGGGTCAGGGGTCAGGATTCTGTGTTGGTGGTCTGTACTTGGGGTCAGGGTTCGGGGTACAGTGTTGGGGGACTGTACTTGGGTGAGGGTTCAGGGTTGGGGGACTGTACTTGGCGTCAGGGTTGGGAGACTGTACTTGGGGTCAGGGCTCAGGGTTGTGAGACGGTACTTGGGGTCAGGGTTCAGGATTGAGGGACTGTACTTGGGATCAGTGTTCAGGGTTCAGGGTTGGGGGACTGTACTTCGGGTCAGGGTTCAGGGTTGGGGGACTGTACTTGGGGTCAGTGGTCAGGGTTCAGGGTTTGGGGATTGTACTTGGGGTTAGAGTTCAGGGTTCATGTTAGGGGACTGTACTTGGGGTCAGGGTTCGGGGTTTTGGGTTGGGGGAATATACTTGGGGTTAGGGTTCGGGGATGAGTGTTGGGGGACTGTACTTGGGGTCAGAGCTCAATGTTGGGGAATGTACTTGGGGTCAGGGTTCAGGGTTGGGGAACTATACTTTGGGTCAGGGGTCTGGGTTGGGGGACTGTACTTGGGTTCAGATTTCAGGGTTCAGTGTTAGGTGACTGTACTTGGGGTCTGGGTTCCGGTTTCAGGGTTGGCAGACTGTATTGGGGTCAGGGTTCAGGGTTGTGGGACTGTACTTGGGGTCTGGGTTCATGGTTGGGGAACTGTTCTTGGGGTCAGGGGTCAGAAATCAGGCTTGGGGACTTTACTTGGGGTCAGGGTTCATGGTTCAAGGCTGGGGTCTGTACTTGAGGTCAGTGTTCGGGATTCATGGTTGGGAGACTGTATTGGGTTCAGGGTTCAAGGTTCATGGTTGGGTGACTGTACTTGGGGTCAGAGTTCAGGGTTGGGGGACTGTACTTGGGGTCAGAGTTCAGGGTGAGGGTTCTGTACTTGGGGTCAGGGTTCTGGGTTGGGGGACTGTACTTGGGGTCAGGGGTCAGGAATCAGGCTTGGGGTCTATACTTGAGGTCAGTGTTTGGGATTCAGGGTTGGGAGACTGTACTTGGGGTCAGGGTTCAGGGTTGAGGGACTGTATTTGGGGTCAGGGTTCAGGGTTGTGGGACTGCACTTGGGTTCAGGTTTCAGGGTTCAGGGCGAGAGGGACTGTACTTGGGGTCAGGGTTCAGTGTTAGGGGACTGGACTTGGGGTCAGGGTTCAGGGTTAGGTGACTATACTTGGGGTCTGGGATCCGGTTTCAGGGTTGGCAGACTGTACTTGGGGTCAGAGTTCAGGGATGGGGGACTGTACTTGGGGTCAGGTGTAGGGATTCAGGGTTGGGGGATTGTACTTGGGATCTGGGTTCAGGGTTGGGGGACTAAACTTGGGGTCAGGGGTCGGGGTTCAGGGTTGGGGGACTGTACTTGTGGTCAGAGTTTAGGGTTGGGGGACTGTACTTGGGGTCAGAGTTTAGGGTTGGGGGACTGTACTTGGGGTCAGAGTTCAGGGTTCAGGTTTGGGGGACTGTACTTGGGGTCAGGGTTCAGGGTTGGGGACTGTACTTGGTGTCAGAGTTCAGGGTTCAGTGTTGGGGGACTGTAACTGCTATCAGGGTTCAGTTGTTCAGGATTGGGGGACTGTACTTGGGGTCAGGGTTCAGCGTTCAGGGTTGGGGGACTGTACTTGGGGTCAGAGTTCAGGGTTCAGGGTTGGGGACAGCACTTGGGGTCAGGGTTCAGTGTTGGGGGACTGTACTTGGGGTCAGGGGTCAGGGTTCAGGGTTGGGGGACTGTACTTGGCGTCAGAGCTCAGGGTTCATGTTGGGGGACTGTACTTGGGGTCAGGGTTCGGGGTTCAGTGTTGGGGGACTGTACTTCGGGTCAGAGTTCAGGGTTCAGGGTTGTGGAATGTACTTGGTGTCAGAGTTCAGGGTTCAGGATTGGGGGACTGTACTTGGGGTCAGGGTTCAGTGTTCAGAGTTGGGGGACTGTACTTGGGGTCAGGGTTCAGAGTTCAGGGTTGGGGGACTGTACTTGGGGTCAGGGTTCAGGGTTGGGGGACTGTACTTGGGGTCAGGGTTCAGGGTTGGGGGACTGTACTTGGGGTCAGGGTCCGGGGTTCAGTGTTGGGGGACTGTACTTGGGGTCAGGGGTCAGGGTTAAGGGTTGGGGGATTGTACTTGGCGTCAGAGTTCGGGGTTCAGTGTTGGGGGACTGTATTAGGGGTCAGGGTTGGGAGACTGTACTTGGGGTCAGGGGTCAGGGTTCTGGTTTGGGGGACTGTACTTGGGGTCAGGGGTCAGGGTTCAGGGTTGGGGGACTGTACTTGGTGTCAGAGTTCATGGTTGGGTGTCTGTGCTTCGGGTCAGGGGTCAGGATTCTGTGTTGGCAGACTGTACTTGGGGTCAGGGTTAGGGGTTCAGGGTTGTGGGACTGTACTTGGGTTCAGAGTTCAGGGTTCAGGGTTGAGGGACAGTACTTGGGGTCAGGGGTCAGGGTTCAGGGTTGAGGGACTATACTTGGGGTCAGGGTTCAGGGTTCAGGGTTGGGGAACTGTACATGGGGTCAGGGGTCAGGAATCAGGCTTGGGGACTTTACGTGGGGTCAGAGGTCAGGAATCAGGCTTGGGTACATTACGTGGGGTCAGGGTTCAGGTTTCAGGGTTGGGGGACTGTACTTGGGGTCAGGGTTCAGGGTTGAGGGACTCTACTTGGGATCAGGGTTCGGGGTTCAGGGTTGGGGGACTGTACTTGGGGTCAGGGGTCAGGGTTGAGGGACTCTACTTGGGATCAGGGTTCGGGGTTCAGGGTTGGGGGACTGTACTTGGGGTCAGGGGTCACGGATCAGGGTTGGGGACTGTACTTGGGGTCAGGGTTCAGGGTTCAGGTTTGGGGGACGGTTCTTGTGGTCAGGGTTCAGGATTGGGGGACTGTTCTTGGGATCAAAGTTCAGGGTTCGGTGTTGGGGGACAGTAGTTGGGGTCAGGTTTAGAGATTCAGAGTTAGGGGTCTGTACTTTGGGTCAGCGTTCGGGGTTCAGGGTTGGAGGACTGCACTTGGGGTCAGGGTTCAGGGTTGGGGGTCTGCACTTAGGGTCAGAGTTCAGGGTTCTGGGTTGGGGGACTGTACTTGGGGTCAGGGATCAGGGTTCAGGATTGGGGGACTGTACTTGGGGTCAGGGATCAGGGTTCAGGGTTGGGCAACTAAACTTGGGGTCAGAGTTCAGGGTTCAGGGATGGGGGACAGTACTTGCGGTCATGTTTCAGTGTTGGGGGACTGTACTTGGGGTCAGGGTTCAGTGTTCAGGGTTGGGGGACATGTACTTGGGCTCAGGGGTCAGGGATCAGGGATGGAGACTGTACTTAGGGTCAGGGTTCAGGGTTCAGAGTTGGGGGACGGTAGATGTGGTCAGTGATCACGATTGGGGGACTGTAGTTGGGGTTAGGGTTCAGGATTGGGAGACTGTACTTGGGTTCGGGGTTCAGGGTTGGGGGACTGTACTTTGGGTCAGAGTTCAGGGTTGGAGGTCTGTACTTGGGGTCAGAGTTCAGGGTTCTTGGTTGGGGGACTGTACTTGGGGTCAGGGGTCAGGAATCAGGATTGGGGGACTTTACTTGTGGTCAAGGTTCAGGGTTCAGGTTGGGGACTGTACTTGAGGTAGGTGTTCGGGATTCATTGTTGGGAGACTGTACTTGGGTTCAGGGTTCAGGGTTGGGTGACTGTACTTGGGGTCAGTGTATAGGGTTGGGGGACTGTACTTGGGGTCAGGGTTCAGGGTTGGGGAACTTTATTTGGGGTCAGGGTACGGGGTTCAGGTTTGGGGGACTGTATTTGGGTTCAGGGGTCAGGGTTCAATATTGGATGACTGTAATGGGGTCAGAGTTCAGGGTTAGGGTTCTGTACTTGGGGTCAGGGGTCAGGGTTCTGGGTTGGGGGACTGTACTTGGGGTCAGGCTTCAGGTTTAGGGACTGTTCTGTTCAGGGGTCAGGGTTCAGGGTTGGGCAACTGTACTTGGGATCAGAGTTCAGGGTTCAGTGTTGGGGAACGGTACTTGGGGTCAGGGTTCAGGGTTGGGGGACTGTAGTTGGTGTCAGAGTTCAGGGTTCAGGGTTGGGGGACTGTACTTGGGGTCAGGGTTCAGGGTTCAGGGTTGGGGGACTGTACTTGGGGTCAGGGTTAGGGGTTCAGGGTTGTGGGACTGTACTTGGGTTCAGAGTTCAGGGTTCAGGGTTGAGGGACAGTACTTGGGGTCAGGGGTCAGGGTTCAGGGTTGAGGGACTATACTTGGGGTCAGGGTTCAGGGTTGGGGAACTGTACATGGGGTCAGGGGTCAGGAATCAGGCTTGGGGACTTTACGTGGGGTCAGAGGTCAGGAATCAGGCTTGGGTACATTACGTGGGGTCAGGGTTCAGGTTTCAGGGTTGGGGGACTGTACTTGGGGTCAGGGTTCAGGGTTGAGGGACTCTACTTGGGATCAGGGTTCGGGGTTCAGGGTTGGGGGACTGTACTTGGGGTCAGGGGTCAGGGTTGAGGGACTCTACTTGGGATCAGGGTTCGGGGTTCAGGGTTGGGGGACTGTACTTGGGGTCAGGGGTCACGGATCAGGGTTGGGGACTGTACTTGGGGTCAGGGTTCAGGGTTCAGGTTTGGGGGACGGTTCTTGTGGTCAGGGTTCAGGATTGGGGGACTGTTCTTGGGATCAAAGTTCAGGGTTCGGTGTTGGGGGACAGTAGTTGGGGTCAGGTTTAGAGATTCAGAGTTAGGGGTCTGTACTTTGGGTCAGCGTTCGGGGTTCAGGGTTGGAGGACTGCACTTGGGGTCAGGGTTCAGGGTTGGGGGTCTGCACTTAGGGTCAGAGTTCAGGGTTCTGGGTTGGGGGACTGTACTTGGGGTCAGGGATCAGGGTTCAGGATTGGGGGACTGTACTTGGGGTCAGGGATCAGGGTTCAGGGTTGGGCAACTAAACTTGGGGTCAGAGTTCAGGGTTCAGGGATGGGGGACAGTACTTGCGGTCATGTTTCAGTGTTGGGGGACTGTACTTGGGGTCAGGGTTCAGTGTTCAGGGTTGGGGGACATGTACTTGGGCTCAGGGGTCAGGGATCAGGGATGGAGACTGTACTTAGGGTCAGGGTTCAGGGTTCAGAGTTGGGGGACGGTAGATGTGGTCAGTGATCACGATTGGGGGACTGTAGTTGGGGTTAGGGTTCAGGATTGGGAGACTGTACTTGGGTTCGGGGTTCAGGGTTGGGGGACTGTACTTTGGGTCAGAGTTCAGGGTTGGAGGTCTGTACTTGGGGTCAGAGTTCAGGGTTCTTGGTTGGGGGACTGTACTTGGGGTCAGGGGTCAGGAATCAGGATTGGGGGACTTTACTTGTGGTCAAGGTTCAGGGTTCAGGTTGGGGACTGTACTTGAGGTAGGTGTTCGGGATTCATTGTTGGGAGACTGTACTTGGGTTCAGGGTTCAGGGTTGGGGGACTGTACTTGGGGTCAGGGTTCAGGGTTGGGGAACTTTATTTGGGGTCAGGGTACGGGGTTCAGGTTTGGGGGACTGTATTTGGGTTCAGGGGTCAGGGTTCAATATTGGATGACTGTAATGGGGTCAGAGTTCAGGGTTAGGGTTCTGTACTTGGGGTCAGGGGTCAGGGTTCAGGGTTGGGGGACTGTACTTGGGGTCAGGCTTCAGGTTTAGGGACTGTTCTGTTCAGGGGTCAGGGTTCAGGGTTGGGCAACTGTACTTGGGATCAGAGTTCAGGGTTCAGTGTTGGGGGACTGTACTTGGGGTCAGGGGTCAGGGTTCAGGGTTGGGGGACTGTACTTGGGGTCAGGGTTCAGTGTTCAGGGTTGGGGGACTGTACTTCGGGTCAGGGTTCAGGGTTGGGGGACTGTACTTGGGGTCAGGGGTCAGGGTTCAGGGTTGGGGGACTGTACTTGGGGTCAGGGTTCAGGGTTGGGGGACTGTACTTGGGGTCAGGGTTCAGGGTTGGGGGACTGTACTTGGGGTCAGGGTTCGGGGTTGGGGGACTGTACTTGGGGTCAGGGTTCAGGGTTGGGGACTGTACTTGGGCTCAAGGTTCAGGGTTAGGTGACTGTACTTGGGGTCAGGGTTCGGGGTTTTGGGTTGGGGGACTGTACTTCGGGTCAGAGCTCAATGTTGGGGAATGTACTTGGGGTCAGAGTTCAGGGTTCAGTGTTGGGGGACTGTATTTGGGGTCTGGGTTCAGGGTTGGGGGACTGTACTTTGGGTCAGGCTTCAGGGTTCAGGGTTGGGGGACTGTACTTGGACTCAGGGGTCAGGGATCAGGGTTGGGGACTGTACTTGGACTCAGGGGTCAGGGATCAGGGTTGGGGACTGTACTTGTGGTCAGGGTTCAGGGTTGCGGGACTGTTCTTGGGGTCAAAGTTCAGGTTTCAGGTTTGGGGGACTGTACTTGGGGTCGGGGTTCAGTGTTGGGGGACTGTCCTTGGGGTCAGGGTTCAGGGGTTGGGGACTCTACGTGGGGTCAGAGTTCAGGGTGCAAGTTTGGGGGACTGTACTTGAGGTCAGGGTTCGGGGTTCAAGGTTGGGGGACTGTACTTGGGTTCAGGGGTCCGGGTTCAGGGTTGGAGGAATGTACTTGGGGTCAGAGTTCAGGGTTCAGGGTTGGGGAACTGTACTTGGGGTCAGGGGTCAGGAATCAGGCTTGGGGACTATACTTGGGGTCAGGGTTCAGGGTTGGGGAACTGTACTTGGGGTCAGAGTTCAGGGTTCAGTGTTGGGGGACTGTACTTGGGGTCAGGGGTCAGGGTTCTGGATTGTGGGACTGTACTTGGGGTCAGGGGTCAGGGTTCTTGGTTGTGGGACTTTACTTGGGGTCAGGGTTCGGCGTTCAGGGTTGGGGGACTGTACTCGGGGTCAGGGTTCAGGGTTCAGGGTTGGGGGACTGTACTCGGGGTCAGGGTTCATTTGTTCAGGATTGGGGGACTGTACTTGGTTTCAGGGTTCAGGGTTCAGGGTTGGGGGACTGTACTTGGGGTCAGGGTTCAGGGATCGGGGTTGGGGGACTGTACTTGGGCTCAGGGGTCAGGGATCGGGGTTGGGGGACTATACTTAGGGTCAGGGGTCAGGGTTCAGTGTTGGGGGACTATACTTGGGGTCAGGGTTCAGGATTGGGGGACTGTACTTGGGTTTAGTGGTCAGGGTTCAGGGTTGCGGGACTGTTCTTGGGGTCAAAGTTCAGGGTTCAGGTTTGGGGGACTGCAGTTGGGGTCAGGTTTAGGGATTCAGGGTTGGGGGGACTGTACTTGGGGTTAGAGTTCAGGGTGCAGGTTTAAGGGGCAGTACTTGTGGTCAGGGTTCGGGGTTCAGGGTTGGGGGACTGTACTTGGGTTCAGGGGTCAGGTTTCAGGGTTGGAGGAGTGCACTTGGGGTCAGAGTTCATGGTTGGGGGACTGTGCTTGGGGCCAGGGGTCAGGGTTCAGCGTTGGAGGACTGTACTTTGGGTCAGAGTTCAGGGTTCTGGGTTGGGGGACTGTACTTGGGGTCAGGGGTCAGGAATCAGGATTGGGGGACTTTACTTGTGGTCAAGGTTCAGGGTTCAGGTTGGGGACTGTACTTGAGGTAGGTGTTCGGGATTCATTGTTGGGAGACTGTACTTGGGTTCAGGGTTCAGGGTTGGGTGACTGTACTTGGGGTCAGGGTTCAGGGTTGGGGTACTTTATTTGGGGTCAGGGTACGGGGTTCAGGTTTGGGGGACTGTATTTGGGTTCAGGGGTCAGGGTTCAATATTGGACGACTGTAATGGGGTCAGAGTTCAGGGTTAGGGTTCAGTACTTGGGGTCAGGGGTCAGGGTTCTGGGTTGGGGGACTGTACTTGGGATCAGAGTTCAGGGTTCAGTGTTGGGGAACGGTACTTGGGGTCAGGGTTCAGGGTTGGGGGACTGTAGTTGGGGTCAAGGTTCAGGGTTGGGGGACTGTAGTTGGTGTCAGAGTTCAGGGTTCAGGGTTGGGGGACTGTACTTGGGGTCAGGGTTCAGTGTTCAGGGTTGGGGGACTGTACTTCGGGTCAGGGTTCAGGGTTGGGGGACTGTACTTGGGGTCAGGGTTCAGGGTTGGGGGACTGTACTTGGGGTCAGGGTTCAGGGTTCAGGGTTGGCAGACTGTATTGGGGTCAGGGTTTGGGGTTCAGTGTTGGGGGACTGTACTTGGGGTTAGAGTTCAGGGTTCATGTTAGGGGACTGTACTTGGGGTCAGTGTTCAGGGTTCAGGGTTGGGGGACTGTACTTGGGGTCAGGGTTCAGTTGTTCAGGATTGGGTGACTGTACTTGGGGTCAGGGTTCAGGGTTCAGTGTTGGGGGACTGTACTTTGGGTCAGGGGTCTGGGTTGGGGTACTGTACTTGGGGTCAGGGTTCAGGGTTCAGGGTTGGGGGACTGTACTTGGACTCAGGGGTCAGGGATCAGGGTTGGGGGACTGTACTTGCGGTCAGGGTTCAGGGTTCATGATTGGGGGACGGTACTTGTGGTCAGGGTTCAGGATTGAGGGACTGTACTTGGGTTTAGGGGTCAGGGTTCAGGGTTGCGGGACTGTTCTTGGGGTCAAAGTTCAGGTTTCAGGGTTGGGGGACTGCAGTTGGGGTCAGGTTTAGTGATTCAGGTTTGGGGGACTGTACTTGGGGTCGGGGTTCAGTGTTGGGGGACTGTCCTTGGGGTCAGGGTTCAGGGGTTGGGGACTCTACGTGGGGTCAGAGTTCAGGGTGCAAGTTTGGGGGACTGTACTTGAGGTCAGGGTTCGGGGTTCAAGGTTGGGGGACTGTACTTGGGTTCAGGGGTCCGGGTTCAGGGTTGGAGGAATGTACTTGGGGGTCAGAGTTCAGGGTTGTGTGTCTGTACTTCGGGTCAGGGGTCAGGATTCTGTGTTGGGGGACTGTACTTGGGGTGAGGGTTCAGGGTTGGGGGACTGTACTTGGGGTCAGGGTTCAGGGTTGGGGGACTGTACTTGGGGTCAGGGTTCGGCGTTCAGTGTTCGGGGACTGTACTTGGGGTCAGGGGTCAGGGTTCAGGGTTGGGGGATTGTACTTGGGTTCAGGGGCAAGGTTCAGGTTTGGAGGACTGTACTTGGGGTCAGAGTTCAGGGTTAGGTGTCTGTACTTCGGGTCAGGGGTCAGGATTCTGTGTTGGTGGACTGTACTTGGGGTCACATTTAGGGGTTCAGTGTTGGGGGACTGTACTTGGGGTCAGTGTTCAGGGTTGTGAGACGGTACTTGGGGTCAGGGTTCAGGATTGAGGGACTGTACTTGGGGTCAGGCTTCTGGGTTAGAGGGACTGTACTTGGGGTCAGGGGTCAGGGTTTAGCATTAGGGGACTGGACTTGGGGTCAGGGTTCAGGGTTGGGGGACTATACTTGGGGTCAGGGTTCAGGGTTGGGGAACTATTCTTTGGGTCAGGGGTCAGGAATGAGGCTTGGGGACTTTACTTGGGGTCGGTGTTCAGGGTTGGGTGACTGTTCTTGGGGTCAGAGAATAGGATTGGGAAACTATACTTGGGGTCAGGGTTCAGGGTTGGGGAACTGTACTTGGGGTCAGGGTTCGGGGTTCAGGTTTGGGGTCTGTACTTGTGTTCAGGGGTCAGGGTTCAATGTTGGAGGACTGTAATTGGGGTCAGGGTACAGGGTTCAGGGTTGGGGGACTGTACTTGGACTCAGGGGTCAGGGATCAGGGTTAGGGTTCTGTACTTGGGGTCAGGAGTCAGGGTTCTGGGTTGGGGGACTGCACTTGGGGTCAGGGTTCAGGGTTGGGGGACTATACTTGGGGTTAGAGTTCAGGGTTCATGTTGGGGGATTGTACTTGGGGTCAGGGGTCAGGGTTCTGCGTTGGGGGACTGTACTTGGGGTCAGGGTTTGGCGTTCAGTGTTTGGGGACTGTACTTGGGGTCAGGGTTCAGGGTTGGGGGATTGTACTTGGGGTCAGGGTTCAGGGTTCAGTGTTGGGGGACTGTACTTGGGGTCAGGGTTCAGGGTTGGGGGACTGTACTTGGGGTCAGGGGTCAGGAATCAGGCTTGGGGACTTTACGTGGGGTCAGGGTTCAGGTTTCAGGGTTGGGGGACTGTACTTGGGGTCACAGTTGGTGGACTGTACTTGGGGTCAGGGTTCAGGGTTGGGGGACTGTACTTGGGGTCAGGGCTCAGAGTTCAGCGTTGGGGGACTGTATTTGGGGACAGGGGTCAGTGTTCTGGCTTGGGGGAGTGTACTTGGGGTCAGGGTCCGTGGTTCAGTGTTGGGGGACTGTACTTGGGGTCAGGGTTCAGTGTTGGAGAACTGTAATGTGGTCAGAGTTCAGGGTTGGGGGTCTGTACTTGGGGTCAGAGTTCAGGGTTCTGCGTTGGCGAACTGTACTTGGGGTCAGGGTCCGGGGTTCACGGTTGGGGGATTGTACTTGGGGTCACAGTTCAGGGTTCATAGTTGGGGAACTGTAATTGCGGTCAGGGAACGGTGTTCAGGTATGTAGGACTGTACTTGGGATCAGGGGTCATGGTTCAATGTTGGATGACTGTAATGGGGTCAGAGTTCAGGGTTGGGGTTCTGTACTTGGGGTCAGGGTTCTGGGTTGGGGGACTGTATTTGGGGTCAGGGTTCAAGGTTCAGTGTTGGGGGACTGTAGTTGGTGTCAGAGTTCAAGGTTCAGTGTTGGGGGACTGTACTTGGGGTCAGGGTTCAGATTTGGGGGACTGTACTTGGGGTCAGAGTATAGGGTTGGGGGACTGTACTTGTGGTCAGGGTTCAGGGTTGGGGACTGTACTTGGTTTCAGAGTTCAGGGTTCAGGGTTAGAGGGACTGTATTTGGGGTCAGGGGTCAGAGTTCAGCGTTAGGGGACTGGACTTGGGGTCAGGGGTCAGGGTTAGGTGACTGTACTTGGGGTCAGAGTTCCAGTTTCAGGGTTGGCAGAGTGTATTGGGGTCAGGAATCAGGATTGGGGACATTACTTGGGGTCAGGGTTCAGGGTTCAGGGTTGGGGACTGTACTTGAGGTCAGTGTTCGGGATTCATGGTTGGGAGACTGTACTTGGGTTCAGGGGAAAGGGTTGGGGGACTGTACTTGGGGTCAGGGGTCAGGAATCAGGCTTGGGGACTTTACGTGGGGTCTGGGTTCAGGGTTGGGGGACTGTACTTGGGGTCACAGTTGGTTGACTGTACTTGGGGTCAGGGTTCAGGGTTCAGGGTTGGGGGACTGTACTTGGGGTCAGGGTTCAGGGTTGGGGAACTATACCTGGGGTCAGGGGTCTGTGTTGGGGGACTGTACTTGGGATCAGGGTTCAGGGTTCAGGGTTGGGGGACGTGTACTTGGGCTCAGGGGTCAGGGATCAGCGTTGGGGACTGTACTTGGGGTCATGGTTCAGGGTTCAGAGTTGGGGGACGGTACATGTGGTCAGAGTTCTGGATTGGGGGACTGTACTTGGGGTCAGGGTTCAGGATTGGGGACTGTACTTGGGTTTAGGGGTCAGGGTTCAGGGTTGTGGGACTGTTCTTGGGGTCAAAGTTCAGGGTTCAGGGTTGGGGACTGCAGTTGGGGTAAGGTTTAGGGATTCGGGTTGGGGGACTGTACTTGGGGTCGGGGTTCAGTGATGGGGGACTGTGCTTGGGGTCAGAGTTCAGGGTGCAGGTTTGGGGGACTGTACTTGAGGTCGGGGTTCGGGGTTCAGGGTTGGGGGACTGTACTTGGGTTCAGGGGTCAAGGTTCAGGGTTGGAGGACTGTACTTGGGGTGAGGGTTAGGGGTTCAGCGTTGGGGGACTGTACTTGGCGTCAGGGTTCAGGGTTGGGAGACTATACTTGGGGTCAGGGCTCAGGGTTGTGAGACGGTACTTGGGGTCAGGGTTCAGGGTTCAGAGCTGTGGGACTGTACTTGGGTTCAGAGTTCAGGGTTCTGGGTTAGAGGGACTGTACTTGGGGTCAGGGGTCAGGGTTCAGCGTTAGGGGACTGTACTTGGGGTCAGGGTTCAGGTTTCAGGGTTGGCAGACTGTACTTGGGGTCAGGGTTCAGGTTTGGGGGACTATACTTGGGGGTCAGGATTCATGGTTGGGGGACTGTACTTGGGGTCAGAGTATAGGGTTGGGGGACTATACTTGGGGTCAGGGGTCAGGGTTCAGGGTTGGTGTCTGTACTTGAGGTCAGTGTTCGGGATTCATGGTTGGGAGACTGTATTTGGGGTCAGAGTATAGGGTTGTGGGACTGTACTTCGGGTCAGGGGTCAGGGTTCAGGGTTGGGGGACTGTACTTGGGGTCAGGGGTCAGGAATCAGGCTTGGGCACTTTACGTGGGGTCAGGGTTCAGGTTTCAGTGTTGGGGGACTGTACTTGGGGTCAGGGTTCAAAGGGTTCTGGGTTAGAGGGACTATACTTGGGGTCAGGGTTCAGGGTTGGGTGACTATACTTGGGGTCAGGGTTCAGGGTTGGGTGACTGTACTCGGGGTCAGGGTTTGGGGTTCAGGTTTGGGGGACTGTACTTGGGTTCAGGGGTCAGGGTTCAATGTTGGACAACTGTAATGGGGTCAGGGTTCAGGGTTAGGGTTATGTACTTGGGGTCAGGGGTCAGGGTTCAGGGTTGGGGGATTGTACTTGGGGTCAGGGTTCAGGGATGGGGGATTGTACTTGGGGTTAGAGTTCAGGGTTCATGTTGGGGACTGTACTTGGGGTCAGGGGTCAGGGTTCTGGGTTGGGGGACTGTACTTGGGGTCAGGGTTCGGCGTTCAGTGTTTGGGGACTGTACTTGGGGTCAGGGTTCAGGGTTGGGGAATTGTACTTGGAGTTAGAGTTCAGGGGTCATGTTGGTAGACTGTAGTTGGGGTTAGGGTTCGTGGTTCAGGTTTTGGGGACTGTACTTTGGTTCAGGTTGGGAGTTCTGTACAAGGGGTCAGAGTTCAGGGTTGAGGATCTGTACTTGTGGCCAGGGATCAGAGTTTTGGGTTGGGGGACTATACTGGGGGTCAGGGTTCGGGTTGAGTGTTGGGAGTTCTGTACAAGGGGTCAGGGTTCAGGGTTGGGGGTTTGTACTTGGGGTCAGAACTCAGGTTTCGGGGACTGTACTTGGGGTCAGGGTTCAGGGTTCGCGGACTGTACTTGGTCAGGGTTCAGTTGTTCAGGATTGGGGGACTGTACTTGGGGTCAGGGTTCAGGGTTGGGGGACTGTACTTGGGGTCAGGGTTCAGGGTTTTCGGGACTATACTTGGGGTCAGGTGTCGGGGTTCACGGTTGGGGGCCTGTATTTGGCGTCAGGATTCAGGGATGGGGGACTGTACTTGGGGTCAGGGTTCAGGGTTCGCGGACTGTACTTGGTCAGGGTTCAGGATTGGGGGACTGTACTTGGGGTCAGGGTTCAGGATTGGGGGATTGTACTTGGTGTCAGAGGTCAGGGTTCATGTTGGGGGACTGTACTTGGGGTCAGGGGTCAGGGTTCAGGGTTGGGGGACTGCACTTGGGGTTAGGGTTCGTGGTTCAGGTTTTGGGGACTGTACTTGGGGTCAGGGGTCAGGGTTCTGGGTTGGGTGACTGTACTTGGGGATAGGGTTCAGGGTGGGAGGACTGTACTTGGGTCAGAGTTAAGAGTTGGGGGTCTGTACTTGGGTCAGGGCTCAGGGTTTTGGGTTGGGGGACTGTACTTGGGGATAGGGTTCAGGGTTGGGGGACTGTACTTGGGATCAGGATTCGGTGTTCAGGTTGCAGGACTGTACTCGGGGTCAGAGTTCAGGGTTCAGGGTTGGGGGACTGTACTTGGACTCAGGGGTCAGGGTTCAGGATTGGGGGACTGTACCTGGGTTCAGAGTTCAGAGTTCAGGGTTAGAGGGACTGTACTTGGGGTCAGGGGTCAGGGTTCAGTGTTAGGGGACTGGACTTGGGGTCAGGGTTCCGGTTTCAGGGATGGCAGACTGTATTGGGGTCAGGGTTCAGGGTTGCGGGACTGTTCTTGGTGTCAAAGTTCAGGGTTCAGGGTTGGGCACTGCAGTTGGGGTCAGGTTTAGGGATTCAGGGTTGGGTGACTGTACTTGGGGTCAGGGTTCAGGGTGCAGGTTTGGGGGACTGTACTTGAGGTCAAGGTTCGGGGTTCAGTGTTGGGGGACTGTACTTGGGTTCAGGGGCAAGGTCCATTGTTGGAGGACTGTACTTGGGGTCAGAGTTCAGGGTTGGGAGACTGTACTTGGGGTCAGGGCTCAGGGTTGGGGGACTGTACTTGGGTTTAGAGGTCAGGGTTCAGGGTTGGGGGACTGCACTTGGGGTCAGAGTTCAGGGTGCAGGTTTGGGGGACTGTACTTGAGGTCAAGGTTCGAGGTTCAGTGTAGGGGGACTGTACTTGGGTTCAGGGGCAAGTTTCATGGTTGGAGGACTGTACTTGGGGTCAGAGTTCAGGGTTGGGTGTCCGTACTTCGGGTCAGGGTTAAGGATTCTGTGTTGGTGGACTGTACTTGGGGTCAGGGTTAGGGGTACAGTGTTGGGGGACTGTACTTGGGGTGAGGGTTCAGCGTTGGGGGACTGTACTTGGCATCAGGGTTCAGGGTTGGGAGACTATACTTGGGGTCAGGGTTCAGGGTTCAGGGTTGGGTAACTGTACTTGGGGTCAGGGGTCAGGAATCAAGCTTGAGGACTTTACTTGGGGTCAGGGTTCAGGGTTGAGGGTCTGTACTTGGGGTCAGGGATCAGAGTTTTGGGTTGGGGGACTATACTGGGGGTCAGGGTTCGGGGTTGAGTGTTGGGGACTGTACTTGGGGTCAGGGTTCAGGGTTCGCGGACTGTACTTGGGGTCAGGGTTCAGTTGTTCAGGTTTGGGGGACTGTAATTGGGGTCAGGGTTCAGGGTTCAGGGTTGGGGAACTATATTTGGGGTCAGGGGTCTGGGTTGGGGGACTGTACTTGGGATCAGGGGTCAGGGTTCAGTATTGGGGGACTGTACTTGGTTTAGGGGTCAGGGTTCAGGGTTGCGGGACTGTTCTTGGTGTCAAAGTTCAGGGTTCAGGGTTGGGGGACTGCACTTGGGGTCAGGTTAGGGATTCAGGGTTGGGGGACTGTACTTGGGGTCAGAGTTCAGGGTTCAGGGTTGGGGGACTGTACTTGGGGTCAGAGTTCAGGGTTGGGGGACTCTACTTGGGGTCAGAGTTCAGGGTTCAGGGTTGGGGGACTGTACTTGGGGTCAGAGTTCAGGGTTGGGGGACTCTACTTGGGGTCAGAGTTCAGGGTTCAGGGTTGGGGGACTGTTCTTGGTTCAGGGGTCAGGGTTCAGGGTTGGGGAACTGTACTTGGGGTCAGGGTTCAGGGTTCAGGTTTGGGGGACTGTACTTGGGGTCAGGGGTCAGGGTTGGGGGACTCTACTTGGGGTCAGAGTTCAGGGTTCAGGGTTGGGGGACTGTTCTTGGGTTCAGGGGTCAGGGTTCAGGGTTGGGGACTGTACTTGGTTTCAGAGTTCAGGGTCAGGGTTTCAGGGACTGTATTTGGGGTCAGGGGACAGGGTTCAGCGTTAGGGGACTGTACTTGGGGTCAGGGTTCAGCGTTAGGGGACTGTACTTGGGGTCAGGGTTCAGCGTTAGGGGACTGTACTTGGGATCAGGGTTCCGGTTTCAGTGTTGTGGGACTATACTTGGGGTCAGGGTTCAGGGTTGGGGAACTGTGCTTGGGGTCAGGGGTCAGGAATCAGGCTTGGGGACTTTACTTGGGGTCAGGGTTCAGGGTTCAGGGTTGGGGACTGTACTTGAGGTCAGTGTTCGGGATTCATGGTTGGGAGACTGTACTTGGGTTCAGGGGAAAGGGTTGGGGAACTGTACTTGGGGTCAGGTTTCAGTGTTGAGGGACTGTACTTGCGGTCAGGGTTCGACGTTCAATGTTTGGGGACTGTACTTGGGGTCAGGGGTCAGGGTTCAGGGTTGGGAGATTGTACTTGAAGTCAGAGTTCAGTGTTCATGTTGGGGGACTGTACTTGGGCTTAGTGTTCGGGGTTCAGGTTTTGGGGACTGTACTTGGTTTAGGGGTCAGGGTTCATCGTTGCGGGACTGTTCTTGGTGTCAAAGTTCAGGGTTCAGGGTTGGGGGACTGTAGTTGGGGTCAGGTTTAGGGATTCAGGTTGGGCGACTGTCCTTGGGGTCAGGGTTCAGGGTTGGGGTCTGTACTTGGGGTCAGGGTTCAGTGTTTGGGGACTGTCCTTGGGGTCAGGGTTCAGGGTTGGGGGACTGTACTTGGGGTCAGGGTTCGGGGTTCAGGGTTGGGGGACTGTACTTGGGGTCAGGGTTCAGTGTTGGGGACTGTACTTGGGGTCAGGATTCGGGGTTCAGGGTTGGGGGACTGTACTGGGTTCAGGGGTCAGGTTTCAGTGTTGGAGGAGTGCACTTGGGGTCAGAGTTCATGGTTGGCTGTCTGTACTTCGGTTCAGGGGTCAGGATTCTGTGTTGGCGGACTGTACTTGGGGTCAGGGTTAGGGGATCAGTATTGGGGGACTGTGCTTGGGGCCAGGGGTCAGGGTTCAGTGGTGGAGGACTGTACTTTGGGTCAGAGTTCAGGGTTCGGGGTCTGTATTTGGGGTCAGAGTTCAGGGTTCTGGTTTGGGGGACTGTACTTGGGGTCAGGGGTCAGCGTTTTTGGTTGGGGACTGAACTTGGGCTCAGGGTCTGGGGATCAGTGTTGGGGGACTGTCTTTGGGGTCAGGGTTCAGGTTTGGGGGACTGTACTTGGGGTCAGGGTTAGGGGTTCAGTGTTGGGGACTGTACTTGGCGTCAGGGTTCAGGGGTGGGGGACTATACTTGGGGTCAGGGTTCAGGGTTGGGGAACTATTCTTGAGGTCAGGGGTCAGGAATCAGGATTGGGGGACTTACTTGGGGTCAAGGTTCAGGGTTCAGGTTGGGGACTATACTTGAGGTCAGTGTTCGGGATTCATGGTTGGGAGAGTGTACTTGGTTCAGGGGTCTGGGTTCAGGGTTGGGTGACAGTACTTGGGGTCAGAGTATAGGGTTGGGGGACTGTACTTGGGGTCAGGGTTCAGGTTTCAGGGTTGGGGAACTGTACTTGGGGTCAGGGTTCGGGGTTCAGGTTTGGGGGACTGTACTTGGTTCAGGGGTCAAGGTTCAATGTTGGACGACTGTAATGGGGTCAGAGTTCAGGGTTAGGGTTCTGTACTTGGGGGCATGGGTCAGGGTTCTGGGTTGGGGGACTGTACTTGGGGTCAGGGGTCAGGGTTCAGGGTTGGGCAAATGTACTTGGGATCAGAGTTCAGGGTTCAGGTTTGGGACTGTACTTGGGGTCAAGGTTCAGTTTTCAGGGTTGGGGGACTGTACTTCGGGTCAGGGTTCAGGATTGGGGGACTATACTTGGGGCCAGGGGTCAGGGTTCAGGATTGGTGGAGTGTACTTGGGGTCAGGGTTCAGGGTTCAGGGTTGGGGAACTGTACTTGGGGTCAGGGTTCGGGTTCAGGTTTGGGGTCTGTACTTGGGTTCAGGGGTCAAGGTTCAATGTTGGACGACCGTAATGTGGTCAGAGTTCAGGGTTAGGATTCTGTACTTGGGGGCAGGGGTCAGGGTTCAGGTTTCGGGACTGTTCTTGTGTTCAGGGGTCAGGGTTCAGGGTTGGGCAAATGTACTTGGGATCAGAGTTCAGGGTTCAGGGTTGGGGGACTGTACTTGGGGTCAGGGTTCAGTGTTCAGGGTTGGGGGACTGTACTTCGGGTCAGGGTTCAGGGTTGGGGGACTATACTTGGGGCCAGGGGTCAGGGTTCAGGATTGGTGGAGTGTACTTGGGGTCAGGGATCGGTGTTCAGTGTTGTGGGACTGTACTTGGGGTCAGTGGTCAGGGTTCAGGGTTGAGGGTCTGTACTTGGGGTCAGTGATCAGGGTTCAGGGTTGGGGGACTGTACTTGGGGTCAGGGTTCAGTTGTTCAGGATTGGGGGACTGTACTTGGGGTCAGAGCTCAGGGTTGTGGGACTGTACTTGGGGTCAGGGTTCAGGGATCAGGGTTGGGGGACTGTACTTGGGGTCAGGGTTCAGGGTTGGGGAACTATACTTGGGGTCAGGGGTCTGGGTTGGGGGACTGTACTTGGACTCAGGGGTCAGGGATCAGGGTTGGGGACTGTACTTGGTGTCAGGGTTCAGGGTTCATGGTTGGGGGACGGTACTTGTGGTCAGGGTTCAGAATTGAGGGACTGTACTTGGGTTTAGGGGTCAGGGTTCAGGGTTGGGGGACTGTTCTTGGGGTCAGAGTTCAGGGTGCAGGTTTGGGGGACTGTACTTGAGGTCAGGGTTCGTGGTTCAGTGTTGGGGGACTGTACTTAGGTTCAGGGGTCAAGGTTCAGGGTTGGTGGACTGTACTTGGGGTCAGAGTTCAGGGTTGGGTGTCTGTACTTCGGGTCAGGAGTCAGGATTCTGTGTTGGCGGACTGTACTTGGGGTCAGGGTTAGGGGTACAGTGTTGGGGGACTGTACTTGGGGTCAGGGTTAGGGGTACAGTGTTGGGGGACTGTACTTGGGGTCAGGGTTAGGGGCTCAGTGTTGGGGGACTGTACTTGGGGTGAAGGTTCAGGGTTGGGAGACTGTACTTGGGGTCAGGGTTCAGGGTTCTGGGTTAGAGAGACAGTACTTGGGGTCAGGGGTCAGGGTTTAGCTGAAGGTGACTGGACTTGGGGAAAGGGTTCCGGTTTCAGGGTTGGCAGACTGTATTGGGGTCAGGGTTCAGGGTTGGGGAACTGTGCTTGGGGTCAGGGGTCAGGAATCAGGCTTGGGGGCTTTACTTGGGGTCAGGGTTCAGGATTCAGGGTTGGGGACTGTACTTGAGGTCAGTGTTCGGGATTCATGGTTGGGAGACTGTACTTGGGTTCGGGGGAAAGGGTTGGGGTACTGTACTTGGGGTCAGGATTCAGTGTTGGTGGACTGTACTTGGGGTCAGTATTCAGGGTTGGGGGACTGTACTTGGGGTCAGGGTTCAGGGTTGATGGACTGTACATGGGTTCAGAGTATAGGGTTGGGGGACTATACTTGGGATCAGGGTTCAGGGTTGGGGAACTGTACTTGGGGTCAGGGGTCAGAAATCAGGCTCGGGATCTGTTCTTGAGGTCAGTGTTCGGGATTCAGGGTTGGGAGACTGTTCTTGGGTTCGGGGGAAAGGGTTGGGGGCTGTACTTGGGGCCAGGGTTCAGGGTTGAGGGACTGTATTTGGGGTCAGGGTTCAGGGTTGTGGGACTGCACTTGGGTTCAGATTTCAGGGTTCAGCGTTAGGGGACTGGACTTGGGGTCAGGGTTCAGGGTTCGGTGACTGTACTTGGGGTCTGGGTTCCGATTTCAGGGTTGGCAGACTGTATTGGGGTCAGGGTTCAGAGTTGGGGGACTGTACTTGGGGTCAGGGGTCAGGAATCAGGCTTGGGGACTTTACTTGGGGTCAGGGTTCAGGGTTCAGGGTTCAGGGTTGGGGACTGTACTTGGGTTAAGATTATAGGGTTGGGGGACTATACTTGGGGTCAGGATTCATGGTTGGGGAACTGTTCTTAGGGTCAGGGGTCAGGAATCAGACTTGGGGACTTTACTTGGGGTCAGGGTTAAGGGTTCAGGGTTGGGGACTGTACTTGAGGTCAGTGTTCGGGATTCATGGTTGGGAGACTGTACTTGGGTTCAGGGTACAAGGTTCATGGTTGGGTGACTGTACTTGGGGTCAGAGTATAGGGTTGGGGGACTATAATTGGGGTCAGGGTTCAGGGTTCAGGGTTGGGGAACTGTACTTGGGGTCAGAGTTCAGGGTGAGGGTTCTGTACTTGGGGTCAGGGGTCAGGGTTCTGGGTTGGGGGACTGTACTTGGGGTCAGGGTTCAGTTGTTCAGGATTGTGGGACTGTACTTGGGTTCAGGGTTCAGGGTTCAGTGTTGGGGCACTATACTTGGGGTCAGGGGTCAGGGATCAGGGTTGGGGGACGGTACTTGTGGTCAGGGTTCAGGATTGGGGGTCTGTACTTGGGGTCAGTATTCAGAATTGGGGGACTGTACTTGGGTTTAGGGGTCAGGGTTCAGGGTTGCGGTACTGTACATGGGTTCAGAGTATAGGGTTGGGGGACTATACTTGGGGTCAGGGTTCAGGGTTGGGGAACTGTACTTGGGGTCAGAGTTCAGGGTTCAGTGTTGGGGGACTGTACTTGGGGTCAGGGGTCAGGGTTCTGGATTATGGGACTGTACTTGGGGTCAGGGGTCAGGGTTCTGGATTATGGGACTGTACTTGGGGTCAGGGGTCAGGGTTTTGGGTTGTGGGACTGTACTTGGGGTTAGGGTTCGGGGATGAGTGATGGGGTCTGTACTTGGGGTCAGGGTTCTGGGTTGCGTGACTGTACTTAGGATCATGGTTCGGTGTTCAGGGTTGGGGGACTGTACTTGGGGTCAGGGGTCAGGGTTCAGTGTTGGGGGACTGTACTTGGGGTCAGGGTTCAGGATTGGGGGACTGTACTTGGGGTCAAAGTTCAGGGTTCAGGTTTGGGGGACTGCAGTTGGGGTCAGGTTTAGGGATTCAGTGTTGGGGGACTGTACTTGGGTTCAGGGGCAAGGTTCAGGTTTGGAGGACTGTACTTGGGGTCAGAGTTCAGGGTTGGGTGTCTGTACTTCGGGTCAGGGGTCAGGATTCTGTGTTGGTGGACTGTACTTGGGGTCACGTTTAGGGGTTCAGGGTTGGGAGACTGTACTCGGGGTCAGAGCTCAGGGTTGTGAGACGGTACTTGGGGTCAGGGTTCAGGATTGAGGGACTGTACTTGGGGTCAGGCTTCTGGGTTAGAGGGACTGTACTTGGGGTCAGGGGTCAGGGTTTAGCATTAGGGGACTGGACTTGGGGTCAGGGTTCAGGGTTGGGGGACTATACTTGGGGTCAGGGTTCAGGGTTCAGGGTTGGGGAACTGTTCTTTGGGTCAGGGGTCAGGAATGAGGCTTGGGGACTTTACTTGGGGTCGGTGTTCAGGGTTCAGGGTTGGGGACTGTACTTGGGGTCAGGGTTCGGGGTTCAGGTTTGGGGTCTGTACTTGTGTTCAGGGGTCAGGGTTCAATGTTGGAGGACTGTAATTGGGGTCAGGGTACAGGGTTCAGGGTTGGGGGACTGTACTTGGACTCAGGGGTCAGGGATCAGGGTTAGGGTTCTGTACTTGGGGTCAGGAGTCAGGGTTCTGGGTTGGGGGACTGTACTTGAGGTCAGGGTTCAGATTTGGGGGACTGTACTTGGGGTTAGAGTTCAGGGTTCATGTTGGGGTCAGGGGTCAGGGTTCTGCGTTGGGGGATTGTACTTGGGGTCAGGGTTCAGTGTTGGGGGATTGTACTGGGGTCAGGGTTCAAGGTTCAGAGTTGGGGGACTGTACTTGGGGTCAGGGTTCAGGCTTGGGGGACTGTACTTGGGTTCAGAGTATAGGGTTGGGGGACTGTACTTGGGATCAGAGTATAGGGTTGGGGGACTATACTTCGTGTCAGGGTTCAGGGTTGGGGAACTGTACTTGGGGTCAGGAGTCAGGAATCAGGCTTGGGGACTTTACGTGGGGTCAGGGTTCAGGTTTCAGGGTTGGGGGACTGTACTTGGGGTCACAGTTGGTGGACTGTACTTGGGGTCAGGGTTCAGGGTTGGGGGACTGTACTTGGGGTCAGGGTCCGTGGTTCAGTGTTGGGGGACTGTACTTCGGGTCAGGGTTCAGTGTTGGAGAACTGTAATGTGGTCAGAGTTCAGGGTTGGGGGTCTGTACTTGGGGTCAGAGTTCAGGGTTCTGCGTTGGCGAACTGTACTTGGGGTCAGGGTCCGGGGTTCACGGTTGGGGGATTGTACTTGGGGTCAGAGTTCAGGGTTCATAGTTGGGGAACTGTATTTGGGGTCAGGGAACGGGGTTCAGGTATGTAGGACTGTACTTGGGATCAGGGGTCATGGTTCAATGTTGGACGACTGTAATGGGGTCAGAGTTCAGGGTTGGGGTTCTGTACTTGGGGTCAGGGGTCAGGGTTCTGGGTTGGGGGACTGTATTTGGGGTCAGGGTTCAAGGTTCAGTGTTGGGGGACTGTAGTTGGTGTCAGAGTTCAAGGTTCAGTGTTGGGGGACTGTACTTGGGGTCAGGGTTCAGATTTGGGGGACTGTACTTGGGGTCAGAGTATAGGGTTGGGGGACTGTACTTGTGGTCAGGGTTCAGGGTTGGGGACTGTACTTGGTTTCAGAGTTCAGGGTTCAGGGTTAGAGGGACTGTATTTGGGGTCAGGGGTCAGAGTTCAGCGTTAGGGGACTGGACTTGGGGTCAGGGGTCAGGGTTAGGTGACTGTACTTGGGGTCAGAGTGGGGTCAGAGTTCCAGTTTCAGGGTTGGCAGAGTGTATTGGGGTCAGGAATCAGGATTGGGGACTATACTTGGGGTCAGGGTTCAGGGTTCAGGGTTGGGGACTGTATTTGAGGTCAGTGTTCGGGATTCATGGTTGGGAGACTGTACTTGGGTTCAGGGGAAAGGGTTGGGGTACTGTATTTGGGGTCAGAGTATAGGGTTGGGGGACTATACTTGGGGTCAGGGTTCAGGGTTGGGGGACTATACTTGGGGTCAGGGTTCAGGGTTGGGGGACTATACTTGGGGTCAGGGGTCAGGAATCAGGCTTGGGGACTTTACGTGGGGTCAGGGTTCAGGGTTCAGGGTTGGGGGACTGTACTTGGGGTCAGGGTTCAGGATTGGGGGACTGTACTTGGGTTTAAGGGTCAGGGTTCAGGGTTGCGGGACTATTCTTGGGGTCAAAGTTCAGGGTTCAGGGTTGGGGGACTGCAGTTGGGGTCAGGTTTAGGGATTCAGGGTTGGGGGACTGTACTTGGGGTGAGAATTTAGGGTGCAGGTTTGAGGGACTGTACTTGAGGTCAGGGTTCGGGGTTCAGGATTGGGGGACTGTACTTGGGTTCAGGGGTCAGGAATCAGGCTTGGGCACTTTACGTGGGGTCAGGGTTCAGGTTTCAGTGTTGGGGGACTGTAATTTGGGTCAGGGCTCAGGCTTGTGAGACGGTACTTGGGGTCAGGGTTCAGGATTGGGGGACTGTACTTGGGGTCAGGGTTCAGGGTTCAGAGTTGTGGGACTGTACTTGGGTTCAGAGTTCAGGGTCTGGGTTAGAGGGACTGTACTTGGGGTCAGGGTTCAGGTTTGGGGGACTGTACTTGGGGTCAGAGTATAGGGTTGGGGGACTATACTTGGGGTCAGGATTCATGGTTGGGGGACTGTACTTGGGGTCAGGGGTCAGGAATCAAGCTTGGGGACTTTACTTGGGGTCAGGGTTCAGGGTTCAGGGTTGGTGTCTGTACTTGAGGTCAGTGTTCGGGATTCATGGTTGGGAGACTGTACTTGGGGTCAGAGTATAGGGTTGGGGGACTATACTTGGGGTCAGGGTTCAGGATTCAGGGTTGGGGAACTGTACTTGAGGTCAGGGTTCAGCGTTGGGGGACTGTACTTCGGGACAGGGGTCAGGGTTCTGCCTTGGGGAGTGTACTTGGGGTCAGGGGTCAGGGTTCTGTGTTGGGGGACTGTACTTGGGGTCAGGGTTCAGGTTTGGGGGACTGTACTTGGGATCAGGGGTCAGAGTTCAGCGTTGGGGGACTGTACTTGGGGACAGGGGTCAGGGTTCTGCCTTGGCGGAGTGTACTTGGGGTCAGAGTTCTGGATTGGGGGACTGTATTTGGGGTCAGGGTTCAGGTTTGGGGGACTGTACTTGGGATCAGGGGTCAGAGTTCAGGGTTGGGGGACTGTACTTGGGGTCATGATTCAGGGTTGGGGACTGTAGTTGGTGTCAGAGTTCAGGGTTCAGAGTTGGGGGACTGTACTTGGGGTCAGGGTTCAGTGTTGGGGGACGGTACTTGGGGTCAAGGTTCAGTGTTCAGGGTTGGGGGACTGTACTTGGGGTCAGGGTTCAGGGTTCAGTGTTGGGGGACTGTACTTGGGGTCAGGGTTCAGGTTTGGGGGACGGTACATGGGGTCAGGGTTCAGGTTTGGGGGATGGTACTTGGGGTCAGAGTATAGGGTTGGGGGACTATACTTGGGGTCAGGGTTCAGGGTTGGGGGACTGTACTTGGGGTCAGGGGTCAGGAATCAATCTTGGGGACTTTACTTGTGGTCAGAGTTCAGGATTGGGGTCTGTACTTGAGGTCCGTATTTGGATTCAGGGTTGGGAGACTGTACTTGGGTTCAGGGGAAATGTTTGGTGGACTGTATTTGGGGTGAGGTTTCAGGATTGGGGGACTGTACTTGGGGTCAGGGTTCAGGGTTGTGGGACTGTACTTGGGGTCAGTGTTCAGGGTTCAGGGTTAGGGGGACTGTATTTGGGGTCAGGGGTCAGGATTGGGGGACTGTACTTGGGGTCAGGGTTCAGGGTTGGGGGACTGTACTTGGGGTCAGGGTTCAGGGTTGGGGACTGTACTTGGTTTCAGAGTTCAGGGTTCAGGGTTAGAGGGACTGTATTTGGGGTCAGGGGTCAGGGTTCAGTGTTAGGGGACTGGACTTGGGGTCAGAGTTCAGGGTTAGGTGACTGTACTTGGGGTCAGGGTTCAGATTTGGGGACACAGTGAGCACGTGAGAGTATAGGGTTGGGGGACTATACTTGGTGTCAGGGTTCAGGATTCAGGGTTGGGTAACTGTACTTGGGGTCAGGTTTCAGGGTTCAGCGTTAGGGGACTGGACTTGGGGTCAGGGTTCAGGGTTGGGGGACTGTACTTGGGGTCAGAGTATAGGGTTGGGGAACTATACTTGGTGTCAGGGTTCAGGATTCAGGGTTGGGTAACTGTACTTGGGGTCAGGGGTCAGGAATCAGGCTTGGGCACTTTACGTGGGGTCAGGGTTCAATGTTCGACATCTGTAATGGGGTCAGAGTTCAGGGTTGGGGTTCTGTACTTGGGATCAGAGTTCAGGGTTCAGTGTTGGGGGACTGTACTTGGGATCAGGGTCAGAGTTCAGGGTTGGGGGACTGTACTTGGGGTCAGGGTTCAGGGTTGGGGGACTGTACTTGGGGTCAGGGTTGGGGGACTGTACTTGGGGTCAGAGTTCAGGTTTGGGGGAAACTATACTAGGGGCCACGAGTCAGGGTTCAGGGTTAGGAGAGTGTACTTGGGGTCAGGTTTCAGTGTTGAGGGACTGAACTTGGGGTCAGGGTTCGGGGTTCAGTGTTGGGGGGACTGTACTTGGGGTCAGGGGTCAGGGTTCACGGTTAGGGGATTGTACTTGGATTTAGAGTTCAGGGTTCATGTTGGGGGATTGTACTTGGGGTCAGGGTTCGGCGTTCAGTGTTTGGGGACTGTACTTGGGGTCAGAGTTCAGGGTTCAGGGTTGGGGGACTGTACTTGGGGTCAGGGTTCAGTGTTGGGGGACTGTACTTGTGGTCAAGGTTCAGTGTTCAGGGTTGGGGGACTGTACTTGGGGTCAGGGGTCAGGGTTCAGTGTTGGGGGACTGTACTTGGAGTCAGGGTTTAGGTTTGGGGGACTGTACTTGGGGTCAGGGTTCAGGGTTCAGGGTTGGGAGACTGTACTTGGGGTCAGGCTTCAAGGTTCAGGGTTGGGGGACTGTACTTGGGGTCAGGGTTCAGGGTTGGGGAAATATCCTTGGGGTCAAGGGTCTGGGTTGGGGGACTGTACTTGGGATCAGGGTTCAGGGTTGGGGGTCTGTACTTGGGGTCAGGGTTCAGGGTTGGGGGTCTGTACTTGGGGTCAGGGTTCAGGTTTGGGGGACTGTACTTGGGGTCAGGGTTCAGGGTTGGGGGACTGTACTTGTGGTCAGGGTTCAGGATTGGGGGACTGTACTTGGGGTCAGGGTTCAGGATTGGGGGACTGTACTTTGGTTTAGGGGTCAGGGTTCAGGGTTGTGGGACTGTTCTTGGGGTCAAAGTTCAGGGTTCAGGGTTGGGGGACTGCAGGTGGGGTCAGGTTTAGGGATTCAGGGTTCGGGGACTGTACTTGGGGTCGCGGTTCAGTGATGGGGACTGTCCTTGGGGTCAGCGTTCAGGGTTGGGGGACTCTACACGGGGTCAGAGTTCAGGGTGCAGGTTTGGGGGATGGTACTTGAGGTCAGGTTTCGGGGTTCAGGGTTGGGGGACTGTACTTGGGTTCAGGGGTCAAGGTTCAGGTTGGAGGATTGTACTTGGTGTCAGAGTTCAGGGTTGGGTGTCTGTACTTCGGATCAGGGGTCAGGATTCAGGGTTGGGGGACTGTACTTGTTCAGGTTTGGGGGAACTATACTAGGGGCCACGAGTCAGGGTTCAGGGTTAGGAGAGTGTACTTGGGGTCAGGTTTCAGTGTTGAGGGACTGAACTTGGGGTCAGGGTTCGGGGTTCAGTGTTGGGGGACTGTACTTGGGGTCAGGGGTCAGGGTTCACGGTTAGGGGATTGTACTTGGATTTAGAGTTCAGGGTTCATGTTGGGGGATTGTACTTGGGGTCAGGGTTCGGCGTTCAGTGTTTGGGGACTGTACTTGGGGTCAGAGTTCAGGGTTCAGGGTTGGGGGACTGTACTTGGGGTCAGGGTTCAGTGTTGGGGGACTGTACTTGTGGTCAAGGTTCAGTGTTCAGGGTTGGGGGACTGTACTTGGGGTCAGGGGTCAGGGTTCAGTGTTGGGGGACTGTACTTGGAGTCAGGTTTAGGTTTGGGGGACTACTGTACTTGGGGTCAGTGTTCAGGGTTCAGGGTTGGAGTTCTGTACTTGGGGTCAGGGGTCAGTGTTCTGGGTTGGGGGACTGTACTTGTGTTCAGAGGTCAGGGTTCAGGGTTGGGCAACTGTACTTGGGGTCAGAGTTCAGGGTTCAGTGTTGGGGGACTGTACTTGGGGTCAGGGTTCAGGGTTGGGGGACTGTACTTGGGGTCAGGATTCAGTGTTGGGGGACTGTACTTGGGGTCAGTGTTCAGTGTTCAGGGTTGGGGGACTGTACTTGGGGTCAGGGTTCAGGGTTTGGGGGAACTATACTTGGGGCTAGGAGTCAGGGTTCAGGGTTAGGAGAGTGTACTTGGGGTCAGAGTTCAGGGTTCAGTGTTGGGGGACTGTACTTGGGGTCAGGGTTCAGGGTTGGGGGACTGTACTTGGGGTCAGGTTTCAGTGTTGAGGGACTGAACTTGGGGTCAGGGTTCGGGGTTCAGTGTTGGGGGACTGTACTTGGGGTCAGGGTTCAGTGTTGGGGGACTGTACTTGGGGTCAAGGTTCAGTGTTCAGGGTTGGCGGACTGTACTTGGGGTCAGGGTACAGGGTTGGGGAAATATACTTGGGGTCAAGGGTCTGGGTTGGGGGACTGTACTTGGGATCAGGGTTCAGGGTTGGGGGACTGTACTTGGGGTCAGGGTTCAGGGTTCAGGGTTGAGGGACTGTACTTGGGGTCAGGGTTCAGGTTTGGGGGACTGTACTTGGGGTCAGGGTTCAGGGTTCAGGGTTGGGGGACTGTACTTGTGGTCAGACTTCAGGGTTCAGGGTTGGGGAACTATACTTGGGGTCAAGGGTTTGGGTTGGGGGACTATACTTAGGATCAGGGTTCAGGGTTCAGGGTTGGTGACCGTACTTGTGGTCAGGGTTCAGGATTGGGGGACTGTACTTGGGGTCAGGGTTCAGGATTGGGGGACTGTACTTGGGTTTAGGGGTCAGGGTTCAGGGTTGCGGGCCTGTTCTTGGGTTCAAAGTTCAGGGTTCAGGGTTGGGGACTGCAGTTGGGGTCAGGTTTAGGGATTCAGGTTTGGGGGACTGTACTTGGGGTCAGGGTTCAGGTTTGGGGGTCTGTACTTGGGGTCAGGGTTCAGGGTTCAGAGTTGTGGGACTGTACTTGGGTTCAGAGTTCAGGGTTCTGGGTTAGAGGGACTGTACTTGGGGTCAGGATTCCGGTTTCAGGGTTGGCAGACTGTACTTGGGGTCAGGGATCAGGGTTGGGGGACTGTACTTGGGGTCAGGGTTCAGGGTTCAGGGTTAGAGGGACTGTACTTGGGGTCAGGGGTCAGGAATCAGGCTTGGGGACATTAATGGGGTCAGGGTTCAGGGTTCAGGGTTGGTGACTGTACTTGAGGTCAGTGTTCGGGATTCATGGTTGGGAGACTGTACTTGGGTTCAGGGGAAAGGGTTGGGGTACTGTACTTGGGGTCAGAGTGTAGGGTTTGGGGACTGTACTTGGGATCAGAGTATAGGGTTGGGGGACTATACTTGGTGTCAGGGTTCAGGGTTGGGGACCTATACTTGGGGTCAGGGGTCAGGAATCAGGCTTGGGGACTTTACGTGGGGTCAGGGTTCAGGTTTCAGGATTGAGGGACTGTACTTGGGGTCACAGTTGGTGGACTGTACTTGGGGTCAGGGTTCAGGGTTGGGGGACTGTACCTGTGGTCAGGGCTCAGAGTTCAGCGTTGGGGGACTATATTTGTGGACAGGGGTCAGTGTTCTGGCTTGGGGGAGTATACTTGGGGTCAGGGTCCGTGGTTCAGTGTTGGGGGACTGTACTTTGGGTCAGGGGTCAGGGTTCAGTGTTGGAGAACTGTAATGGGGTCAGAGTTCAGAGTTCTGCGATGGCGAACTGTACTTGGGGTCAGGGTCCGGGGTTCAGGGTTGGGGGATTGAACTTGGGGTCAGAGTTCAGGGTTCATAGTTGGGGAACTGTAATTGAGGTCAGGGATCGGGGTTCAGGTATATAGGACTGTACTTGGGATCAGGAGTCATGGTTCAATGTTGGACGACTGTAATGGGGTCAGAGTTCAGGGTTGTGGTTCTGTACTTGGGGTCAGGGGTCAGGGTTCAGGTTTGGGGGACTGTACTTGTGTTCAGGGTTCAGGGTTGGACAACTGTACTTGGGATCAGGGTTCAGGGTTGGGTGACTGTAGTTGGTGTCAGTGTTCAGGGTTCAGGGTTGGTGGACTGTACTTGGGGTCAGGCTTCAGGATTGGGGGACAGTACTTGGGGTCAGAGTTCAGGATTCTGGGTTACAGGGACTGTATTTGGGGTCAGGGGTCAGGGTTCAGCGTTAGGGGACTGGACTTGGGGTCAGGGGTCAGGGTTAGGTGACTGTACTTGGGGTCAGGGTTCTGGTTTCAGGGTTGGCAGACTGTATTGGGGTCAGGGGTCAGGAATCAGGCTTGGGGACTTTACGTGGGGTCAGGGTTCAGGTTTCAGTGTTGGGGGACTGTACTTGGGGTCAGGGTTCAGGGTTGGGGGACTGTACTTGGGGTCAGGCTTCAGAGTTCAGGGTTGGGGGACTGTACTTGGGGTCAGGGTTCAGGGTTGGGGAACTGTACTTGGGGTCAGGCTTCAGAGTTCAGGGTTGGGGGACTGTACTTGGGGTCAGGGTTCAGGGTTGGGGAACTGTACTTGGGGTCAGGGGTCAGGAATCAATCTTGGGGACTTTACTTGTGGTCAGAGTTCAGGATTGGGGTCTGTACTTGAGGTCCGTATTTGGGATTCAGGGTTGGGAGACTGTACTTGGGTTCAGGGGAAATGTTTGGTGGACTGTATTTGGGGTCAGGTTTCAGGATTGGGGGACTGTACTTGGGGTCAGTGTTCAGGGATCAGGGTTGGGGGACTGTACTTGGGGTCAGGGTTCAGGGTTGTGGGACTGTACTTGGGGTCAGGGTTCAGGGTTGTGAGACTGTACTTGGTTTCAGAGTTCAGGGTTCAGGGTTAGAGGGACTGTACTTTGGGTTAGGGGTCAGGGTTCAGCGTTAGGAGACTGGACTTGGGATCAGGGTTCAGTGTTAGGTGACTGTACTTGGGGTCAGCGTTCCGGTTTCAGGGTTGGCAGACTGTATTGGGGTCAGGGTTCAGGGTTGGGGAAATGTACTTGGGGTCAGGGGTCAGTAATCAGGCTTGGGGACATTACTTGGGGTCAGGGTTCAGGGTTCAGTGTTGGGGACTGTACTTGAGGTCAGTGTTCGGGATTCATGGTTGGGAGACTGTACTTGGGTTCAGGGGAAAGGTTTGGGGGACTGTACTTGGGGTCAGAGTATAGGGTTGGGGGACTGTACTTGGGGTCAGGGGTCAGGGTTGGGGGACTGTACTTGGGGTCAGGCTTCAGAGTTCAGGGTTGGGGGACTGTACTTGGGGTCAGGGTTCAGGGTTGGGGGACTGTACTTGGGCTCAGGGGTTAGGGATCAGCATTGGGGACTGTACTTGGGGTCAGGGTTCAGAGTTCAGAGTTGGGGGACGGTACTTGTGGTCAGGGTTCTGGATTAGGGTACTGTACTTGGGTTTAGGGGTCAGGGTTCAGGGTTGCGGGACTGTTCTTGGGGTCAGGTTTAGGCATTCAGGGTTGGGGGACTGTACTTGGGGTCGCGGTTCAGTGATGGGGGACTGTCCTTGGGGTCAGGGTTCAGTATTGTGGGACTGTACTTGGGGTCAGAGTTCAGGGTTGTGGGACTGTACTTGGGGTCAGAGTATAGGGTTGGAGGACTGTACTTGGGGTCAGGGTTCAGGGTTGTGGGACTGTACTTAGGGTCAGGGTTCTGGGTTCAGGGTTGGGGGACTGTACTTGGGTTCAGGGGTCAAGGTTCAGGGTTGGAGGACTGTACTTGGCGTCAGAGTTCAAGGTTGGGTGACTGTACTTTGGGTCAGGGGACAGGATTCTGTGTTGGGGGACTGTACTTGGCGTCAGGGTTCAGTATTGTGGGACTGTACTTGGGGTCAGAGTTCAGGGTTGTGGGACTGTACTTGGGGTCAGAGTATAGGGTTGGGGGACTGTACTTGGGGTCAGAGTTCAGGGTTGTGGGACTGTACTTGGGGTCAGTGTTCAGGGTTGTGGGACTGTACTTGGGGTCAGAGTTCAGGATTGGGGGACTGTACTTGGGGTCAGGGTTCAGGATTCAGGGTTGGGGAACTGTACTTGGGGTCAGGGTTGGTGGACGGTACTTGGGTTCAGTGCTCAGAGTTCAGCGTTGGGGGAATGTCCTTGGGGACAGGGGTCAGGGGTCAGGGTTCTGCCTTGGGGGACTGTACTTGGGGTCAGGGTCCGTGGTTCAGTGTTGGGGGACTGTACTTGGGGTCAGAGTTCGGGGTTCTGGGTTGGGGAACTGTACTTGGGGTCAGGGTCCGGGGTTTAGTGTTGGGGGATTGTACTTGGGGTCAGAGTTCAGGGTTCATGGTTGGGGAACTGTAATTGGGGTCAGGGTTCGGGTTCAGGTATGGAGGGCTGTACTTGGGATCAGGGGTCAGGATTCAATGTTGGACGACTGTAATGGGGTCAGAAGTCAAGGTTGGGGTTCTGTACTTGGGGTCAGGGGGTCAGTGTTATGGGTTGGGGGACTGTATTTGGGGTCAGGGTTCAGGTTTGGGGGACTGTACTTGGGATCAGGGGTCAGAGTTCAGTGTTGGGGGACTGTACTCGGGGTCAGGGATCAGGTTTGGGGGACTGTACTTGGGGTCAAGGTTCAATGTTCATTGTTGGGGGACTGTACTTGGGGTCAGGGTTCAGGGTTCATGGTTGGGGGACTGTACTTGGGGTCAGGGTTCAGGTTTGGAGGACTGTACTTGGGGTCAGGCTTCAGGGTTCAGGGTTGGGGGACTGTACTTGGGGTCAGGGTTCAGGGTTGGGGAACTGTATTTGGGATCAGGGTTCAGGGTTCAGGGTTGGGGGACTCTACTTGTGCTCAGGGGTCAGGGATCAGCGTTGGGGACTGTACTTGGGGTCAGGGTTCAGGGTTCATGGTTGTGGGACGGTACTTGTGGTCAGGGTTCAGGATTGGGGGACTGTACTTGGGGTCAGAGTTCAGGATTGGGGGACTGTACTTTGGTTTAGGGGTCAGGGTTCAGGGTTGCGGGACTGTTCTTGGGGTCAAAGTTCAGGGTTCAGGGTTGGGGGACTGTCCTTGGGGTCAGGGTTCAGGGTTGGGGGACTCTACTTGGGGTCAGAGTTCAGGGTGCAGGTTTGGGGGAGGGTACTTGAGGTCAGGATTCGGGGTTCAGGGTTGGGGGACTGTACTTGGGTTCAGGGGTCAAGGTTCAGGGTTGGAGGACTGTACTTGGGGTCAGAGTTCAGGGTTGGGTGTCTGTACTTCGGGTCAGGGGTCAGGATTCTGAGTTGGGGGACTGTACTTGGGGTCAGGGTTAGGGGTTCAGTGTTGGGGGACTGTACTTGGGGTCAGGGTTCAGGGTTGGGGGACTGTACTTGGGGTCAGGGCTCAGGGTTGGGGGACTGTACTTGGGTTCAGAGTTCAGGGTTCTGGGTTAGAGAGAATGTACTTGGGGTCAGGGTTTAGCGTTAGGGGACTGTACTTGGGGTCAGGGATCACGGTTGGGAGACTGTACTTGGGGTCAGAGTATAGGGTTGGGGGACTATACTTGGGGTCAGGGTTCAGGGTTGGGGAACTGTACTTGGGGTCAGGGGTCAGGAATCAGGCTTGGGGTCTTTACCTGGGGTCAGGGTTCAGGGTTCATGGTTGGGGTCTGTACTTGAGGTCAATGTTCAGGGTTCAGGGTTGGGAGACTGTACTTGGGGTCAGGGTTCAGGGTTCAGGGTTAGAGGGACTGTATTTGGGGTCAGGGGTCAGGGTTCAGCGTTAGGGGACTGGACTTGGGGTCAGGGTTCAGGGTTAGGTGACTGTACTTGGGGTCAGGGTTCCGGTTTCAGGGTTGGCAGACTGTATTGGAGTCAGGGTTCAGGGTTAGGGAACTGTACTTGGGGTCAGGGGTCAGAGTTCAGCGTTGGGGGACTGCACTTGGGGTCAGGGGTCAGGGTTCTGCCTTGGGGGACTGTACTTGGGGTCATGGTCCGGGGCTCAGTGTTGAGGGATTGTATTTGGGGTCAGAGTTCAGGGTTCATGGTTGGGGAACTGTAATTGGGGTCAGGGTTCGGGGTTCAGGTATGGAGGGCTGTACTTGGGATCAGGGGTCATGATTCAATGTTGGACGACTGTAATGGGGTCAGAGGTCAGGGTTGGGGTTCTGTACTTCGGGTCAGGGGTCAGGGTTCTGGGTTGGGGGACTGTACCTGGGGTCAGGGGTCAGGGTTCAATGTTGGAGAACTGTAATGGGGTCAGAGTTCAGGGTTGGGGGACTGTAGTTGGGGTCAGGGGTCAAGCTTCAGGGTTGGTCACATGGTGTGTCCTTTAGGGTGATTGTCCGTGATAAACTGTCCCTCTGTCCCATGGTGTGTCCTTTAGGGGGATTGTCCAGGATAAACTGTCCCTCTGTCCCATGGTGTGTCCTTTCGGAGGACTGTCCGAGAGAGATACAGGGACCGAGAGAGAGGCACAGGGACCGAGAGAGACACAGGGACCGAGAGAGAGACACAGGGACCGAGAGAGAGACACAGGGACCGAGAGAGAGAGACACAGGGACCTAGAGCGAGAGACACAGGGACCGAGAGAGACGCAGGGACCGAGAGGGAGACACAGGGACCTAGAGAGACACAGGTTACCAGTAAACAGGTTAGAGAGAATAACTAGTGTCTGACACACTAACCAGTAACCAGGTCAGAGAGAATAACTAATGTCTGCCACACTAACCAGTAACCAGGTTAGAGAGAATAACTAGTGTCTGACACACTAACCAGTAACCAGGTTAGAGAGAATAACTAGTGTCTGGCACACTAACCAGTAACCAGGTCAGAGAAAATAACTAGTGTCTGACACACTAACCAGTAACCAGGTCAGAGAGAATAACTAGTGTCTGACACTAACCAGTAACCAGGTTAGAGAGAATAACTAGTGTCTGACACACTAACCAGTAACCAGGTCAGGGAGAAAAACTAGTGTCTGGCACACTAACCAGTAACCAGGTTAGAGAGAATAACTAGTGTCTGACACTAATCAGTAACCAGGTTAGAGAGAATAACTAGTGTCTGGCACACTAACCAGTAACCAGGTTAGAGAGAATAACTAGTGTCTGACACACTAACCAGTAACCAGGTTAGAGAGAATAACTAGTGTCTGGCACACTAACCAGTAACCAGGTCAGAGAGAATAACTAGTGTCTGACACACTAACCAGTAACCAGGGACCGAGAGAGACACAGGGACCGAGAGAGAGACACCGGGACCGAGAGAGACACAGGGACCGAGAGAGAGATACAGGGACCGAGAGAGAGACAGAGGGAGCGAGAGAGAGACTCAGAGACTGAGAGAGAGACACAGGGACTGAGAGAGAGAGACACAGGGACTGAGAGAGAGACAGGGACCGAGAGAGAGACTCAGAGACTGAGAGAGAGACAGGGACTGAGAGAGTCACAGGGACCGAGTAAGACACAGGGACCGAGACAGACACAGGGACCGAGAGAGAGACACAGGGACTGAGAGAGAGAGACACAGGGACTGAGAGAGAGACAGGGACCGAGAGAGACACAGAGAGCAAGAGAGAGAGACAGCGACCGAGAGAGACACAGGGACCGAGAGGGAGACACAGGGACTGAGAGAGAGACACAGGGACCGAGAAAGACACAGGGGCCGAGTGACACACAGGGACCGAGAGAGAAACATGGACCGAGTGACACACAGGGACCAAGAGAGAGACACAGGGACCAAGAGAGACATAGTGACCGAGACAGAGAGACAGGGACCGAGAGAGAGACACAGGGACCGACAGAGAGACACAGTAACCAAGAGAGAGACACAGGGACCGAGAGAGAGACAGGGACCGAGTGAGACACAGGGACCCAGAGAGAGACACGGGAACGAGAGAGAGACACAGGGATCGAGAGAGAGAAACAGGGATGGAGGGAGAGACACAGGGACCGAGAGAGAGACAGGGACGGAGTGAGTGACACAGGGACCGAGAGAGAGACACAGGGACCAAGAGTGAGACACAGGGACCGAGAGAGACACAGGGACTGAGAGAGACACAGGGACCAAGAGAGAGACACAGGGTCTTAGAGAGAGGCACAGGGACCGAGAGGGAGACAGGGACCGAGTGAGACACAGGGACTGAGAGAATGACAGGGACCGTGAGAGAGACAGGGACCGAGAGAGACACCGGGACAGAGAGAGACATGGGGTGAGAGAGAGACACAGGGACTGAGAGAGAGACAGGGACCGAGAGAGACACCAGAACCGAGAGTGACACAGGGACCGAGAGAGAGACTCAGAGACTGAGAGAGAGACAGGGACTGAGAGAGTCACAGGAACCGAGAGAGAGACACAGGGACCGAGAGAGACACAGCGTCCGAGAGAGACACAGGGACTGAGAGAGACACAGCGACCGAGAGAGACACAGGGACTGAGAGAGAGACACAGGGACCGAGAGAGACACAGGGAACGAGAGAGAGACACAGGGACCGAGAGAGAGACACAGGGACTGAGAGAGAGACACAGGGACCGAGATAGAGACACAGGGACCGAGAGAGAGACACAGGGACCGAGAGAGAGACACAGGGACTGAGAGAGAGACACAGGGACTGAGAGAGTCACAGGGATTGAGCGAGTCACAGGGACCGAGAGAGAGACACAGGGACCGAGAGAGACACAGGGACCGAGAGAGAGACAGGGACCGAGAGAGAGACTCAGAGACTGAGAGAGAGACAGGGACTGAGAGAGTCACAGGAACCGCGTAAGACACAGGGACCGAGAGAGACACAGGGACCGAGAGAGAGACACAGGGACCGAGAGAGACACAGCAACCGAGAGAGACACAGGGACCGAGAGAGACACAGGGACCGAGAGAGGGACACAGGGAATGAGAGAGAGACACAGGGACCGAGAGAGACACAGGGAACGAGAGAGACACAGCGTCCGAGAGAGACACAGGGACCGAGAGAGACACAGGGACCGATAGAGAGACACAGGGAACGAGAGAGAGACACAGGGACCGAGAGAGACACACGGACCGAGAGAGACACAGGGGTGAGAGAGAGACACAGGGACCGAGAGAGAGACACAGGGACCGAGAGAGACACAGGGACTGAGAGAGAGACAGGGTCCGAGAGAGACACAGGGACCGAGAGAGAGACACAGGGACCTAGAGAGAGACACAGGGACCGAGAGAGAGTCACAGGGGCCGAGAGAGAGACACAAGGGACCGAGAGAGAGACACAGGGACCGAGCGAGACACAGGGACTGAGACAGAGACACAGAGACCGAGAGAGAGAGACAGGGACCGAGAGAGAGACACAGGGACCGACAGAGAGACACAGGGACCGAGAGAGAGACACAGGGACCGAGAGAGAGAGACACAGGGACCGAGAGAGACATCGGGACAGAGAGAGACACAGGGACCGAGACAGAGACACAGAGACCGAGAGAGAGAGAGACAGGGACCGAGAGAGAGACAGGGACCGAGTGAGACACAGGGACCCAGAGAGAGACACAGGGACCGAGAGAGAGACACAGGGACCGAGAGAGACACAGGGGTGAGAGAGACACAGTGACCGAGAGAGACACAGGGACCGAGAGAGACACCAGGACCGAGAGAGAGAGACACAGGGACTGAGAGAGACACAGGGACCAAGATAGAGACACAGAGTCTTAGAGAGAGGCACAGGGACCGAGAGGGAGGCAGGGACTGAGAGAGTGACAGGGACCGTGAGAGAGACAGGGACCGAGAGAGACACCGGGACAGAGAGACACAGGCGTGAGAAAGAGACACAGGGACCGAGAGAGACACAGGGATCGAGTGAGACACAGGGGTGAGAGAGAGACACAGGGACCGAGAGAGAGACACAGGGACCGAGAGAGACACAGGGAACGAGAGAGAGACACAGGGACCGAGAGAGAGACACAGGGACTGAGAGAGAGACAGGGACCGAGAGAGACACAGGGACCGAGAGAGACACAGGGGCCGAGAGAGAGACACAGGTACCGAGTGAGACACAGGGACCGAGAGAGTCACAGGGATTGAGCGAGTCACAGGGACCGAGAGAGAGACACAGGTACCGAGCGAGACACAGGGACCGAGACAGAGACAGGTACCGAGTGAGAAATACAGGGACCGAGTGAGACACAGTGACCAAGAGAGAGACACAGGGACCAAGAGAGACACAGAGACCGAGAGAGAGAGACAGGGACTGACAGAGAGACACAGTGACCAAGAGAGAGACACAGAGACCGAGAGAGAGACAGGGACCGAGTGAGACACAGGGACCCAGAGAGAGACACAGGGACCGAGAGAGAGACACAGGGACCGAGAGAGACATCGGGACAGAGAGAGACACAGGGGTGAGAGAGAGACACAGGGACCGAGAGAGACACAGGGACCGAGTGAGACACAGCGACCGAGAGAGACACAGGGACCGAGAGAGAGACACAGGGATGGAGAGAGAGACACAGGGACCGAGAGAGAGACACCGGGATCGAGAGAGACACAGGGACCGAGAGAGAGACACAGGGACCGAGAGAGACATGAAACATAGAGAGAGACAGGGACCGAGTGAGACACAGGGACCGAGAGAGAGACAGGGACCGAGTGAGAGACACAGAGACCGAGAGAGACACAGGGACCGAGAGAGACACAGGGACTGAGAGAGAGACAGTGACCGAGAGAGACACAGGGACCGAGAGAGAGACACAAGGACCGAGAGAGACACAGGGACCGAGTGAGACACAGGGACCGAGAGAGACACAGGGACCGAGAGAGAGACACAGGGACCGAGAGAGAGACACAGGGACCGAGAGAGAGAGACACAGGGACCGAGAGAGAGAGACACAAGGACCGAGAGAGACATAGGGACCGAGTGAGACACAGGGGTGCGAAGGAGACACAGGGACCGAGCGAGACACAGGGACCGAGTGAGACACAGGGACTGAGCGAGAGACACAGGGACCGAGAGAGACACAGGGACCGAGTGAGACACAGAGACCGAGAGAAACACAGGGACTGAGAGAGAGACACAAGGACCGAGAGAGACACAGGGACCGAGAGGGAGACACAGGGACCGAGCAGACACAGGGACCGAGAGAGAGACACAGAGACCGAGAGAGAGACACAGGGACCGAGAGAGAGACACAGGGAACAAGAGAGACACAGGTACTGAGTGAGAGACACAGGGACCGAGAGAGAGACACAGGGACCGAGAGAGAGACACAGGGACCGAGAGAGACAGAGGGACTGAGCGAGTCACAGGGACCGAGAGAGACAGAGGGACATAGCAGACACAGGGACCGAGAGAGAGACACAGAGACCGAGAGAGAGAAACAGGGACCGAGAGAGAGAGACACAGGGAACAGTAGAGACACAGGTACTGAGTGAGAGACACAAGGACCGAGAGAGACACAGGGACTGAGAGAGAGACAAAGGCAACGAGAGAGAGACACGGGGACTGAGAGAGAGACACAGGGACTGAGAGAGAGTGACACAGGGACCAAGAGAGACACCAGGACCGAGAGAGACACAGGGGTGAGAGAGAGATACAAGGACCGAGAGAGAGACACAAGGACCGAGAGAGAGACACAGGGACTGAGAGAGAGAGACAGGGACCGGGAGAGACACAGAGAAAGACACAGGGAGCAAGAGAGAGACAGAGGGACCGAGAGAGACACCGGGACCGAGAGAGACACAGTGACCGAGTGAGACACAGAGACTGAGAGAGACACAGGGACCGAGAGAGAGAGTCACAGGGACTGAGAGAGACACAGGCACCGAGTGAGACACAGGGACCAAGAGAGACACCGGGACCGAGAGAGACACAGGGACCGAGTGAGACACAGAGACCGAGAGAGACACAGGGACCGAGTGTGACACAGGGACTGAGAGAGACATAGGGACCGAGAGAGAGACACAGGGAACGAGAGAGACACAGGGACTGAGAGAGAGAGAGACACAGCGACCGAGAGAGAGACACAAGGACCGAGAGAGACACAGGGACTGAGAGGGATACACAGGGACCGAGAGAGAGACACAGGGACCGAGAGAGACACAGGGAACAAGAGAGAGACAGTGATCGAGAGAGAGACACAAGGACCGAGTGAGACACAGGGACCGAGATGGAGACACAGGGACCGAGCTGACACAGGGACCGAGAGAGACACAGGGACCGAGTAAGAGACACAGGGACCGAGAGAGAGACACAGGGACCGAGAGGGACACAGGGACCGAGAGAGAGACACAGGGACCGAGAGAAACAGAGTGACCGAGAGAGAGACACAGGGACCGAGAAAGAGACACAGGGACTGAGAGAGAGACACAGGGACCAAGAGAGACACAGGGACTGAGACAGAGACAGTGACCGAGAGAGAGACACAGGGACCGAGCTGACACAGGTACCGAGTGAGAGACACAGGGACCGAGTAAGAGACACAGGGACCGAGAGAGAGACACAGGGACCGAGAGGGACACAGGGACCGAGAGAGAGACACAGGGACCGAGAGAAACAGAGTGACCGAGAGAGAGAGACAGGGACCGAGAGAGAGAGACAGGGACCGAGAGAGAGACACAGGGACCGATTGAGAAACAGGGACCGAGAGAGTGACAGGGACCGAGTGAGACACAGGGACCAAGAGAGAGAGACACAGGGACCGAGAGAGACACAAGGACCTAGAGAGAGAGACACGGGGACCGAGAGAGTCACAGGGACCGAGAGAGAGACACAGGGACCGAGAGATAGAAACAGGGACTGAGCGAGTCACAGGGACCGAGAGAGAGACAGGGACCGAGAGAGACACAGGGACCAAGAGAGAGACAGTGACCGAGAGAGACACAGGGACTGAGAGAGAGACACAAGGACCGAGTGAGACACATGGACCGAGTGAGACACAGGGGTGAGAGGGAGACACAGGGACCGAGAGAGACACAAGGACCTAGAGAGAGACACAGGGACCGAGAGAGAGAGACAGGGACCGAGAGAGAGATACAGGGACCGAGAGAGACACAGGGACCGAGAGAGAGACAGTGACCGAGAGAGACACAGGGACTGGGAGAGAGAGACACAGGGACCGAGTGAGAGACACAGGGACCGAGAGAGAGACACAGGGACCGAGAGAGACACAGGGACCGAGAGAGAGAGACAGGGACCGAGAGAGAGAGACAGGGACCGAGAGAGCGACACAGGGACCGATTGAGACACAGGGACCGAGAGAGTGACAGGGACCGAGTGAGACACAGGGACCGAGAGAGAGACACAGTGACCGAGAGAGAGACACAGGGACCGAGAGAGAGAGGCAGGGCCGAGAGAGAGACACAGGGACCGAGAGAGAGACACAGGGACCGAGTGAGACACAGGGACCGAGAGAGTGACAGGGACCGAGTGAGACACAGGGACCCATAGAGAGACACAGGGACCAAGAGAGACACAAGGACCTAGAGAGAGACACAGGGACCGAGAGAGTCACAGGGACCGACAGAGACATGAAACATAGAGAGAGACAGGGACCGAGTGAGACACAGGGACCGAGAGAGTGACAGGGACCGAGTGAGACACAGCGACCGAGCGAGACACAGGAACTGAGAGAGAGAGACACACGGACCGAGAGAGAGACACAAGGACCGAGAGAGACACAGGGACCGAGTGAGACACAGGGACTGAGAGAGACACAGGGACCGAGAGAGACGCAGGGACCGAGGGAGAGACACAGGGACTGAGAGAGAGAGACTCAGGGACCGAGAGAGAGAGACACAAGGACCGAGAGAGACACAGGGACCGAGTGAGACACAGGGGTGCGAAGGAGACACAGGGACCGAGCGAGACACAGGGACCGAGTGAGACACAGTGTCCGAGAGAGACACAGGGACCGAGAGAGAGAGACACAGGGACTGAGCGAGTCACCGGGACCGAGAGAGACTCAGGGACCGAGAGAGACACACAGGGACCGAGTGAGAGACACAGGGACCGAGAGAGACACTGGGACCGAGAGAGAGACAAAGGGACTGAGAGAGACACAGGGACTGAGTGAGAAACAGTGACCGAGAGAGACACAGGGACTGGGAGAGAGACACAAGGACCGAGAGAGACACAGGGACCTAGAGATAGACAGTGACCGAGAGAGACACAGGGACCGAGAGAGAGACACAAGGACCGAGAGAGACACAGGGACCGAGAGGGAGACACAGGGACCGAGCAGACTCAGGGACCGAGAGAGAGACACAGAGACCGAGAGAGAGACACAGGGACCGAGAGAGAGACACAGGGAACAAGAGAGACACATGTACTGAGTGAGAGACACAGGGACCGAGAGAGAGACACAGGGACCGAGAGAGAGACACAGGGAACAAGAGAGACACATGTACTGAGTGAGAGACACAGGGACCGAGAGAGAGACACAGGGACCGAGAGAGAGACACAGGGACCGAGAGGGAGACTGAGGGACATACTAGACACAGGGACCGAGTGAGAGACACAGAGACCGAGAGAGAGACACAGGGACCGAGAGAGAGTCACAGGTACTGAGTGAGAGACACAAGAACCGAGAGAGACACAGGGACCGAGACAGAGACAGAGGGACCGAGAGGGACATAGGGACCGAGTGAGACACAGGGACTGAGAGAGAGAGACACAGCGACTGAGAGAGAGAGACACAGGGACTGAGAGAGAGAGACAGGGACTGAGAGAGAGACACAGGGACTGAGAGAGAGAGACAGGGACTGAGAGAGAGAGACACAGGGACCAAGAGAGACACCAGGACCGAGAGAGACACAGGGGTGAGAGAGAGATACAGGGACTGAGAGAGACACAGGGAACGAGTGAGACACACGGACCGAGGAGACACAGGGACCGAGAGAGAGACACAAGGACCGAGAGAGAGACACAGGGACTGAGAGAGAGAGACAGGGACCGGGAGAGACACAGGGACCGAGAAAGACACAGGGAGCAAGAGAGAGACACAGGGACCGAGTGAGACACAGAGACCGAGAGAGACACAGGGACCGAGAGAGAGACAGTGACCGAGAGAGACACAGGGACTGGGAGAGACACAGGGACCGAGAGAGAGACACAGGGACCGAGAGGGAGACTGAGGGACATACTAGACACAGGGACCGAGTGAGAGACACAGAGACCGAGAGAGAGACACAGGGACCGAGAGAGAGTCACAGGTACTGAGTGAGAGACACAAGAACCGAGAGAGACACAGGGACCGAGAGAGACACAGGGACCGAGTGAGACACAGGGACTGAGAGAGAGACACAGGGACTGAGAGAGAGACACAGGGACTGAGAGAGAGAGACACAGGCAACGAGAGAGAGAGAGACACAGGGACTGAGAGAGAGACACAGGGACTGAGAGAGAGACACAGGGACTGAGAGAGAGAGACACAGGGACCAAGAGAGACACCAGGACCGAGAGAGACACAGGGGTGAGAGAGAGATACAGGGACTGAGAGAGACACAGGGAACGAGTGAGACACACGGACCGAGGAGACACAGGGACCGAGAGAGAGACACAAGGACCGAGAGAGAGACACAGGGACTGAGAGAGAGAGACAGGGACCGGGAGAGACACAGGGACCGAGAAAGACACAGGGAGCAAGAGAGAGACACAGGGACCGAGTGAGACACAGAGACCGAGAGAGACACAGGGACCGAGAGAGAGACACAGGAACCGAGAGAGAGACACAGGGACCGAGAGAGAGACAGTGACCGAGAGAGACACAGGGACCGAGAGAGAGACAGTGACCGAGAGAGAGACACAGGGATGGAGAGAGAGACACAGGGACCGAGTGAGACACAGGGACCGAGAGAGAGACACAGACCGAGAGAGAGACACAGGGACCGAGAGAGAGACACAGGGACCGAGAGAGAGACACCGGGACAGAGAGAGAGACAGGGACCGAGTGAGACACAGGAACTGAGAGAGAGACTCAGGGACAACAGAGAGACACAGGGTCTTAGAGAGTGGCAAAGGGACCGAGAGAGAGACAGGGACCGAGTGAGACACAGGGACTGAGAGAGACACAGTGACCGAGAGAGACACAGGGACCGAGAGAGAGACACAGGGACTGAGAGAGACACAGGGACCAAGAGAGACACAGGGGTGTGAGAGAGAGACACAGGGACCGAGAGAGACACAGGGGTGTGAGAGAGAGACACAGGGGCCGAGAGAGACACCGGGACCGAGAGAGACACAGGGGTGTGAGAGAGAGACACAGGGGCCGAGAGAGACACCGGGACCGAGAGAGACACAGGGGTGTGAGAGAGAGACACAGGGACCGAGAGAGACACAGGGACTGAGAGAGTCACAGGGACCGAGAGAGAGACACAGGCACTGAGAGAGACACAGGGATTGAGAGAGAGACACAGGGACTGAGAGAGAGACACAGGGACCAACAGAGACACCAGGACCGAGAGAGACACAGGGACCGAGTGAGACACAGGGACCGAGAGACACACAGGGACCGAGGGAGAGAGACACAGGGACCGAGTGAGACACAGGGACCGAGAGAGAGACACAGGGACCGAGAGAGACACAGGGACTGAGAGAGTCACAGGGACCGAGAGAGAGACACAGGGACCGAGAGAGTTACACAGGGACCGAGAGAGAGACACCGGAACAGAGAGAGAGACACAGGGACTGAGAGAGAGAGACAGGGACCGGGAGAGACACAGGGACCGAGAAAGACACAGGGTGAAAGAGACAGACACAGGGACCGAGACAGAGACAGGTACCGAGTGAGAGACACAGGGACCGAGAGTGAGACACAGGGACCGAGAGAAACACAGGGACCGAGAGAGAGACTCAGGGACCGAGAGAGAGACACAGGGACCGAGTGAGACACAGGGACCGAGAGAGTGACAGGGACTGAGTGAGACACAGGGACCCAGAGAGAGAGACACAGGGACCGAGAGAGTCACAGGGACCGACAGAGACATGAAACATAGAGAGAGACAGGGACCGAGTGAGACACAGGGACCGAGAGAGAGACAGGGACCGAGTGAGAGACACAGAGACCGAGAGAGACACAGGGACCGAGAGAGACACAGGGACTGAGAGAGAGACAGTGACCGAGAGAGACACAGGGACCGAGAGAGAGACACAAGGACCGAGAGAGACACAGGGACCGAGTGAGACACAGGGACCGAGAGAGACACAGGGACCGAGAGAGAGACACAGGGACCGAGAGAGAGACACAGGGACCGAGAGAGAGAGACACAGGGACCGAGAGAGAGAGACACAAGGACCGAGAGAGACATAGGGTCCGAGTGAGAAACAGGGGTGCGAAGGAGACACAGGGACCGAGCGAGACACAGGGACCGAGTGAGACACAGGGACTGAGCGAGAGACACAGTGACCGAGAGAGACACAGGGACCGAGTGAGACACAGAGACCGAGAGAAACACAGGGACTGAGAGAGAGACACAAGGACCGAGAGAGACACAGGGACCGAGAGGGAGACACAGGGACCGAGCAGACACAGGGACCGAGAGAGAGACACAGAGACCGAGAGAGAGAGACACAGGGACCGAGAGAGAGACACAGGGAACAAGAGAGACACAGGTACTGAGTGAGAGACACAGGGACCGAGAGAGAGACACAGGGACCGAGAGAGAGACACAGGGACCGAGAGAGACAGAGGGACTGAGCGAGTCACAGGGACCGAGAGAGACAGAGGGACATAGCAGACACAGGGACCGAGAGAGAGACACAGAGACCGAGAGAGAGAAACAGGGACCGAGAGAGAGAGACACAGGGAACAGTAGAGACACAGGTACTGAGTGAGAGACACAAGGACCGAGAGAGACACAGGGACTGAGAGAGAGACAAAGGCAACGAGAGAGAGACACGGGGACTGAGAGAGAGACACAGGGACTGAGAGAGAGTGACACAGGGACCAAGAGAGACACCAGGACCGAGAGAGACACAGGGGTGAGAGAGAGATACAAGGACCGAGAGAGAGACACAAGGACCGAGAGAGAGACACAGGGACTGAGAGAGAGAGACAGGGACCGGGAGAGACACAGAGAAAGACACAGGGAGCAAGAGAGAGACAGAGGGACCGAGAGAGACACCGGGACCGAGAGAGACACAGTGACCGAGTGAGACACAGAGACTGAGAGAGACACAGGGACCGAGAGAGAGAGTCACAGGGACCGAGAGAGACACAGGGACCGAGAGAGAGACAGTGACCGAGAGAGACACAGGGACTGGGAGAGAGAGACACAGGGACTGACAGAGACACAGGGACCGAGAGAAACACAGGGACCGAGAGAGACACAGGCACCGAGTGTGACACAGGGACTGAGATAGACATAGGGACCGAGAGAGAGACACAGGGAACGAGAGAGACACAGGGACTGAGAGAGAGAGAGACACAGCGACCGAGAGAGAGACACAAGGACCGAGAGAGACACAGGGACTGAGAGGGATACACAGAGGACCGAGAGAGAGACACAGGGACCGAGAGAGACACAGGGAACAAGAGAGAGACAGTGATCGAGAGAGAGACACAGGGACCGAGTGAGACACAGGGACCGAGATGGAGACACAGGGACCGAGCTGACACAGGGACCGAGAGAGACACAGGGACTGAGACAGAGACAGTGACCGAGAGAGAGACACAGGGACCGAGCTGACACAGGGACCGAGAGAGACACAGGGACCGAGTAAGAGACACAGGGACCGAGAGAGAGACACAGGGACCGAGAGGGACACAGGGACCGAGAGAGAGACACAGGGACCGAGAGAAACAGAGTGACCGAGAGAGAGACACAGGGACCGAGAAAGAGACACAGGGACTGAGAGAGAGACACAGGGACCCAAGAGAGACACAGGGACTGAGACAGAGACAGTGACCGAGAGAGAGACACAAGGGACCGAGCTGACACAGGTACCGAGTGAGAGACACAGGGACCGAGTAAGAGACACAGGGACCGAGAGAGAGACACAGGGACCGAGAGGGACACAGGGACCGAGAGAGAGACACAGGGACCGAGAGAAACAGAGTGACCGAGAGAGAGAGACAGGGACCGAGAGAGAGAGACAGGGACCGAGAGAGAGACACAGGGACCGATTGAGAAACAGGGACCGAGAGAGTGACAGGGACCGAGTGAGACACAGGGACCAAGAGAGAGAGACACAGGGACCGAGAGAGACACAAGGACCTAGAGAGAGAGACACGGGGACCGAGAGAGTCACAGGGACCGAGAGAGAGACACAGGGACCGAGAGATAGACACAGGGACTGAGCGAGTCACAGGGACCGAGAGAGAGACAGGGACCGAGAGAGACACAGGGACCAAGAGAGAGACAGTGACCGAGAGAGACACAGGGACTGAGAGAGAGACACAAGGACCGAGAGAGAAACAGGGGTGAGAGGGAGACACAGGGACCGAGAGAGACACAAGGACCTAGAGAGAGACACAGGGACCGAGAGAGAGAGACAGGGACCGAGAGAGAGATACAGGGACCGAGAGAGACACAGGGACCGAGAGAGAGACAGTGACCGAGAGAGACACAGGGACTGGGAGAGAGAGACACAGGGACCGAGTGAGAGACACAGGGACCGAGAGAGAGACACAGGGACCGAGAGAGACACAGGGACCGAGAGAGAGAGACAGGGACCGAGAGAGAGAGACAGGGACCGAGAGAGCGACACAGGGACCGATTGAGACACAGGGACCGAGAGAGTGACAGGGACCGAGTGAGACACAGGGACCGAGAGAGAGACACAGTGACCGAGAGAGAGACACAGGGACCGAGAGAGAGAGGCAGGGCCGAGAGAGAGACACAGGGACCGAGAGAGAGACACAGGGACCGAGTGAGACACAGGGACCGAGAGAGTGACAGGGACCGAGTGAGACACAGGGACCCAGAGAGAGACACAGGGACCAAGAGAGACACAAGGACCTAGAGAGAGACACAGGGACCGAGAGAGTCACAGGGACCGACAGAGACATGAAACATAGAGAGAGACAGGGACCGAGTGAGACACAGGGACCGAGAGAGTGACAGGGACCGAGTGAGACACAGGGACCCAGAGAGAGACACAGGGACCGAGAGAGACACAAGGACCTAGAGAGAGACACAGGGACCGAGAGAGACACAGCGACCGAGCGAGACACAGGAACTGAGAGAGAGACAGTGACCGAGAAAGACACAGGGACTGAAAGAGAGAGACACACGGACCGAGAGAGAGACACAAGGACCGAGAGAGACACAGGGACCGAGTGAGACGCAGGGACTGAGAGAGACACAGGGACCGAGAGAGACGCAGGGACCGAGGGAGAGACACAGGGACTGAGCGAGTCACCGGGACCGAGAGAGACACAGGGACCGAGAGAGACACACAGGGACCGAGTGAGAGACACAGGGACTGAGAGAGAGAGACACAAGGACCGAGAGAGACACAGGGACCGAGTGAGACACAGGGGTGCGAAGGAGACACAGGGACCGAGCGAGACACAGGGACCGAGTGAGACACAGTGTCCGAGAGAGACACAGGGACCGAGAGAGAGAGACACAGGGACTGAGCGAGTCACCGGGACCGAGAGAGACACAGGGACCGAGAGAGACACACAGGGACCGAGTGAGAGACACAGGGACTGAGCGAGTCACAGGGACCGAGAGAGACACAGGGACCGAGAGAGAGACAAAGGGACTGAGAGAGACACAGGGACTGAGTGAGAAACAGTGACCGAGAGAGACACAGGGACTGGGAGAGAGACACAAGGACCGAGAGAGACACAGGGACCTAGAGATAGACAGTGACCGAGAGAGACACAGGGACCGAGAGAGAGACACAAGGACCGAGAGAGACACAGGGACCGAGAGGGAGACACAGGGACCGAGCAGACTCAGGGACCGAGAGAGAGACACAGAGACCGAGAGAGAGACACAGGGACCGAGAGAGAGACACAGGGAACAAGAGAGACACATGTACTGAGTGAGAGACACAGGGACCGAGAGAGAGACACAGGGACCGAGAGAGAGACACAGGGACCGAGAGGGAGACTGAGGGACATACTAGACATAGGGACCGAGTGAGAGACACAGAGACCGAGAGAGAGACACAGGGACCGAGAGAGAGTCACAGGTACTGAGTGAGAGACACAAGAACCGAGAGAGACACAGGGACCGAGAGAGACACAGGGACCGAGTGAGACACAGGGACTGAGAGAGAGACACAGGGACTGAGAGAGAGACACAGGGACTGAGAGAGAGAGACACAGGCAACGAGAGAGAGAGAGACACAGGGACTGAGAGAGAGACACAGGGACTGAGAGAGAGACACAGGGACTGAGAGAGAGAGACACAGGGACCAAGAGAGACACCAGGACCGAGAGAGACACAGGGGTGAGAGAGAGATACAGGGACTGAGAGAGACACAGGGAACGAGTGAGACACACGGACCGAGGAGACACAGGGACCGAGAGAGAGACACAAGGACCGAGAGAGAGACACAGGGACTGAGAGAGAGAGACAGGGACCGGGAGAGACACAGGGACCGAGAAAGACACAGGGAGCAAGAGAGAGACACAGGGACCGAGTGAGACACAGAGACCGAGAGAGACACAGGGACCGAGAGAGAGACAGTGACCGAGAGAGACACAGGGACTGGGAGAGACACAGGGACCGAGAGAGAGACACAGGGACCGATTGAGACACAGGCACCGAGTGAGACACAGGGACTGAGAGAGACACAGGGACCAAGAGAGAGACACAGGGAACGAGAGAGACACAGGGACTGAGAGAGAGACACAAGGACCGAGAGAGACACAGGGACCGAGCAGACACAGGGACCGAGAGAGAGACACAGAGACCGAGAGAGAGACACAGGAACCGAGAGAGGGACACAGGGAACAAGAGAGAGAGAGAGGGACTGAGCGAGTCACAGGGGACCGAGAGAGACACAGGGACCGAGAGAGACACAGGGACCGAGAGAGAGACAGTGACCGAGAGAGAGACACAAGGACCGAGAGATACACAGGGACCGAGATGGAGACACAGGGACCGAGCTGACACAGGGAGCGAGAGATAGACACAGGGACCAAGAGAGACACAGGGACTGAGACAGAGACAGTGACCGAGAGAGAGACACAAGGACCGAGACAGACACATGGACCGAGATGGAGACACAGGGACCGAGAGAGAGACACAGGGACCGAGAGAGAGACACCGGGACAGAGAGAGAGAACAGGGACTGAGAGAGAGAGACAGGGACCGGGAGAGACAAGGTGACCGAGTGAGACACAGGGACCGAGAAAGACACAGGGAGCAAGAGAGAGACACAGGGACCGAGAGAGACACAAGGACCTAGAGAGAGACACAGGGACCGAGAGAGAGAGGCAGGGCCGAGAGAGAGACACAGGGACCGAGAGAGAGACACAGGGACCGAGTGAGACACAGGGACCGAGAGAGTGACAGGGACCGAGTGAGACACAGGGACCCAGAGAGAGACACAGGGACCGAGAGAGACACAAGGACCTAGAGAGAGACACAGGGACCGAGAGAGACACAGGGACCGAGAGAGACACAGGGACTGAGAGAGAGACAGTGACCGAGAGAGACACAGGGACTGAAAGAGAGAGACACACGGACCGAGAGAGAGACACAAGGACCGAGAGAGACACAGGGACCGAGAGAGACGCAGGGACCGAGGGAGAGACACAGGGACTGAGAGAGAGAGACACAGGGACCGAGAGAGAGAGACACAAGGACCGAGAGAGACACAGGGACCGAGTGAGACACAGGGGTGCGAAGGAGACACAGGGACCGAGCGAGACACAGGGACCGAGTGAGACACAGCGTCCGAGAGAGACACAGGGATCGAGAGAGGGAGACACAGGGACTGAGAGAGAGAGACACAGGCAACGAGAGAGAGAGAGACACAGGGACTGAGAGAGAGACACAGGGACTGAGAGAGAGACACAGGGACTGAGAGAGAGAGACACAGGGACCAAGAGAGACACCAGGACCGAGAGAGACACAGGGGTGAGAGAGAGATACAGGGACTGAGAGAGACACAGGGAACGAGTGAGACACACGGACCGAGGAGACACAGGGACCGAGAGAGAGACACAAGGACCGAGAGAGAGACACAGGGACTGAGAGAGAGAGACAGGGACCGGGAGAGACACAGGGACCGAGAAAGACACAGGGAGCAAGAGAGAGACACAGGGACCGAGTGAGACACAGAGACCGAGAGAGACACAGGGACCGAGAGAGAGACAGTGACCGAGAGAGACACAGGGACTGGGAGAGACACAGGGACCGAGAGAGAGACACAGGGACCGATTGAGACACAGGCACCGAGTGAGACACAGGGACTGAGAGAGACACAGGGACCAAGAGAGAGACACAGGGAACGAGAGAGACACAGGGACTGAGAGAGAGACACAAGGACCGAGAGAGACACAGGGACCGAGCAGACACAGGGACCGAGAGAGAGACACAGAGACCGAGAGAGAGACACAGGAACCGAGAGAGGGACACAGGGAACAAGAGAGAGAGAGAGGGACTGAGCGAGTCACAGGGACCGAGAGAGACACAGGGACCGAGAGATACACAGGGACCGAGATGGAGACACAGGGACCGAGCTGACACAGGGAGCGAGAGATAGACACAGGGACCAAGAGAGACACAGGGACTGAGACAGAGACAGTGACCGAGAGAGAGACACAAGGACCGAGACAGACACATGGACCGAGATGGAGACACAGGGACCGAGAGAGAGACACAGGGACCGAGAGAGAGACACCGGGACTGAGAGAGAGAACAGGGACTGAGAGAGAGAGACAGGGACCGGGAGAGACAAGGTGACCGAGTGAGACACAGGGACCGAGAAAGACACAGGGAGCAAGAGAGAGACACAGGGACCGAGAGAGAGAGGCAGGGCCGAGAGAGAGACACAGGGACCGAGAGAGAGACACAGGGACCGAGTGAGACACAGGGACCGAGAGAGTGACAGGGACCGAGTGAGACACAGGGACCCAGAGAGAGACACAGGGACCGAGAGAGACACAAGGACCTAGAGAGAGACACAGGGACCGAGAGAGACACAGGGACCGAGAGAGACACAGGGACTGAGAGAGAGACAGTGTCCGAGAGAGACACAGGGACTGAAAGAGAGAGACACACGGACCGAGAGAGAGACACAAGGACCGAGAGAGACACAGGGACCGAGAGAGACGCAGGGACCGAGGGAGAGACACAGGGACTGAGAGAGAGAGACACAGGGACCGAGAGAGAGAGACACAAGGACCGAGAGAGACACAGGGACCGAGTGAGACACAGGGGTGCGAAGGAGACACAGGGACCGAGCGAGACACAGGGACCGAGTGAGACACAGCGTCCGAGAGAGACACAGGGATCGAGAGAGGGAGACACAGGGACTGAGAGAGAGAGACACAGGCAACGAGAGAGAGAGAGACACAGGGACTGAGAGAGAGACACAGGGACTGAGAGAGAGACACAGGGACTGAGAGAGAGAGACACAGGGACCAAGAGAGACACCAGGACCGAGAGAGACACAGGGGTGAGAGAGAGATACAGGGACTGAGAGAGACACAGGGAACGAGTGAGACACACGGACCGAGGAGACACAGGGACCGAGAAAGACACAGGGAGCAAGAGAGAGACACAGGGACCGAGTGAGACACAGAGACCGAGAGAGACACAGGGACCGAGAGAGAGACAGTGACCGAGAGAGACACAGGGACTGGGAGAGACACAGGGACCGAGAGAGAGACACAGGGACCGATTGAGACACAGGCACCGAGTGAGACACAGGGACTGAGAGAGACACAGGGACCAAGAGAGAGACACAGGGAACGAGAGAGACACAGGGACTGAGAGAGAGACACAAGGACCGAGAGAGAGACAGGGACCGAGTGAGACACAGGGACTGAGAGAGACACAGTGACCGAGAGAGACACAGGGACCGAGAGAGAGACACAGGGACTGAGAGAGACACAGGGACCAAGAGAGACACAGGGGTGTGAGAGAGAGACACAGGGACCGAGAGAGACACAGGGGTGTGAGAGAGAGACACAGGGGCCGAGAGAGACACCGGGACCGAGAGAGACACAGGGGTGTGAGAGAGAGACACAGGGGCCGAGAGAGACACCGGGACCGAGAGAGACACAGGGGTGTGAGAGAGAGACACAGGGACCGAGAGAGACACAGGGACTGAGAGAGTCACAGGGACCGAGAGAGAGACACAGGCACTGAGAGAGACACAGGGATTGAGAGAGAGACACAGGGACTGAGAGAGAGACACAGGGACCAACAGAGACACCAGGACCGAGAGAGACACAGGGACCGAGTGAGACACAGGGACCGAGAGACACACAGGGACCGAGGGAGAGAGACACAGGGACCGAGTGAGACACAGGGACCGAGAGAGAGACACAGGGACCGAGAGAGACACAGGGACTGAGAGAGTCACAGGGACCGAGAGAGAGACACAGGGACCGAGAGAGTTACACAGGGACCGAGAGAGAGACACCGGAACAGAGAGAGAGACACAGGGACTGAGAGAGAGAGACAGGGACCGGGAGAGACACAGGGACCGAGAAAGACACAGGGTGAAAGAGACAGACACAGGGACCGAGACAGAGACAGGTACCGAGTGAGAGACACAGGGACCGAGAGTGAGACACAGGGACCGAGAGAAACACAGGGACCGAGAGAGAGACTCAGGGACCGAGAGAGAGACACAGGGACCGAGTGAGACACAGGGACCGAGAGAGTGACAGGGACTGAGTGAGACACAGGGACCCAGAGAGAGAGACACAGGGACCGAGAGAGTCACAGGGACCGACAGAGACATGAAACATAGAGAGAGACAGGGACCGAGTGAGACACAGGGACCGAGAGAGAGACAGGGACCGAGTGAGAGACACAGAGACCGAGAGAGACACAGGGACCGAGAGAGACACAGGGACTGAGAGAGAGACAGTGACCGAGAGAGACACAGGGACCGAGAGAGAGACACAAGGACCGAGAGAGACACAGGGACCGAGTGAGACACAGGGACCGAGAGAGACACAGGGACCGAGAGAGAGACACAGGGACCGAGAGAGAGAGACACAGGGACCGAGAGAGAGAGACACAAGGACCGAGAGAGACATAGGGACCGAGTGAGACACAGGGGTGCGAAGGAGACACAGGGACCGAGCGAGACACAGGGACCGAGTGAGACACAGGGACTGAGCGAGAGACACAGTGACCGAGAGAGACACAGGGACCGAGTGAGACACAGAGACCGAGAGAAACACAGGGACTGAGAGAGAGACACAAGGACCGAGAGAGACACAGGGACCGAGAGGGAGACACAGGGACCGAGCAGACACAGGGACCGAGAGAGAGACACAGAGACCGAGAGAGAGAGACACAGGGACCGAGAGAGAGACACAGGGAACAAGAGAGACACAGGTACTGAGTGAGAGACACAGGGACCGAGAGAGAGACACAGGGACCGAGAGAGAGACACAGGGACCGAGAGAGACAGAGGGACTGAGCGAGTCACAGGGACCGAGAGAGAGACACAGAGACCGAGAGAGAGAAACAGGGACCGAGAGAGAGAGACACAGGGAACAGTAGAGACACAGGTACTGAGTGAGAGACACAAGGACCGAGAGAGACACAGGGACTGAGAGAGAGACAAAGGCAACGAGAGAGAGACACGGGGACTGAGAGAGAGACACAGGGACTGAGAGAGAGTGACACAGGGACCAAGAGAGACACCAGGACCGAGAGAGACACAGGGGTGAGAGAGAGATACAAGGACCGAGAGAGAGACACAAGGACCGAGAGAGAGACACAGGGACTGAGAGAGAGAGACAGGGACCGGGAGAGACACAGAGAAAGACACAGGGAGCAAGAGAGAGACAGAGGGACCGAGAGAGACACCGGGACCGAGAGAGACACAGTGACCGAGTGAGACACAGAGACTGAGAGAGACACAGGGACCGAGAGAGAGAGTCACAGGGACTGAGAGAGACACAGGCACCGAGTGAGACACAGGGACCAAGAGAGACACCGGGACCGAGAGAGACACAGGGACCGAGTGAGACACAGAGACCGAGAGAGACACAGGGACCGAGAGAGAGACAGTGACCGAGAGAGACACAGGGACTGGGAGAGAGAGACACAGGGACTGACAGAGACACAGGGACCGAGAGAAACACAGGGACCGAGAGAGACACAGGCACCGAGTGTGACACAGGGACTGAGATAGACATAGGGACCGAGAGAGAGACACAGGGAACGAGAGAGACACAGGGACTGAGAGAGAGAGAGACACAGCGACCGAGAGAGAGACACAAGGACCGAGAGAGACACAGGGACTGAGAGGGATACACAGGGACCGAGAGAGAGACACAGGGACCGAGCGAGAGACACAGGGACCGAGAGAGAGACACAGGGAACAAGAGAGAGACAGTGATCGAGAGAGAGACACAGGGACCGAGTGAGACACAGGGACCGAGATGGAGACACAGGGACCGAGCTGACACAGGGACCGAGAGAGACACAGGGACTGAGACAGAGACAGTGACCGAGAGAGAGACACAGGGACCGAGCTGACACAGGGACCGAGAGAGACACAGGGACCGAGTAAGAGACACAGGGACCGAGAGAGAGACACAGGGACCGAGAGGGACACAGGGACCGAGAGAGAGACACAGGGACCGAGAGAAACAGAGTGACCGAGAGAGAGACACAGGGACCGAGAAAGAGACACAGGGACTGAGAGAGAGACACAGGGACCAAGAGAGACACAGGGACTGAGACAGAGACAGTGACCGAGAGAGAGACACAGGGACCGAGCTGACACAGGTACCGAGTGAGAGACACAGGGACCGAGTAAGAGACACAGGGACCGAGAGAGAGACACAGGGACCGAGAGGGACACAGGGACCGAGAGAGAGACACAGGGACCGAGAGAAACAGAGTGACCGAGAGAGAGAGACAGGGACCGAGAGAGAGAGACAGGGACCGAGAGAGAGACACAGGGACCGATTGAGAAACAGGGACCGAGAGAGTGACAGGGACCGAGTGAGACACAGGGACCAAGAGAGAGAGACACAGGGACCGAGAGAGACACAAGGACCTAGAGAGAGAGACACGGGGACCGAGAGAGTCACAGGGACCGAGAGAGAGACACAGGGACCGAGAGATAGACACAGGGACTGAGCGAGTCACAGGGACCGAGAGAGAGACAGGGACCGAGAGAGACACAGGGACCAAGAGAGAGACAGTGACCGAGAGAGACACAGGGACTGAGAGAGAGACACAAGGACCGAGTGAGACACAGGGACTGAGAGGGAGACACAGGGACCGAGAGAGACACAAGGACCTAGAGAGAGACACAGGGACCGAGAGAGAGAGACAGGGACCGAGAGAGAGATACAGGGACCGAGAGAGACACAGGGACCGAGAGAGAGACAGTGACCGAGAGAGACACAGGGACTGGGAGAGAGAGACACAGGGACCGAGTGAGACACAGGGGGTGAGAGGGAGACACAGGGACCGAGAGAGACACAAGGACCTAGAGAGAGACACAGGGACCGAGAGAGAGAGACAGGGACCGAGAGAGAGATACAGGGACCGAGAGAGACACAGGGACCGAGAGAGAGACAGTGACCGAGAGAGACACAGGGACTGGGAGAGAGAGACACAGGGACCGAGTGAGAGACACAGGGACCGAGAGAGAGACACAGGGACCGAGAGAGACACAGGGACCGAGAGAGAGAGACAGGGACCGAGAGAGAGAGACAGGGACCGAGAGAGCGACACAGGGACCGATTGAGACACAGGGACCGAGAGAGTGACAGGGACCGAGTGAGACACAGGGACCGAGAGAGAGACACAGTGACCGAGAGAGAGACACAGGGACCGAGAGAGAGAGGCAGGGCCGAGAGAGAGACACAGGGACCGAGAGAGAGACACAGGGACCGAGTGAGACACAGGGACCGAGAGAGTGACAGGGACCGAGTGAGACACAGGGACCCAGAGAGAGACACAGGGACCAAGAGAGACACAAGGACCTAGAGAGAGACACAGGGACCGAGAGAGTCACAGGGACCGACAGAGACATGAAACATAGAGAGAGACAGGGACCGAGTGAGACACAGGGACCGAGAGAGTGACAGGGACCGAGTGAGACACAGGGACCCAGAGAGAGACACAGGGACCGAGAGAGACACAAGGACCTAGAGAGAGACACAGGGACCGAGAGAGACACAGCGACCGAGCGAGACACAGGAACTGAGAGAGAGACAGTGACCGAGAGAGACACAGGGACTGAAAGAGAGAGACACACGGACCGAGAGAGAGACACAAGGACCGAGAGAGACACAGGGACCGAGTGAGACACAGGGACTGAGAGAGACACAGGGACCGAGAGAGACGCAGGGACCGAGGGAGAGACACAGGGACTGAGAGAGAGAGACTCAGGGACCGAGAGAGAGAGACACAAGGACCGAGAGAGACACAGGGACCGAGTGAGACACAGGGGTGCGAAGGAGACACAGGGACCGAGCGAGACACAGGGACCGAGTGAGACACAGTGTCCGAGAGAGACACAGGGACCGAGAGAGAGAGACACAGGGACTGAGCGAGTCACCGGGACCGAGAGAGACACAGGGACCGAGAGAGACACACAGGGACCGAGTGAGAGACACAGGGACTGAGCGAGTCACAGGGACCGAGAGAGACACAGGGACCGAGAGAGAGACAAAGGGACTGAGAGAGACACAGGGACTGAGTGAGAAACAGTGACCGAGAGAGACACAGGGACCGAGTGAGAGAGACAAGGACCGAGAGAGACACAGGGACCGAGAGAGAGACACAAGGACCGAGAGAGACACAGGGACCGAGAGGGAGACACAGGGACCGAGAGAGAAACAGGGACCGAGAGAGAGACAGGGACCGAGAGAGAGACACAGGGACCGAGAGAGAGACACAGAGACCGAGAGAGAGACACAGGGACCGAGAGAGAGACACAGGGAACAAGAGAGACACATGTACTGAGTGAGAGACACAGGGACCGAGAGAGAGACACAGGGACCGAGAGAGAGACACAGGGACCGAGAGGGAGACTGAGGGACATACTAGACACAGGGACCGAGTGAGAGACACAGAGACCGAGAGAGAGACACAGGGACCGAGAGAGAGTCACAGGTACTGAGTGAGAGACACAAGAACCGAGAGAGACACAGGGACCGAGAGAGACACAGGGACCGAGTGAGACACAGGGACTGAGAGAGAGACACAGGGACTGAGAGAGAGAGACACAGGCAACGAGAGAGAGAGAGACACAGGGACTGAGAGAGAGACACAGGGACTGAGAGAGAGACACAGGGACTGAGAGAGAGACACAGGGACTGAGAGAGAGAGACACAGGGACCGAGAGAGAGAGACACAAGGACCGAGAGAGACACAGGGACCGAGTGAGACACAGGGGTGCGAAGGAGACACAGGGACCGAGCGAGACACAGGGACCGAGTGAGACACAGCGTCCGAGAGAGACACAGGGATCGAGAGAGGGAGACACAGGGACTGAGAGAGAGAGACACAGGCAACGAGAGAGAGAGAGACACAGGGACTGAGAGAGAGACACAGGGACTGAGAGAGAGACACAGGGACTGAGAGAGAGAGACACAGGGACCAAGAGAGACACCAGGACCGAGAGAGACACAGGGGTGAGAGAGAGATACAGGGACTGAGAGAGACACAGGGAACGAGTGAGACACACGGACCGAGGAGACACAGGGACCGAGAGAGAGACACAAGGACCGAGAGAGAGACACAGGGACTGAGAGAGAGAGACAGGGACCGGGAGAGACACAGGGACCGAGAAAGACACAGGGAGCAAGAGAGAGACACAGGGACCGAGTGAGACACAGAGACCGAGAGAGACACAGGGACCGAGAGAGAGACAGTGACCGAGAGAGACACAGGGACTGGGAGAGACACAGGGACCGAGAGAGAGACACAGGGACCGATTGAGACACAGGCACCGAGTGAGACACAGGGACTGAGAGAGACACAGGGACCAAGAGAGAGACACAGGGAACGAGAGAGACACAGGGACTGAGAGAGAGACACAAGGACCGAGAGAGACACAGGGACCGAGCAGACACAGGGACCGAGAGAGAGACACAGAGACCGAGAGAGAGACACAGGAACCGAGAGAGGGACACAGGGAACAAGAGAGAGAGAGAGGGACTGAGCGAGTCACAGGGACCGAGAGAGACACAGGGACCGAGAGAGACACAGGGACCGAGAGAGAGACAGTGACCGAGAGAGAGACACAAGGACCGAGAGATACACAGGGACCGAGATGGAGACACAGGGACCGAGCTGACACAGGGAGCGAGAGATAGACACAGGGACCAAGAGAGACACAGGGACTGAGACAGAGACAGTGACCGAGAGAGAGACACAAGGACCGAGACAGACACATGGACCGAGATGGAGACACAGGGACCGAGAGAGAGACACCGGGACCGAGAGAGAGACACCGGGACAGAGAGAGAGAACAGGGACTGAGAGAGAGAGACAGGGACCGGGAGAGACAAGGTGACCGAGTGAGACACAGGGACCGAGAAAGACACAGGGAGCAAGAGAGAGACACAGGGACCGAGAGAGACACAAGGACCTAGAGAGAGACACAGGGACCGAGAGAGAGAGGCAGGGCCGAGAGAGAGACACAGGGACCGAGAGAGAGACACAGGGACCGAGTGAGACACAGGGACCGAGAGAGTGACAGGGACCGAGTGAGACACAGGGACCCAGAGAGAGACACAGGGACCGAGAGAGACACAAGGACCTAGAGAGAGACACAGGGACCGAGCTGACACAGGGAGCGAGAGATAGACACAGGGACCAAGAGAGACACAGGGACTGAGACAGAGACAGTGACCGAGAGAGAGACACAAGGACCGAGACAGACACATGGACCGAGATGGAGACACAGGGACCGAGAGAGAGACACAGGGACCGAGAGAGAGACACCGGGACAGAGAGAGAGAACAGGGACTGAGAGAGAGAGACAGGGACCGGGAGAGACAAGGTGACCGAGTGAGACACAGGGACCGAGAAAGACACAGGGAGCAAGAGAGAGACACAGGGACCGAGAGAGACACAAGGACCTAGAGAGAGACACAGGGACCGAGAGAGAGAGGCAGGGCCGAGAGAGAGACACAGGGACCGAGAGAGAGACACAGGGACCGAGTGAGACACAGGGACCGAGAGAGTGACAGGGACCGAGTGAGACACAGGGACCCAGAGAGAGACACAGGGACCGAGAGAGACACAAGGACCTAGAGAGAGACACAGGGACCGAGAGAGACACAGGGACCGAGAGAGACACAGGGACTGAGAGAGAGACAGTGACCGAGAGAGACACAGGGACTGAAAGAGAGAGACACACGGACCGAGAGAGAGACACAAGGACCGAGAGAGACACAGGGACCGAGAGAGACGCAGGGACCGAGGGAGAGACACAGGGACTGAGAGAGAGAGACACAGGGACCGAGAGAGAGAGACACAAGGACCGAGAGAGACACAGGGACCGAGTGAGACACAGGGGTGCGAAGGAGACACAGGGACCGAGCGAGACACAGGGACCGAGTGAGACACAGCGTCCGAGAGAGACACAGGGATCGAGAGAGGGAGACACAGGGACTGAGAGAGAGAGACACAGGCAACGAGAGAGAGAGAGACACAGGGACTGAGAGAGAGACACAGGGACTGAGAGAGAGACACAGGGACTGAGAGAGAGAGACACAGGGACCAAGAGAGACACCAGGACCGAGAGAGACACAGGGGTGAGAGAGAGATACAGGGACTGAGAGAGACACAGGGAACGAGTGAGACACACGGACCGAGGAGACACAGGGACCGAGAGAGAGACACAAGGACCGAGAGAGAGACACAGGGACTGAGAGAGAGAGACAGGGACCGGGAGAGACACAGGGACCGAGAAAGACACAGGGAGCAAGAGAGAGACACAGGGACCGAGTGAGACACAGAGACCGAGAGAGACACAGGGACCGAGAGAGAGACAGTGACCGAGAGAGACACAGGGACTGGGAGAGACACAGGGACCGAGAGAGAGACACAGGGACCGATTGAGACACAGGCACCGAGTGAGACACAGGGACTGAGAGAGACACAGGGACCAAGAGAGAGACACAGGGAACGAGAGAGACACAGGGACTGAGAGAGAGACACAAGGACCGAGAGAGACACAGGGACCGAGCAGACACAGGGACCGAGAGAGAGACACAGAGACCGAGAGAGAGACACAGGAACCGAGAGAGGGACACAGGGAACAAGAGAGAGAGAGAGGGACTGAGCGAGTCACAGGGACCGAGAGAGACACAGGGACCGAGAGAGACACAGGGACCGAGAGAGAGACAGTGACCGAGAGAGAGACACAAGGACCGAGAGATACACAGGGACCGAGATGGAGACACAGGGACCGAGCTGACACAGGGAGCGAGAGATAGACACAGGGACCAAGAGAGACACAGGGACTGAGACAGAGACAGTGACCGAGAGAGAGACACAAGGACCGAGACAGACACATGGACCGAGATGGAGACACAGGGACCGAGAGAGAGACACAGGGACCGAGAGAGAGACACCGGGACAGAGAGAGAGAACAGGGACTGAGAGAGAGAGACAGGGACCGGGAGAGACAAGGTGACCGAGTGAGACACAGGGACCGAGAAAGACACAGGGAGCAAGAGAGAGACACAGGGACCGAGAGAGACACAAGGACCTAGAGAGAGACACAGGGACCGAGAGAGAGAGGCAGGGCCGAGAGAGAGACACAGGGACCGAGAGAGAGACACAGGGACCGAGTGAGACACAGGGACCGAGAGAGTGACAGGGACCGAGTGAGACACAGGGACCCAGAGAGAGACACAGGGACCGAGAGAGACACAAGGACCTAGAGAGAGACACAGGGACCGAGAGAGACACAGGGACCGAGAGAGACACAGGGACTGAGAGAGAGACAGTGACCGAGAGAGACACAGGGACTGAAAGAGAGAGACACACGGACCGAGAGAGAGACACAAGGACCGAGAGAGACACAGGGACCGAGAGAGACGCAGGGACCGAGGGAGAGACACAGGGACTGAGAGAGAGAGACACAGGGACCGAGAGAGAGAGACACAAGGACCGAGAGAGACTCAGGGACCGAGTGAGACACAGGGGTGCGAAGGAGAAACAGGGACCGAGCGAGACACAGGGACCGAGTGAGACACAGCGTCCGAGAGAGACACAGGGATCGAGAGAGGGAGACACAGGGACTGAGAGAGAGAGACACAGGCAACGAGAGAGAGAGAGATACAGGGACTGAGAGAGAGACACAGGGACTGAGAGAGAGACACAGGGACTGAGAGAGAGAGACACAGGGACCAAGAGAGACACCAGGACCGAGAGAGACACAGGGGTGAGAGAGAGATACAGGGACTGAGAGAGACACAGGGAACGAGTGAGACACACGGACCGAGGAGACACAGGGACCGAGAGAGAGACACAAGGACCGAGAGAGAGACACAGGGACTGAGAGAGAGAGACAGGGACCGGGAGAGACACAGGGACCGAGAAAGACACAGGGAGCAAGAGAGAGACACAGGGACCGAGTGAGACACAGAGACCGAGAGAGACACAGGGACCGAGAGAGAGACAGTGACCGAGAGAGACACAGGGACTGGGAGAGACACAGGGACCGAGAGAGAGACACAGGGACCGATTGAGACACAGGCACCGAGTGAGACACAGGGACTGAGAGAGACACAGGGACCAAGAGAGAGACACAGGGAACGAGAGAGACACAGGGACTGAGAGAGAGACACAAGGACCGAGAGAGACACAGGGACCGAGCAGACACAGGGACCGAGAGAGAGACACAGAGACCGAGAGAGAGACACAGGAACCGAGAGAGGGACACAGGGAACAAGAGAGAGAGAGAGGGACTGAGCGAGTCACAGGGACCGAGAGAGACACAGGGACCGAGAGAGACACAGGGACCGAGAGAGAGACAGTGACCGAGAGAGAGACACAAGGACCGAGAGATACACAGGGACCGAGAGAGAGACACAGGGACCGAGAGAAACAGAGTGACCGAGAGAGAGACACAGGGACCGAGAAAGAGACACAGGGACTGAGAGAGAGACACAGGGACCAAGAGAGACACAGGGACTGAGACAGAGACAGTGACCGAGAGAGAGACACAGGGACCGAGCTGACACAGGTACCGAGTGAGAGACACAGGGACCGAGTAAGAGACACAGGGACCGAGAGAGAGACACAGGGACCGAGAGGGACACAGGGACCGAGAGAGAGACACAGGGACCGAGAGAAACAGAGTGACCGAGAGAGAGAGACAGGGACCGAGAGAGAGAGACAGGGACCGAGAGAGAGACACAGGGACCGATTGAGAAACAGGGACCGAGAGAGTGACAGGGACCGAGTGAGACACAGGGACCAAGAGAGAGAGACACAGGGACCGAGAGAGACACAAGGACCTAGAGAGAGAGACACGGGGACCGAGAGAGTCACAGGGACCGAGAGAGAGACACAGGGACCGAGAGATAGACACAGGGACTGAGCGAGTCACAGGGACCGAGAGAGAGACAGGGACCGAGAGAGACACAGGGACCAAGAGAGAGACAGTGACCGAGAGAGACACAGGGACTGAGAGAGAGACACAAGGACCGAGTGAGACACATGGACCGAGTGAGACACAGGGGTGAGAGGGAGACACAGGGACCGAGAGAGACACAAGGACCTAGAGAGAGACACAGGGACCGAGAGAGAGAGACAGGGACCGAGAGAGAGATACAGGGACCGAGAGAGACACAGGGACCGAGAGAGAGACAGTGACCGAGAGAGACACAGGGACTGGGAGAGAGAGACACAGGGACCGAGTGAGAGACACAGGGACCGAGAGAGAGACACAGGGACCGAGAGAGACACAGGGACCGAGAGAGAGAGACAGGGACCGAGAGAGAGAGACAGGGACCGAGAGAGCGACACAGGGACCGATTGAGACACAGGGACCGAGAGAGTGACAGGGACCGAGTGAGACACAGGGACCGAGAGAGAGACACAGTGACCGAGAGAGAGACACAGGGACCGAGAGAGAGAGGCAGGGCCGAGAGAGAGACACAGGGACCGAGAGAGAGACACAGGGACCGAGTGAGACACAGGGACCGAGAGAGTGACAGGGACCGAGTGAGACACAGGGACCCAGAGAGAGACACAGGGACCAAGAGAGACACAAGGACCTAGAGAGAGACACAGGGACCGAGAGAGTCACAGGGACCGACAGAGACATGAAACATAGAGAGAGACAGGGACCGAGTGAGACACAGGGACCGAGAGAGTGACAGGGACCGAGTGAGACACAGGGACCCAGAGAGAGACACAGGGACCGAGAGAGACACAAGGACCTAGAGAGAGACACAGGGACCGAGAGAGACACAGCGACCGAGCGAGACACAGGAACTGAGAGAGAGACAGTGACCGAGAAAGACACAGGGACTGAAAGAGAGAGACACACGGACCGAGAGAGAGACACAAGGACCGAGAGAGACACAGGGACCGAGTGAGACGCAGGGACTGAGAGAGACACAGGGACCGAGAGAGACGCAGGGACCGAGGGAGAGACACAGGGACTGAGAGAGAGAGACTCAGGGACCGAGAGAGAGAGACACAAGGACCGAGAGAGACACAGGGACCGAGTGAGACACAGGGGTGCGAAGGAGACACAGGGACCGAGCGAGACACAGGGACCGAGTGAGACACAGTGTCCGAGAGAGACACAGGGACCGAGAGAGAGAGACACAGGGACTGAGCGAGTCACCGGGACCGAGAGAGACACAGGGACCGAGAGAGACACACAGGGACCGAGTGAGAGACACAGGGACTGAGCGAGTCACAGGGACCGAGAGAGACACAGGGACCGAGAGAGAGACAAAGGGACTGAGAGAGACACAGGGACTGAGTGAGAAACAGTGACCGAGAGAGACACAGGGACCGAGTGAGAGAGACAAGGACCGAGAGAGACACAGGGACCGAGAGAGAGACACAAGGACCGAGAGAGACACAGGGACCGAGAGGGAGACACAGGGACCGAGAGAGAAACAGGGACCGAGAGAGAGACAGGGACCGAGAGAGAGACACAGGGACCGAGAGAGAGACACAGAGACCGAGAGAGAGACACAGGGACCGAGAGAGAGACACAGGGAACAAGAGAGACACATGTACTGAGTGAGAGACACAGGGACCGAGAGAGAGACACAGGGACCGAGAGAGAGACACAGGGACCGAGAGGGAGACTGAGGGACATACTAGACACAGGGACCGAGTGAGAGACACAGAGACCGAGAGAGAGACACAGGGACCGAGAGAGAGTCACAGGTACTGAGTGAGAGACACAAGAACCGAGAGAGACACAGGGACCGAGAGAGACACAGGGACCGAGTGAGACACAGGGACTGAGAGAGAGACACAGGGACTGAGAGAGAGAGACACAGGCAACGAGAGAGAGAGAGACACAGGGACTGAGAGAGAGACACAGGGACTGAGAGAGAGACACAGGGACTGAGAGAGAGACACAGGGACTGAGAGAGAGAGACACAGGGACCGAGAGAGAGAGACACAAGGACCGAGAGAGACACAGGGACCGAGTGAGACACAGGGGTGCGAAGGAGACACAGGGACCGAGCGAGACACAGGGACCGAGTGAGACACAGCGTCCGAGAGAGACACAGGGATCGAGAGAGGGAGACACAGGGACTGAGAGAGAGAGACACAGGCAACGAGAGAGAGAGAGACACAGGGACTGAGAGAGAGACACAGGGACTGAGAGAGAGACACAGGGACTGAGAGAGAGAGACACAGGGACCAAGAGAGACACCAGGACCGAGAGAGACACAGGGGTGAGAGAGAGATACAGGGACTGAGAGAGACACAGGGAACGAGTGAGACACACGGACCGAGGAGACACAGGGACCGAGAGAGAGACACAAGGACCGAGAGAGAGACACAGGGACTGAGAGAGAGAGACAGGGACCGGGAGAGACACAGGGACCGAGAAAGACACAGGGAGCAAGAGAGAGACACAGGGACCGAGTGAGACACAGAGACCGAGAGAGACACAGGGACCGAGAGAGAGACAGTGACCGAGAGAGACACAGGGACTGGGAGAGACACAGGGACCGAGAGAGAGACACAGGGACCGATTGAGACACAGGCACCGAGTGAGACACAGGGACTGAGAGAGACACAGGGACCAAGAGAGAGACACAGGGAACGAGAGAGACACAGGGACTGAGAGAGAGACACAAGGACCGAGAGAGACACAGGGACCGAGCAGACACAGGGACCGAGAGAGAGACACAGAGACCGAGAGAGAGACACAGGAACCGAGAGAGGGACACAGGGAACAAGAGAGAGAGAGAGGGACTGAGCGAGTCACAGGGACCGAGAGAGACACAGGGACCGAGAGAGACACAGGGACCGAGAGAGAGACAGTGACCGAGAGAGAGACACAAGGACCGAGAGATACACAGGGACCGAGATGGAGACACAGGGACCGAGCTGACACAGGGAGCGAGAGATAGACACAGGGACCAAGAGAGACACAGGGACTGAGACAGAGACAGTGACCGAGAGAGAGACACAAGGACCGAGACAGACACATGGACCGAGATGGAGACACAGGGACCGAGAGAGAGACACCGGGACCGAGAGAGAGACACCGGGACAGAGAGAGAGAACAGGGACTGAGAGAGAGAGACAGGGACCGGGAGAGACAAGGTGACCGAGTGAGACACAGGGACCGAGAAAGACACAGGGAGCAAGAGAGAGACACAGGGACCGAGAGAGACACAAGGACCTAGAGAGAGACACAGGGACCGAGAGAGAGAGGCAGGGCCGAGAGAGAGACACAGGGACCGAGAGAGAGACACAGGGACCGAGTGAGACACAGGGACCGAGAGAGTGACAGGGACCGAGTGAGACACAGGGACCCAGAGAGAGACACAGGGACCGAGAGAGACACAAGGACCTAGAGAGAGACACAGGGACCGAGCTGACACAGGGAGCGAGAGATAGACACAGGGACCAAGAGAGACACAGGGACTGAGACAGAGACAGTGACCGAGAGAGAGACACAAGGACCGAGATGGAGACACAGGGACCGAGAGAGAGACACAGGGACCGAGAGAGAGACACCGGGACAGAGAGAGAGAACAGGGACTGAGAGAGAGAGACAGGGACCGGGAGAGACAAGGTGACCGAGTGAGACACAGGGACCGAGAAAGACACAGGGAGCAAGAGAGAGACACAGGGACCGAGAGAGACACAAGGACCTAGAGAGAGACACAGGGACCGAGAGAGAGAGGCAGGGCCGAGAGAGAGACACAGGGACCGAGAGAGAGACACAGGGACCGAGTGAGACACAGGGACCGAGAGAGTGACAGGGACCGAGTGAGACACAGGGACCCAGAGAGAGACACAGGGACCGAGAGAGACACAAGGACCTAGAGAGAGACACAGGGACCGAGAGAGACACAGGGACCGAGAGAGACACAGGGACTGAGAGAGAGACAGTGACCGAGAGAGACACAGGGACTGAAAGAGAGAGACACACGGACCGAGAGAGAGACACAAGGACCGAGAGAGACACAGGGACCGAGAGAGACGCAGGGACCGAGGGAGAGACACAGGGACTGAGAGAGAGAGACACAGGGACCGAGAGAGAGAGACACAAGGACCGAGAGAGACACAGGGACCGAGTGAGACACAGGGGTGCGAAGGAGACACAGGGACCGAGCGAGACACAGGGACCGAGTGAGACACAGCGTCCGAGAGAGACACAGGGATCGAGAGAGGGAGACACAGGGACTGAGAGAGAGAGACACAGGCAACGAGAGAGAGAGAGACACAGGGACTGAGAGAGAGACACAGGGACTGAGAGAGAGACACAGGGATTGAGAGAGAGAGACACAGGGACCAAGAGAGACACCAGGACCGAGAGAGACACAGGGGTGAGAGAGAGATACAGGGACTGAGAGAGACACAGGGAACGAGTGAGACACACGGACCGAGGAGACACAGGGACCGAGAGAGAGACACAAGGACCGAGAGAGAGACACAGGGACTGAGAGAGAGAGACAGGGACCGGGAGAGACACAGGGACCGAGAAAGACACAGGGAGCAAGAGAGAGACACAGGGACCGAGTGAGACACAGAGACCGAGAGAGACACAGGGACCGAGAGAGAGACAGTGACCGAGAGAGACACAGGGACTGGGAGAGACACAGGGACCGAGAGAGAGACACAGGGACCGATTGAGACACAGGCACCGAGTGAGACACAGGGACTGAGAGAGACACAGGGACCAAGAGAGAGACACAGGGAACGAGAGAGACACAGGGACTGAGAGAGAGACACAAGGACCGAGAGAGACACAGGGACCGAGCAGACACAGGGACCGAGAGAGAGACACAGAGACCGAGAGAGAGACACAGGAACCGAGAGAGGGACACAGGGAACAAGAGAGAGAGAGAGGGACTGAGCGAGTCACAGGGACCGAGAGAGACACAGGGACCGAGAGAGACACAGGGACCGAGAGAGACACAGGGACTGAGACAGAGACAGTGACCGAGAGAGAGACACAAGGACCGAGACAGACACATGGACCGAGATGGAGACACAGGGACCGAGAGAGAGACACAGGGACCGAGAGAGAGACACCGGGACAGAGAGAGAGAACAGGGACTGAGAGAGAGAGACAGGGACCGGGAGAGACAAGGTGACCGAGTGAGACACAGGGACCGAGAAAGACACAGGGAGCAAGAGAGAGACACAGGGACCGAGAGAGACACAAGGACCTAGAGAGAGACACAGGGACCGAGAGAGAGAGGCAGGGCCGAGAGAGAGACACAGGGACCGAGAGAGAGACACAGGGACCGAGTGAGACACAGGGACCGAGAGAGTGACAGGGACCGAGTGAGACACAGGGACCCAGAGAGAGACACAGGGACCGAGAGAGACACAAGGACCTAGAGAGAGACACAGGGACCGAGAGAGACACAGGGACCGAGAGAGACACAGGGACTGAGAGAGAGACAGTGACCGAGAGAGACACAGGGACTGAAAGAGAGAGACACACGGACCGAGAGAGAGACACAAGGACCGAGAGAGACACAGGGACCGAGAGAGACGCAGGGACCGAGGGAGAGACACAGGGACTGAGAGAGAGAGACACAGGGACCGAGAGAGAGAGACACAAGGACCGAGAGAGACTCAGGGACCGAGTGAGACACAGGGGTGCGAAGGAGAAACAGGGACCGAGCGAGACACAGGGACCGAGTGAGACACAGCGTCCGAGAGAGACACAGGGATCGAGAGAGGGAGACACAGGGACTGAGAGAGAGAGACACAGGCAACGAGAGAGAGAGAGATACAGGGACTGAGAGAGAGACACAGGGACTGAGAGAGAGACACAGGGACTGAGAGAGAGAGACACAGGGACCAAGAGAGACACCAGGACCGAGAGAGACACAGGGGTGAGAGAGAGATACAGGGACTGAGAGAGACACAGGGAACGAGTGAGACACACGGACCGAGGAGACACAGGGACCGAGAGAGAGACACAAGGACCGAGAGAGAGACACAGGGACTGAGAGAGAGAGACAGGGACCGGGAGAGACACAGGGACCGAGAAAGACACAGGGAGCAAGAGAGAGACACAGGGACCGAGTGAGACACAGAGACCGAGAGAGACACAGGGACCGAGAGAGAGACAGTGACCGAGAGAGACACAGGGACTGGGAGAGACACAGGGACCGAGAGAGAGACACAGGGACCGATTGAGACACAGGCACCGAGTGAGACACAGGGACTGAGAGAGACACAGGGACCAAGAGAGAGACACAGGGAACGAGAGAGACACAGGGACTGAGAGAGAGACACAAGGACCGAGAGAGACACAGGGACCGAGCAGACACAGGGACCGAGAGAGAGACACAGAGACCGAGAGAGAGACACAGGAACCGAGAGAGGGACACAGGGAACAAGAGAGAGAGAGAGGGACTGAGCGAGTCACAGGGACCGAGAGAGACACAGGGACCGAGAGAGACACAGGGACCGAGAGAGAGACAGTGACCGAGAGAGAGACACAGGGACCGAGAGAGGGACACAGGGAACAAGAGAGAGAGAGAGGGACTGAGCGAGTCACAGGGACCGAGAGATACACAGGGACCGAGATGGAGACACAGGGACCGAGCTGACACAGGGAGCGAGAGATAGACACAGGGACCAAGAGAGACACAGGGACTGAGACAGAGACAGTGACCGAGAGAGAGACACAAGGACCGAGACAGACACATGGACCGAGATGGAGACACAGGGACCGAGAGAGAGACACAGGGACCGAGAGAGAGACACCGGGACAGAGAGAGAGAACAGGGACTGAGAGAGAGAGACACAGGGACCGAGAGAGAGACACAGGGACTGAGAGAGAGAGACACAGGGACCGAGAGAGACACAGGGACCGAGAGAGAAACAGTGACCGAGAGAGACACAGGGACTGGGAGAGAGAGACACAGGGACCGAGAGAGAGACACAAGGACCGAGAGAATCACAGGGACCGAGTGAGACACAGGGACTGAGAGAGACAGTGACCGAGAGAGACACAGGGACCGAGAGAGACACAGGGACCTAGAGAGAGACAGTGACCGAGAGAGACACAGGGACCGAGAGAGAGACACAAGGACCGAGAGAGACACAGGGACCGAGAGGGAGACACAGGGACCGAGCAGACTCAGGGACCGAGAGAGAGACACAGAGTCCGAGAGAGAGACACAGGGACCGAGAGAGAGACACAGGGAACAAGAGAGACACATGTACTGAGTGAGAGACACAGGGACCGAAAGAGAGACACAGGGACCGAGAGAGAGACACAGGGAACAAGAGAGACACATGTACTGAGTGAGAGACACAGGGACCGAGAGAGAGACACAGGGACCGAGAGAGACACAAGGACCTAGAGAGAGACACAGGGACCGAGAGAGAGAGAGACAGGGACCGAGAGAGAGATACAGGGACCGAGAGAGACACAGGGACCGAGTGAGTGACACAGGGACCGATTGAGACACAGGGACCGAGAGAGTGACAGGGACCGAGTGAGACACAGGGCCCGAGAGAGAGAGACACAGGGTCCGAGAGAGACACAAGGACCTAGAGAGAGACACAGGGACCGAGACAGTCACAGGGACTGAGAGAGAGACACAGGGACTGACAGAGACACTGAAACTGAGAGAGAGAGTCAGGGACCGAGTGAGAGAGACACAGGGACCGAGAGAGAGACACAGGGACTGAGCGAGTCACAGGGACCGAGAGAGAGACAGTGACCGAGTGAGAGACAGAGGGACCGAGTGAGACACAGGGACCGAGAGAGAGACACAATCGTCCGAGAGGGAAAGACAGGGAGCGAGAGAGAGACAGTGACCGAGAGAGACACAGGGACTGAGAGAGACACAGGGACCGAGAGAGAGGCACTGGGACCGAGAGAGAGACAGGGACTGGGAGAGAGAGACACAGGGACCGAGTGAGAGACACAGGGACCGAGAGAGAGACACAGGGACCGAGAGAGACACATGGACCGAGAGAGAGAGACAGGGACCGAGAGAGAGAGACAGGGACCGAGAGAGCGACACAGGGACCGATTGAGACACAGGGACCGAGAGAGTGACAGGGACCGAGTGAGACACAGGGACCGAGAGAGAGAGACAGGGACCGAGAGAGAGAGACAGGGACCGAGAGAGCGACACAGGGACCGATTGAGACACAGGGACCGAGAGAGTGACAGGGACCGAGTGAGACACAGGGACCGAGAGAGAGACACAGGGACTGAGAGAGAGAGACAGGGACCGGGAGAGACAAGGTGACCGAGTGAGACACAGGGACCGAGAAAGACACAGGGAGCAAGAGAGAGACACAGGGACCGAGAGAGAGACACAGGGACCGAGAGAGACACAAGGACCTAGAGAGAGACACAGGGACCGAGAGAGACACAGGGACCGAGAGAGAGACACAGGGACCGAGTGAGACACAGGGACCGAGAGAGTGACACAGGGACCGAGAGAGACACAAGGACCTAGAGAGAGACACAGGGACCGAGAGAGACACAGGGACCGAGAGAGACACAGGGACTGAGAGAGAGACAGTGACCGAGAGAGACACAGGGACTGAAAGAGAGAGACACAGGGACCGAGAGAGAGACACAAGGACCGAGAGAGACACAGGGACCGAGTGAGACACAGGGACCGAGGGAGAGACACAGGGACTGAGAGAGAGTGACACAGGGACCGAGAGAGAGAGACACAAGGACCGAGAGAGACACAGGGACCGAGTGAGACACAGGGGTGCGAAGGAGACACAGGGACCGAGCGAGACACAGGGACCGAGTGAGACACAGCGTCCGAGAGAGACACAGGGACCGAGAGAGGGAGACACAGGGACCGAGTGAGAGACAGGGACCGAGTGAGACACAGCGTCCGAGAGAGACACAGGGACCGAGAGAGACACAGGGACTGAGCGAGTCACCCGGACCGAGAGAGACACAGAGACCGAGAGAGAGAAACAGGGACCGAGAGAGAGAGACAGGGACCGAGAGAGAAACAGACGTGAGAGGGAGACACAGGGACAGAGAGAGACACAGGGACCGAGTGAGACACAGGGACCGAGAGAGAGATACACGGACCGAGGAGACACAGGGACCGAGAGAGAGACACAAGGACCGAGAGAGAGACACAGGGACTGAGAGAGAGAGACAGGGACCGGGAGAGACACAGGGACCGAGAAAGACACAGGGAGCAAGAGAGAGACACAGGGACCGAGAGAGACACCGGGACCGAGAGAGAGACACCGGGACCGAGAGAGACACAGTGACCGAGTGAGACACAGAGACCGAGAGAGACACAGGGACCGAGAGAGAGACAGGGACTGGGAGCGAGAGACAAAGGGACCGAGAGAGAGACACAAGGACCGAGAGAGACACAGGGACTGAGAGAGACACAGGGACCGAGAGAGAGACACAGGGAACGAGAGAGACAGTGACCGAGAGAGACACAGGGACTGAGAGAGAGAGAGACACAGCGACCGAGAGAGAGACACAAGGACCGAGAGAGACACAGGGACCGAGAGAGACACAGGGACTGAGAGGGATACACAGGGACCGAGCAGACACAGGGACCGAGAGAGAGACACAGAGACCGAGAGAGAGACACAGGGACCGAGAGAGACACAGGGACCGAGAGAGACACAGGGACCGAGAGATACACAGGGACCGAGATGGAGACACAGGGACCGAGAGATAGACACAGGGACCAAGAGAGACACAGGGACTGAGACAGAGACAGTGACCGAGAGAGAGACACAAGGACCGAGAGAGACACATGGACCGAGATGGAGACACAGGGACCGAGCTGACACAGGTACCGAGTGAGAGACACAGGGACCGAGAGAGAGACACAGGGACCGAGTGAGACACAGGGACCGAGAGAGTGACAGGGACCGAGTGAGACACAGGGACCGAGAGAGAGAGACACAGGGTCCGAGAGAGACACAAGGACCTAGAGAGAGACACAGGAACCTAGAGAGTCACAGGGACCGAGAGAGAGACACAGGGACCGAGTGAGAGAGACACAGGGACCGAGTGAGAGAGACACAGCGACCGAGAGAGACACAGGGACCGAGAGAGAGACACAGGGACCAAGAGAGACACCAGGACCGAGAGAGACACAGGGGTGAGAGAGACACCGGGACCGAGAGAGACACAGGGACCGAGGGAGAGAGACACAGGGACCGAGTGAGACACAGGGACCGAGAGAGAGACACAGGGATCCAGAGAGAGACACAGGGACCGAGAGCGACACAAGGACCTAGATCGAGACACAGGGACCCAGAGAGAGACACAGGGACCGAGAGAGACACAAGGACCTAGAGAGAGACACAGGGACCGAGAGAGTCACAGGGACCTAGAGAGAGACACAGGGGCCGAGAGAGAGACACAGGGACCGAAAGAGACACAGGGACCGAGACAGAGAGACACAGGGACCGAGTGAGACACAGGGACCGAGAGAAACACAGTGACCGAGAGAGAGAGACAGGGACCGAGAGAGAGACACAGGGACCGAGTGAGAGACACAGGGACCGAGTGAGAGACACAGGGACCGAGTGAGACACAGGGACCGAGAGAAACACAGTGACCGAGAGAGAGAGACACAGGGACCGAGAGAGAGACACAGGGACCGAGTGAGAGACAGGGACCGAGTGAGACACAGGGACCGAGAGAGACACAGGGACCGAGAGAGAGAGAGACAGGGAGCGAGAGAGAGACAGAGGGACCGAGAGAGACACAGGGACCGAGAGAGACACAGGGACCGAGAGAGAGAGAGACAGGGACCGAGAGAGAGACACAGGGACCGAGAGAGACACAGGGACCGAGATAGAGAGACACAGGGACCGAGAGAGACACAGGGACCGAGAGAGATACAAGGACCTAGAGAGAGACACAGGGACCGACAGAGACACTGAAACTGAGAGAGAGAGAGACAGGGACCGAGTGAGAGAGACACAGGGATCGAAAGAGAGACACAGGGATCGAATGAGAGACACAGGGATCGATTGAGACACAGTGACCGAGACAGAGAGACACAGGGACCGAGAGAGACACAGGGACCGATTGAGACACAGCAACCGAGAGAGACACAGGGACCGAGAGAGAGACACAAGGACTGAGCGAGTCGCAGGGACCGAGAGAGAGACAGGGACCGAGAGAGAGTCACAGGGACCGAGAGAGAGACACAGGGACCGAGAGAGACACAGGGACCGAGTGAGAGACACAAGGACTGAGCGAGTCGCAGGGACCGAGAGAGAGACAGGGACCGAGAGAGAGTCACAGGGACCGAGAGAGAGACACAGGAACCGAGAGAGACACAGGGACCGAGAGAGTCACAGGGACCGAGAGAGAGACACAGGCACGTGGAGAGAGACACACGGACCGAGAGAGAGACACAAGGACCGAGAGAGACACAGGGACCGAGAGAGACGCAGGGACCGAGGGAGAGACACAGGGACTGAGAGAGAGAGACACAGGGACCGAGAGAGAGAGACACAAGGACCGAGAGAGACACAGGGACCGAGCGAGACACAGGGACCGAGTGAGACACAGCGTCCGAGAGAGACACAGGGATCGAGAGAGGGAGACACAGGGACCGAGTGAGAGACAGGGACCGAGTGAAACACAGCGTCCGAGAGAGACACAGGGACCGAGAGAGAGAGACACAGGGACTGAGCGAGTCACCGGGACCGAGAGAGACACAGGGACCGAGAGAGAGACAGGGACCGGGGGAGAGAGACACAGGGACCGAGAGAGACACACAGGGACCGAGTGAGAGACACAGGGACTGAGCGAGTCACAGGGACCGAGAGAGACACAGGGACCGAGAGAGAGACACAGGGACCGAGTGAGACACAGAGACCGAGAGAGACACAGGGACCGAGAGAGAAACAGTGACCGAGAGAGACACAGGGACTGGGAGAGAGAGACACAGGGACCGAGAGAGAGACACAAGGACCGAGAGAATCACAGGGACCGAGTGAGACACAGGGACTGAGAGAGACAGTGACCGAGAGAGACACAGGGACCGAGAGAGACACAGGGACCTAGAGAGAGACAGTGACCGAGAGAGACACAGGGACCGAGAGAGAGACACAAGGACCGAGAGAGACACAGGGACCGAGAGGGAGACACAGGGACCGAGCTGACTCAGGGACCGAGAGAGAGACACAGAGACCGAGAGAGAGACACAGGGACCGAGAGAGAGACACAGGGAACAAGAGAGACACATGTACTGAGTGAGAGACACAGGGACCGAAAGAGAGACACAGGGACCGAGAGAGAGACACAGGGAACAAGAGAGACACATGTACTGAGTGAGAGACACAGGGACCGAGAGAGAGACACAGGGACCGAGAGAGACACAAGGACCTAGAGAGAGACACAGGGACCGAGAGAGAGAGACAGGGACCGAGAGAGAGATACAGGGACCGAGAGAGACACAGGGACCGAGTGAGTGACACAGGGACCGATTGAGACACAGGGACCGAGAGAGTGACAGGGACCGAGAGAGACACAGGGCCCGAGAGAGAGAGACACAGGGTCCGAGAGAGACACAAGGACCTAGAGAGAGACACAGGGACCGAGACAGTCACAGGGACTGAGAGAGACACAGGGACTGACAGAGACACTGAAACTGAGAGAGAGAGTCAGGGACCGAGTGAGAGAGACACAGGGACCGAGAGAGAGACACAGGGACTGAGCGAGTCACAGGGACCGAGAGAGAGACAGTGACCGAGTGAGAGACAGAGGGACCGAGTGAGACACAGGGACCGAGAGAGAGACACAATCGTCCGAGAGGGAAAGACAGGGAGCGAGAGAGAGACACAGGGACCGAGAGAGACACAGGGACCGAGAGAGAGGCACTGGGACCGAGAGAGAGACAGGGACCGAGAGAGAGACACAGGGACCGAGAGAGAGACACAGGGACCGAGAGAGACACAGGGACCGAGAGAGAGAGACAGGGACCGAGAGAGAGAGACAGGGACCGAGAGAGCGACACAGGGACCGATTGAGACACAGGGACCGAGAGAGTGACAGGGACCGAGTGAGACACAGGGACCGAGAGAGAGAGACAGGGACCGAGAGAGAGAGACAGGGACCGAGAGAGCGACACAGGGACCGATTGAGACACAGGGACCGAGAGAGTGACAGGGACCGAGTGAGACACAGGGACCGAGAGAGAGAGACAGGGACCGGGAGAGACAAGGTGACCGAGTGAGACACAGGGACCGAGAAAGACACAGGGAGCAAGAGAGAGACACAGGGACCGAGAGAGAGACACAGGGACCGAGAGAGACACAAGGACCTAGAGAGAGACACAGGGACCGAGAGAGAGACACAGGGACCGAGTGAGACACAGGGACCGAGCGAGTGACACAGGGACCGAGAGAGACACAAGGACCTAGAGAGAGACACAGGGACCGAGAGAGACACAGGGACCGAGAGAGACACAGGGACTGAGAGAGAGACAGTGACCGAGAGAGACACAGGGACTGAAAGAGAGAGACACAGGGACCGAGAGAGAGACACAAGGACCGAGAGAGACACAGGGACCGAGTGAGACACAGGGACCGAGGGAGAGACACAGGGACTGAGAGAGAGTGACACAGGGACCGAGAGAGAGAGACACAAGGACCGAGAGAGACACAGGGACCGAGTGAGACACAGGGATGCGAAGGAGACACAGGGACCGAGCGAGACACAGGGACCGAGTGAGACACAGCGTCCGAGAGAGACACAGGGACCGAGAGAGGGAGACACAGGGACCGAGTGAGAGACAGGGACCGAGTGAGACACAGCGTCCGAGAGAGACACAGGGACCGAGAGAGACACAGGGACTGAGCGAGTCACCCGGACCGAGAGAGACACAGAGACCGAGAGAGAGAAACAGGGACCGAGAGAGAGAGACAGGGACCGAGAGAGAAACAGACGTGAGAGGGAGACACAGGGACAGAGAGAGACACAGGGACCGAGAGAGACACAGGGACCGAGAGAGATACACAAGGACCGAGAGAGAGACACAGGGACCGAGAAAGACACAGGGAGCAAGAGAGAGACACAGGGACCGAGAGAGACACCGGGACCGAGAGAGAGACACCGGGACCGAGAGAGACACAGTGACCGAGTGAGACACAGAGACCGAGAGAGACACAGGGACCGAGAGAGACACAGGGACTGGGAGCGAGAGACAAAGGGACCGAGAGAGAGACACAAGGACCGAGAGAGACACAGGGACTGAGAGAGACACAGGGACCGAGAGAGAGACACAGGGAACGAGAGAGACAGTGACCGAGAGAGACACAGGGACTGAGAGAGAGAGAGACACAGCGACCGAGAGAGAGACACAAGGACCGAGAGAGACACAGGGACCGAGAGAGACACAGGGACTGAGAGGGATACACAGGGACCGAGCAGACACAGGGACCGAGAGAGAGACACAGGGACCGAGAGAGACACAAGGACCTAGAGAGAGACACAGGGACCGAGAGAGAGACACAGGGACCGAGAGAGACACAGGGACCGAGAGAGACACAGGGACTGAGAGGGATACACAGGGACCGAGCAGACACAGGGACCGAGAGAGAGACACAGAGACCGAGAGAGAGACACAGGGACCGAGAGAGGGACACAGGGAACAAGAGAGAGAGAGAGGGATTGAGCGAGTCACAGGGACCGAGAGAGACACAGGGACCGAGAGAGACACAGGGACCGAGAGATACACAGGGACCGAGATGGAGACACAGGGACCGAGAGAGACACAGGGACTGAGACAGAGACAGTGACCGAGAGAGAGACACAAGGACCGAGAGAGACACATGGACCGAGATGGAGACACAGGGACCGAGCTGACACAGGTACCGAGTGAGAGACACAGGGACCGAGAGAGAGACACAGGGACCGAGTGAGACACAGGGACCGAGAGAGTGACAGGGACCGAGTGAGACACAGGGACCGAGAGAGAGAGACACAGGGACCGAGAGAGACACAAGGACCTAGAGAGAGAGAGAGACAGGCACCGGGAGAGACACAGGGAGCAAGAGACAGACACAGGGACCGAGACAGAGACAGGTACCGAGAGAGAGACACAGGGACCGAGAGAGAGACACAGGGACCGAGTGAGACACAGGGACCGAGAGAGTGACAGGGACCGAGTGAGACACAGGGACCCAGAGAGAGACACAGGGACCGAGAGAGACACAAGGACCTAGAGAGAGACACAGGGACCGAGAGAGAGAGACAGGGACCGAGAGAGAGACACAGGGACCGAGAGAGAGACACAGGGACCGAGAGAGAGACACAGGGACCGATTGAGACACAGGGACCGAGAGATTGACAGGGACCGAGTGAGACACAGGGACCGAGAGAGAGAGACACAGGGACCGAGAGAGACACAAGGACCTAGAGAGAGACACAGCAACCGAGAGAGTCACAGGGACTGAGAGAGAGACACAGGGACTGACAGAGACACTGAAACTGAGAGAGAGAGTCAGGGACCTAGTGAGAGAGACACAGGGACCCTGAGAGAGACACAGGGACTGAGCGAGTCTCAGGGACCGAGAGAGAGACAGTGACCGAGTGAGAGACAGTGACCGAGAGAGACGCAGGGACCGAGTGAGACACAGCGACCGAGAGAGAGAGACACAGGGACTGAGAGAGAGACACAGTGACCGAGAGAGAGACACCGGGACAGAGAGAGAGATACAGGGACTGAGCGAGTCACAGGGACCGAGACAGAGACAGGGACTGAGAGAGTGACACAGGGACCAAGTGAGAGACACAGCGACCGAGAGAGAGACACAGGGATCGAGAGAGAGAGACACAGGGACCGAGTGAGACAGAGGCACCGATTGAGACACAGGGACCGAGAGAGAGACACAGGGACCGAGTGAGAGACACAGGGACCGAGAGAGAGACAGAGGGACCGAGAGGGACACAGGGACCGAGAAAGAGAGACAGGGACCGAGAGAGAGAGACAGGGACCGAGAGAGCGACACAGAGACCGAGAGAGACACAGGGACCGAGAGAGATACAAGGACCTAGAGAGAGACACAGGGACCGAGAGAGATACAAGGACCTAGAGAGAGACACAGGGACCGAGAGAGATACAAGGACCTAGAGAGAGACACAGGGACCGACAGAGACACTGAAACTGAGAGAGAGAGAGAGACAGGGACCGAGTGAGAGAGACACAGGGACCGAGAGAGACACAGGGACCGAGAGAGAGAGACACAGGGACCGAGAGAGACACAGGGACCGATTGAGACACAGCAACCGAGAGAGACACAGGGACCGAGACAGAGAGACGCAGGGACCGAGAGAGAGACACAGGGACCGAGTGAGAGACACAAGGACTGAGCGAGTCGCAGGGACCGAGAGAGAGACAGGGACCGAGAGAGAGTCACAGGGACCGAGAGAGAGACAGGGACCGAGAGAGAGACACAGGGACCGATTGAGACACAGGGACCGAGTGAGAGACACAAGGACTGAGCGAGTCGCAGGGACCGAGAGAGACACAGGGACCGAGAGAGACACAGGGACCGAGAGAGAGAGACACAGGCACTGAGAGAGAGACACAGGGACCAAGAGAGCCACCAGGACCGAGAGAGACACAGGGGTGAGAGAGACACCGGGACCGAGAGAGACACAGGGACCGAGGGAGAGAGACACAGGGACCGAGTGAGACACAGGGACCGAGGGAGAGAGACAGGGTCCGAGAGAGAGAGAGACACAGGGACCGAATGAGACACAGGGACCGAGAGAGTGACAGGGACCGAGAGAGTGACAGGGACCGAGTGAGACACAGCGACCGAGAGAGTGACACAGGGACCCAGAGAGAGACACAGGGACAGAGAGAGACACAAGGACCTAAATCGAGACACAGGGACCGAGAGAGTCACAGGGACCGAGAGAGAGACACAGGGACCCAGAGAGAGACACAGGGACAGAGAGAGACACAAGGACCTAAATCGAGACACAGGGACCGAGAGAGTCACAAGGACCTAGATCGAGACACAGGGACCGAGAGAGAGAGACAGGGACCGAGAGAGAGACACAGGGACCCAGAGAGACACACAGGGACCGAGAGAGACACAAGGACCTAGAGAGAGACACAGGGACCGAGAGAGTCACAGGGACCGAGAGAGAGAGACAGGGACCGAGAGAGAGACACAGGGACCGAGAGACACAGGGACCGAGAAAGACACAGGGACTGAGAGAGAGACACAGGGACCGAGAGAGAGACAGGTACCAAGAGAGAGACACAGGGACCGAGAGAGAGACACAGGGACCGAGTGAGACACAGGGACCGAGAGAGTGACAGGGACCGAGTGAGACACAGGGACCTAGAGAGAGACACAGGGACCGGAGAGTCACAGGGACTGAGAGAGAGACACAGTGACCGAGAGAGAGACACCGGGACAGAGAAAGACACAGGGAGCAAGAGACAGACACAGGGACCGAGACAGAGACAGGTACCGAGTGAGAGGCACAGGGACCGAGTGAGAGACACAGGGACCGAGAGAGAGACACAGGGGCCGAGAGAAACACAGTGACCGAGAGAGAGACAAAGGGACCGAGAGAGAGACACAGGGACAGAGAGAGACACAAGGACCTAAAGAGAGACACAGGGACCGAGTGAGATACAAGGACCGAGAAAGACACAGGGAGCAAGAGACAGACACAGGTACCGAGTGAGAGACACAGGGACCGAGTGAGAGACACAGGGACCGAGAGAGAGACTGAGGGACCGAGAGAGACACAGGGACCGAGAGAGACAAAGGGACCGAGAGAGAGATAGTGATCGAGAGAGACACAGGGACTGAAAGAGAGAGACACATGGAACGAGAGAGGGAGACACAAGGAACGAGAGAGACACAGGGACTGAGTGAGACACAGGGACCGAGAGAGACACAGGGACCGAGAGAGACACAGGGACCAAGAGAGAGACAGTGACCGAGAGGGACACAGGGAACGAGAGAGAGAGACACAGGGACTGAGCGAGTCACAGGGACCGAGAGAGACACAGGGACGAAGAGAGAGACAAAGGGACCGAGAGAGACACAGGTACTGAGTGAGAGACACAGGGACCGAGAGAGAGACACAGGGACCGAGAGAGAGACACAGGGAACGAGTGAGAGACACAGGGACCGAGAGAGACACAGGGACCGAGAGACAGAGGGTCTGAGCGAGTCACAGGGACCGAGAGAGACACAGGGACCGAGAGGGAGACAGAGGGACATAGCAGACACAGGGACCGAGTGAGAGACACAGGGACCGAGAGAGACACAGGGACCGAGAGAGAGACACAGGGAACGAGTGAGAGACACAGGGACCGAGAGAGAGACACAGGGAACGAGAGAGAGACACAGGGAACGAGTGAGAGACACAGGGACCGAGAGAGACACAGGGACCGAGAGAGAGACAAAGGGACCGAGAGAGAGACACAGGGACCGAGAGAGAGACAGGGACCGAGAGAGAGACACAGGGAACAAGAGAGACACAGGTACTGAGTCAGAGACACAGGGACCGAGAGAGAGACACAGGGACCGAGAGAGAGACACAGGAACCGAGAGACAGAGGGTCTGAGCGAGTCACAGGGACCGAGAGGGACACAGGTACTGAGTGAGAGACACAAGGACCGAGAGAGACACAGGGACCGAGTGAGAAACAGGCGTGAGAGGGAGACACAGGGACCGAGAGAGACACAGGGACCGAGTGAGACACAGGGACTGAGAGAGAGACACAGGGACTGAGAGAGAGACACAGCGACTGAGAGAGAGAGACACAGGCAACGAGAGAGAGAGACACAGGGACTGAGAGAGAGACACAGGGACTGATAGAGAGAGACACAGGGACCAAGAGAGACACCAGGACCGAGAGAGACACAGGGGTGAGAGAGTGATACAGGGACCGAGAGAGGGACAGGGACCGAGAGAGAGACACAGGGAAAGAGAGAGTCAGTGACCGAGAGAGACACAGGGACTGAGAGAGAGAGAGACACAGCGACCGAGAGAGAGACACAAGGACCGAGAGAGACACAGGGACTGAGAGGGATACACAGGGACCGAACAGACACAGGTACCGAGTGAGAGACACAGAGACCGAGAGAGAGACACAGGGACCGAGAGAGGGACACAGGGAACAAGAGAGGGACACAGGGACCGAGAGAGAGACACAGGGACCGAGAGAAACAGAGTGACCGACAGAGAGAGACAGGGACCGAGAGAGAGAGACAGGGACCGAGAGAGAGACACAGGGACCGATTGAGACACAGGGACCGAGAGAGAGAGACACAGGGACCGAGAAAGACACAAGGACCTGGAGAGAGACACAGGGACCGAGAGAGTCACAGGGACCGAGAGAGAGACACAGGGACCGAGAGAGAGACACAAGGACCGAGAGAGACACAGGGACCGAGTGAGACACAGGGGTGAGAGAGAGACACAGGGACCGAGAGAGAGACACAGGGACCGATAGAGTCACAGGGACCGAGTGAGACACAGGGACCGAGACAGAGAGACACAGGGACCGAGAGAGACACAGGGACCGAGGGAGAGACAGGGACCGAGAGAGAGACACAGGGACCGAGAGAGAGACAGGGACCGACAGAGACACAGGGACTGAGAGACTCACAGGGACCGTGAGAGAGACACAGGGACCAAGAGAGACACCAGGACCGAGAGTGACACAGCGACCGAGAGAGAGACACAGGGACCCAGAGAGACACCAGGACCGAGAGAGACACAGCGACCGAGAGAGAGACACAGGTACCCAGAGAGAGACACAGGGACCGAGATAGACACAAGGACCTAGAGAGAGACACAGGGACCGAGAGAGTCACAGGGACCGAGAGAGAGACACAGGGACCCAGAGAGAGACACAGGGACCGAGAGAGACACAAGGACCTAGAGAGAGACACAGGGACCGAGAGAGTCACAGGGACCGAGAGAGAGACACAGTGACTGAGAGAGTGACACCGGGACAGAGAGAGAGACACAGGGACTGAGAGAGAGAGACAGGGACCGAGAGAGACACAGGGACCAAGGGAGAGACACATGGACATAGAGAGAGACACAGGGACCGAGAGAGTCACAGGGACTGAGAGAGAGACACAGGGACTGACAGAGACACTGAAACAGAGAGAGAGACAGGGACCGAGTGAGAGAGACACAGGGACCGAGAGAGAGAGACACAGGGATCGATTGAGACACAGCGACCGAGAGAGACACAGGGACCGAGAGAGAGACAGGGACCGAGAGAGAGACACAGGGACCGAGAGAGAGAAACAGGGACCAAGAGAGAGAGACAGCTAACAATAGAGACACAGGTACTGAGTGAGAGACACAAGGACCGAGAGAGACACAGGGACCGAGTGAGAAACAGGGGTGAGAGGGAGACACAGGGACCGAGAGAGACACAGGGACCGAGTGAGACACAGGGATTGAGAGAGAGACACAGGGACTGAGAGAGAGACACAGGGACTGAGAGAGAGAGACACAGGCAACGAGAGAGAGACACAGGGACTGAGAGAGAGACACAGGGGTGAGAGAGAGATACAGGGACCGAGAGAGACACAGGGACCGAGTGAGACACATGGACCGAGGGAGACACAGGGACTGAGAGAGACAGACAGGGACTGAGAGAGAGACACAGGGACTGAGAGAGAGAGACACAGGGACCAAGAGAGACACCAGGACCGAGAGAGACACAGGGGTGAGAGAGAGATACAGGGACCGAGAGAGACACAGTGACCGAGTGAGACACAGAGACCGAGAGAGACACAGGGACCGAGAGAGAGACAGTGACCGAGAGAGACACAGGGACTGGGATGGAGAGACACAGGGACCGAGAGAGAGACACAGGGACTGAGAGAGACAGAGGCACCGAGTGAGACACAGGGACTGAGAGAGACACAGGGACCGAGAGAGACACAGGCACCGAGTGAGACACAGGGACTGAGAGAGACACAGGGACCGAGAGAGAGAGACACAAGGACCGAGAGAGACACAGGGACTGAGAGGGATACACAGGGACCGAGCAGACACAGGGACCGAGAGAGGGACACAGGGACCGAGAGAGGGACACAGGGAACAAGAGAGAGACAGTGACCGAGAGAGAGACACAAGGACCGAGAGATACACAGGGACCGAGATGGAGACACAGGGACCGAAAGAGAGAGACACAGGGACCGAGAGAGAGACACAGGGACCAAGAGAGACACAGGGACCGAGAGATAGACACAGGGACCAAGAGAGACACAGGGACTGAGACAGAGACACAAGGACCGAGAGAGACACAGGGACCGAGAGAGAGACACAAGGACCGAGAGAGACACAGGGACTGGGATGGAGAGACACAGGGACCGAGAGAGAGACACAAGGACCGAGAGAGACACAGGCACCGAGTGAGAGACACAGGGACTGAGAGAGAGACACAGGGACCGATTGAGACACAGGGACCGAGAGAGAGAGACACAGGGACCGAGAGAGACACAAGGACCTGGAGAGAGACACAGGGACCGAGAGAGTCACAGGGACCGAGAGAGAGACAGTGACCGAGAGAGACACAGGGACCGAGAGAGACACAGGGACCGAGAGAGACACAGGGACCGAGGGAGAGAGACACAGGGACCGAGAGAGAGACACAGGGACTGAGCGAGTCACAGGGACCTAGAGAGAGACAGGGACCGAGAGAGAGAGACACAGGGACCGAGAGAGAGACAGGGACCGACAGAGACACAGGGACTGAGAGACTCACAGGGACCGTGAGAGAGACACAGGGACCAAGAGAGACACCAGGACCGAGAGAGACACAGCGACCGAGAGAGAGACACAGGGACCCAGAGAGACACCAGGACCGAGAGAGACACAGCGACCGAGAGAGAGACACAGGGATGCAGAGAGAGACACAGGGACCGAGAGAGACACAAGGACCTAGAGAGAGACACAGGGACCGAGAGAGTCACAGGGACCGAGAGAGAGACACAGGGACCCAGAGAGAGACACAGGTACCGAGAGAGACACAAGGACCTAGAGAGAGACACAGGGACCGAGAGAGTCACAGGGACTGAGAGAGAGACACAGTGACCGAGAGAGTCACAGGGACCGAGAGAGAGACAGTGACCGAGAGAGTGACACCGGGACAGAGAGAGAGACAGAGGGACTGAGAGAGAGAGACAGGGACCGGGAGAGACACATGGAACGAGACAGAGACAGGTACCGAGTGAGAGACACAGGGACCGAGTGAGAGACACAGGGACCAAGAGGGACACAGGGACCGAGAGAGAGAGACACAGGGACCGAGAGAGACACAGGGACCAAGGGAGAGACACAAGGACATAGAGAGAGACACAGGGACCGAGAGAGTCACAGGGACTGAGAGAGAGACACAGGGACTGACAGAGACACTGAAACAGAGAGAGAGAGACAGGGACCGAGTGAGAGAGACACAGGGACCGAGAGAGAGACAGTGACCGAGTGAGAGACAGAGGGACCGATTGAGACACAGGGACTGAGAGAGTGACAGGGACCGAGAGAGACACAGGGACCCAGAGGGAGACACAGGGACCGAGAGAGACACAGGGACCCAGAGAGAGACACAGGGACCGAGAGAGACACAGGGACCGAGAGAGACACAGGGACCGAGAGAGACACAGGGACCCAGAGGGAGACACAGGGACCGAGAGAGACACAGGGACCCAGAGGGAGACACAGGGACCGAGAGAGACACAGGGACCTAGAGAGAGACACAGGGACCTAGAGAGTCACAGGGACCGAGAGAGAGACACAGGGACCGAGTGAGAGAGACACAGGGACCGAGAGAGAGACACAGGGACTGAGAGAGAGAGACACAGGGATCGATTGAGACACAGGGACCGAGGCAGAGAGACACAGGGACCGAGAGAGAGACACAGGGACCGAGAGAGACACTGAAACTGAGAGAGAGAGAGACAGGGACCGAGTGAGACACAGGGGTGAGAGGGAGACACAGGGACCGAGAGAGACACAGGGACCGAGTGAGAGACACAGGGACCGAGTGAGAGACACAAGGACTGAGCGAGTCACAGGGACCGAGAGAGAGACAGGGACCGACTGAGAGACACAGGGACCGAAAGAGTCACAGGGACCGAGAGAGACACAAGGACCTGGAGAGAGACACAGGGACCGAGAGAGTCACAGGGACCGAGAGAGAGACACAGGGACCGAGCGAGACACAGGGACCAAGAGAGAGACAATGACCGAGAGAGACACAGCGACCGAGAGAGACACAGGGACCGAGACAGAGAGACACAGGGACCGAGAGAGACTCAGGGACCGAGGGAGAGAGACACAGGGACCGAGAGAGAGACACAGGGACCGAGTGAGAGACACAGGGACTGAGCGAGTCACAGGGACCGAGAGAGAGACAGGGACCGAGAGAGAGAGACACAGGGACCGAGAGAGAGACAGGGACCGACAGAGACACAGGGACTGAGAGACTCACAGGGACCGTGAGAGAGACACAGGGACCAAGAGAGACACCAGGTCCGAGAGAGACACAGCGACCGAGAGAGAGACACAGGGACCCAGAGAGAGACACAGGGACCGAGAGAGACACAAGGACCTAGAGAGAGACACAGGGACCGAGAGAGTCACAGGGACCGAGAGAGAGACACAGGGACCCAGAGAGAGACACAGGGACCGAGAGAGTCACAGGGACCGAGAGAGAGACACTGAACTGAGAGAGAGAGAGACAGGGACCGAGTGAGACACAGGGACCGAGAGAGAGACACAGGGACCCAGAGAGAGACACAGGGACCGAGAGAGTCACAGGGACCGAGAGAGAGACACTGAACTGAGAGAGAGAGAGACAGGGACCGAGTGAGACACAGGGACCGAGAGAGATACACAATCGTCCGAGAGAGAGACACAGGGACCGAGAGAGACACAGTGACCGAGAGGGACACAGGGACTGAGAGAGAGACACAGGGACCGAGAGAGAGACAGGGACCGAGTGAGACACAGCGTCCGAGAGAGACACAGGGACCGAGAGAGAGACACAGGGAACGAGAGAGACACACAGGGACCGACTGAGAGACACAGGGATTGAGCGAGTCACAGGGACCGAGAGAGACACAGGGACCGAGAGAGACAGAGGGACCTAGAGAGAGACACAGGGACCGAGAGAGACACAGGGACTGAGAGAGAGAGAGACACAGGGACCGAGAGAGACACAGGGACCGAGATAGAGACACAGAGACCGAGAGAGAGACACAGGGACCGAGAGAGAGACACAGGGAACAAGAGAGACACAGGTACTGAGTGAGAGAAACAGGGACCGAGAGAGAGACACAGGGACCGAGAGAGAGACACAGGGACCGAGAGAGAGACACAGAGACCGAGAGAGAGAAACAGGGACCGAGAGAGAGAGACAGGGAACAATAGAGACACAGGTACTGAGTGAGAGAAACAAGGACCGAGAGAGACACAGGGACCGACAGAGACACTGAAACTGAGAGAGAGAGACAGGGACCGAGTGAGAGAGACACAGGGACCGAGAGAGAGACACAGAGACCGAGAGAGAGACACAAGGACCGAGAGAGGGACACAGGGAACAAGAGAGAGAGAGAGGGATTGAGCGAGTCACAGGGACCGAGCTGACACAGGGACCGAGAGAGAGACACAGGGACCAAGAGAGACACAGGGACTGAGACAGAGACAGTGACCGAGAGAGAGACACAAGGACCGAGAGAGACACAGGGACCGAGTGAGAGACACAGGGATCGACAGAGAGACACAGGGACCGAGAGGGACACAGGGACCGAGAGAGAGACACAGGGACCGAGCGAAACAGAGTGACCGAGAGAGAGAGACAGGGACCGAGAGAGAGAGACAGGGACCGAGAGAGAGACACAGGGACAGAGTGAGACACAGGGACCGAGAGAGTGACAGGGACCGAGTGAGACACAGGAACCGAGAGAGACACAAGGACCTAGAGAGAGACACAGGGACCGACAGAGTCACAGGGACCGAGAGAGGGACACAGGGACCGACAGAGACACTGAAACTGAGAGAGAGAGAGACAGGGACCGAGTGAGAGACACAAGGACCGAGAGAGACACAGGGACCGAGTGAGACACAGGGACCGAGGGAGAGACACAGGGACTGAGAGAGAGTGACACAGGGACCGAGAGAGAGAGACACAAGGACCGAGAGAGACACAGGGACCGAGAGAGACACAGGGACTGAGAGAGAGCCACAGGGATCGATTGAGACACAGCGACCGAGAGAGACACAGGGACCGAGAGAGAGAGACACAAGGACTGAGCGAGTCGCAGGGACCGAGAGAGAGACAGGGACCGAGAGAGAGACACAGGGAACGAGTGAGAGACACAAGGACCTAGAGAGAGACACAGGGACCGAGAGAGTCACAGGGACCGAGAGAGAGACACAGGGACCGAGAGAAACTCTGAATCTGAGAGAGAGAGAGACAGGGACCGAGTGAGAGACAGAGGGACCAATGGAGACACAGGGACCGAGAGAGAGAGACACAGGGACCGAGAGAGAGACACAAGGACCGAGAGAGACTCAGGGACCGACAGAGAGACAGTGACCGAGAGGGACACAGGGACTGAGAGAGAGAGACACAGGGACCGAGAGAGAGACACAAGGACCGAGAGAGACTCAGGGACCGAGTGAGACACAGAGACAGAGACAGACACAGGGACTGGGAGAGAGAGACACAGGGACCGAGAGAGAGACACAAGGACCGAGAGAATCACAGGGACCGAGAGAGACACAGGGACCTAGAGAGAGACCGTGACCGAGAGAGACACAGGGACTGAGAGAGTCACAGGGACCGAGAGAGACACAGGGACCGAGAGAGAGACACAGGGACCGAGAGAGAGACAAAGGGACCGAGAGAGACACAGGGACCGAGTGAGACACAGAGACAGAGAGAGACACAGGGACCGAGTGAAACACAGGGACTGAGAGAGACACAGGGACCGAGAGAGACACAGGGACCGAGAGAGACACAGGGACCTAGAGAGAGACCGTGACCGAGAGAGACACAGGGACTGAGAGAGAGAGAGACACAGGGACCAAGAGAGACACAGGGGTGAGAGAGAGATACAGGGACCGAGAGAGACACAGGGAACGAGAGAGACACAGGGGTGAGAGAGAGATACAGGGACCGAGAGAGACACAGGGAACGAGTGAGACACACGGACCGAGGGAGACACAGGGACCGAGAGAGAGACACAAGGACCGAGAGAGAGACACAGGGACTGAGAGAGAGAGACAGGGACCGGGAGAGACACAGGGACCGAGAAAGACACAGGGAGCAAGAGAGAGACACAGGGACCGAGAGAGACACCGGGACCGAGAGAGACACAGTGACCGAGTGAGACACAGAGACCGAGAGAGACACAGGGACCGAGAGAGAGACAGTGACCGAGAGAGACACAGGGACTGGGAGAGAGAGAGACACAGGGACCGAAAGAGAGACACAAGGACCGAGAGAGACACAGGCACCGAGTGAGACACAGGGACCGAGAGAGAGACACAGGGACCAAGAGAGACACAGGGACTGAGACAGAGACAGTGACAGAGAGAGACACAAGGACCGAGAGAGACACAGGGTCCGAGATGGAGACACAGGGACCGAGCTGACTCAGGTACCGAGAGAGAGACACAGGGACCGAGAGAGAGACACAGGGACCGAGAGAAACAGAGTGACCGAGAGAGAGAGACAGGGACCGAGAGAGAGAGACAGGGACCGCGAGAGAGACACAGGGACCGACAGAGTCACAGGGACCGACAGAGACACTGAAACTGAGAGAGAGAGAGACAGGGACCGAGTGAGAGAGACACAGGGACCGAAAGAGAGACACAGGGACCGAGAGAGACACAGGGACCGATTGAGACACAAGGACCGAGACAGAGAGACACAGGGACCGAGAGAGAGACACAGGGACCGAGAGAGACACAGGGACCGATTGAGACACAAGGACCGAGACAGAGAGACACAGGGACCGAGAGAGAGACACAGGGACCGAGTGAGAGACACAAGGACTGAGCGAGTCAAAGGGACCGAGAGAGAGACACAGGGAACGTGTGAGAGACACAGGGACTGAGCGAGTCACAGGGACCGAGAGAGAGACACAGGGACCGAGAGAGACACAGGGACCGAGAGAGACACTGAATCTGAGAGAGAGAGACAGGGATCGAGTGAGACACAGGGACCAAGAGAGAGACAGGGACCGAGTGAGACACAGGGTCCGAGAGAGAGACAGGGACTGAGAGAGAGAGACACAGGGACCGAGAGAGAGACACAAGGACCGAGAGAGACTCAGGGACCGAGTGAGACACAGGGGTGAGAGGGAGACACAGGGACCGAGAGAGAGACAGGGACCGAGAGAGAAAGACACAGGGACCGAGAGAGAGACACATGGACCGAGAGAGAGACACAGGGAACGAGAGAGACACACAGGGACCGAGAGAGACACAGGGACCGAGAGAGAGAGACACAGGGACCGAGAGAGAGACACAGGGACCGAGTGAGACACAGAGACAGAGAGAGACACAGGGACCGAGTGAAACACAGGGACCGAGAGAGAGACACAAGGTCCGAGAGAATCACAGGGACTGAGAGAGACACAGGGACCGAGAGAGACACAGGGACCGAGAGAGACACAGGGACCTAGAGAGAGACAGTGACCGAGAGAGACATAGGGACTGAGAGAGAGAGAGACACAGCGACCGAGAGAGAGACACAAGGACCAAGAGAGACACAGGGACCGAGAGGGAGACACAGGGACCGAGCAGACACAGGGGCCGAGAGAGAGACACAGAGACCGCGAGAGAGACACAGGGACCGAGAGAGAGAAACAGGGACCGAGAGAGAGAGAGACAGGGAACAATAGAGACACAGGTACTGAGTGAGAGAAACAAGGACCGAGAGAGACACAGGGACCGAGTGAGAAACAGGGGTGAGAGGGAGACAAAGGGACCGAGAGAGACACAGGGACCGAGTGAGACACAGAGACAGAGAGAGACACAGGGACTGGGAGAGAGAGACACAGGGACCGAGAGAGAGACACAAGGACCGAGAGAATCACAGGGACCGAGTGAAACACAGGGACTGAGAGAGACACAGGGACCGAGAGAGACATAGGGACTGAGAGACAGAGACACAGGGACCGAGAGAGAGACACAAGGACCGAGAGAGACACAGGGACCGAGAGGGAGACACAGGGACCGAGCAGACACAGGGGCCGAGAGAGAGACACAGAGACCGAGAGAGAGACACAGGGACCGAGAGAGAGACACAGGGAACAAGAGAGACACAGGTACTGAGTGAGAAACACAGGGACCGAGAGAGAGACTCAGGGACCGAGAGAGAGACACAGGGACCGAGAGACACAGAGGGACTGAGCGAGTCACAGGGACCGAGAGAGACACAGGGACCGAGAGGGGACAGAGGGACATAGCAGACACAGGGACCGAGAGAGAGACACAGAGACAGAGAGAGAGAAACAGGGACCGAGAGAGAGAGACAGGGAACAATAGAGACACGGGTACTGAGTGAGAGACACAAGGACCGAGAGAGACACAGGGACCGAGTGAGAAACAGGGACTGAGAGGGAGACACAGGGACCGAGAGAGACACAGGGACCGAGTGAGACACAGGGACTGAGAGAGAGACACAGGGACTGAGAGAGAGAGACACAGGCAACGAGAGAGAGACACAGGGTCTGAGAGAGAGATACAGGGACTGAGAGAGAGAGACACAGGGACCGAGAGAGACAGTGACCGAGAGAGACACAGAGACTGAGAGAGAGAGAGACACAGCGACCGAGAGAGAGACACAAGGACCGAGAGAGACACAGGGACTGAGAGGGATACACAGGGACCGAGAGAGAGAGACACAGGGACCGAGAGAGAGACACAGAGACCGAGAGAGAGACACAGGGACCGAGAGAGGGACACAGGGAACAAGAGAGAGAGTCACAGGGACCGAGATGGAGACACAGGGACCGAGCTGACACAGGTACCGAGTGAGAGACACAGTGACCGAGTGAGAGACACAGGGACCGACAGAGAGACACAGGGACCGAGAGGGACATAGGGACCGAGAGAGACACAGGGACCGAGACAGAGAGACACAGGGACCGAGAGAGTGACAGGGACCGATTGAGACACAGGGACCCAGAGAGAGACACAGGGACCGACAGAGTCACTGAAACTGAGAGAGACACAGGGACCGAAAGAGAGACACAGGGACCGAGAGAGACATAGGGACTGAGAGAGAGAGAGACAGGGACCGAGTGAGAGAGACACAGGGACCGAAAGAGAGACACAGGGACCGAGAGAGACACAGGGACTGAGAGAGAGAGAGAGAGGGACCGAGTGAGAGAGACACAGGGACCGAGAGAGACACAGGGACCGAGACAGAGAGACACAGGGACCGAGAGAGAGACACAGGGACCGAGAGAGACACAGGGACCGAGTGAGACACAGGGACCGAGAGAGAGACACAGGGACAGAGAGAGAGACACAGGGACCGAGAGAGAGACACCGGGACCGAGAGGGACACAGGGACCGAGAGAGAGACAGGGACCGAGAGAGAGACACAGGAAACGAGTGAGAGACACAGGGACCGAGAGAGAGACACAGGGACCGAAAGAGAGACACAGGGACCGAGAGAGAGACACAAGGACCTAGAGAGAGACACAGGGACCGAGAGAGTCACAGGGATCGAGAGAGAGACACAGGGACCGACAGAGACACTGAATCTGAGAGAGAGAGAGACAGGGATCGAGTGAGACACAGGGACCAAGAGAGAGACAGGGACCGAGTGAGAGACAGAGGGACCGATGGAGACACAGGGACCGAGAGAGAGACACAATCGTCCGAGAGAGAAAGACAGGGAGCGAGAGAGAGTCACAGGGACCGAGAGAAACACAGGCACCGAGAGAGAGACAGTGACCGAGAGGGACACAGGGACTGAGAGAGAGAGACACAGGGACCGAGAGAGAGACACAAGGACCGAGAGAGACACAGGGACCGAGCGAGACACAGGGACCGAGTGAGACACAGCGTCCGTGAGAGACACAGGGACCGAGAGAGAGACACAGGGAACGAGAGAGACACACAGGGACCGAGTGAGAGACACAGGGACTGAGCGAGTCACAGGGACCGAGAGAGACACAGGGACAGAGAGAGAGACACAGGGACCGAGAGAGAGACACAGGGACCTAGAGAGAGACAGTGACCGAGAGAGACACAGGGACTGAGAGAGAGAGAGACACAGCGACCGAGAGAGAGACACAAGGACCGAGTGAGACACAGGGACCGAGAGGGAGACACAGGGACCGAGCAGACACAGGGACCGAGAGAGAGACACAGAGACCGAGAGAGAGACACAGGGACCGAGAGTGAGACACAGGGAACAAGAGAGACACAGGTACTGAGTGAGAGACACAGGGACCGAGAGAGAGACACAGGGACCGAGAGACAGAGGGACCGAGAGGGGACAGAGGGACATAGCAGACACAGGGACCGAGAGAGAGACACAGAGACCGAGCGAGAGAAACAGGGACCGAGAGAGAGAGACAGGGAACAATAGAGACACAGGTACTGAGTGAGTGAAACAAGGACCGAGAGAGACACAGGGACCGAGAGAGAGACACAGGGACCGAGTGAGAAACAGGTGTGAGAGGGAGACACAGGGACCGAGAGAGACACAGGGACCGAGTGAGACACAGGGACTGAGAGAGAGACACAGGGACTGAGAGAGAGACACAGGGACTGAGAGAGAGAGCGACACAGGCAACGAGAGAGAGACACAGGGACTGAGAGAGAGACACAGGGACTGAGAGAGAGAGACACAGGAACCAAGAGAGACAACAGGACCGAGAGAGACACAGGGGTGAGAGAGAGATACAGGGACCGAGAGAGAGAGACAGGGACCGGGAGAGACACAGGGACCGAGAAAGACACAGGGAGCAAGAGAGAGACACAGGGACCGAGAGAGATACCGGGACCGAGAGAGACACAGTGACCGAGTGAGACACAGGGACTGGGAGAGAGACAGTGACCGAGAGAGACACAGGGACTGGGAGAGAGAGAGACACAGGGACCGAGAGAGAGACACAAGGACCGAGAGAGACACAGGCACCGAGTGAGACACAGGGACTGAGAGATACACAGGGACCGAGAGAGACACAGGGACCGAGAGAGACATAGGCACCGAGTGAGACACAGGGACTGAGAGAGACACAGGGACCGAGAGAGAGACACAGGGACCGAGAGAGACAGTGACCGAGAGAGACACAGGGACCGAGAGAGAGACACAGAGACCGAGAGAGAGACACAGGGACCGAGAGAGGGACACAGGGAACAAGAGAGAGAGAGAGGGATTGAGCGAGTCACAGGGACCGAGAGAGACACAGGGACCGAGAGAGAGATACAGGGATCGAGAGAGACACAGGGACCGAGAGAGAGACACAGGGACTGAGAGAGAGACACACAAAGACCGACAGAGAGACACAGGGACCGAGCTGACACAGGGACCGAGAGAGAGACACAGGGACCAAGAGAGACACAGGGACTGAGACAGAAACAGTGACCGAGAGAGAGACACAAGGACCGAGAGAGACACAGGGACCGAGATGGAGACACAGGGACCGAGTGAGAGACACAGGGACCGAGTGAGAGACACAGGGACCGAGAGAGAGACAAAGGGACCGAGCGAAACAGAGTGACCGAGAGAGAGACAGGGACCGAGAGAGAGAGACAGGGACCGAGAGAGAGACACAGGGACAGAGTGAGACACAGGGACCGAGAGAGACACAGGGACTGGGGGAGAGAGACACAGGGGCCGAGAGAGAGACACAAGGACCGAGAGAATCACAGGGACCGAGTGAGACACAGGGACTGTGAGAGAGACACAGGGTACGAGAGAGACACAGGGACCGAGAGAGAGACACAGAGACCGAGAGAGAGACATAGGGACCGAGAGAGAGACACAGGGACCGAGAGGGGACAGAGGGACATAGCAGACACAGGGACCGAGAGAGAGGCACAGGGAAGAATAGAGACACAGGTACTGAGTGAGAGACACAAGGACCGAGAGAGACACAGGGACCGAGTGAGAAACAGGAGTGAGAGGGAGACACAGGGACCGAGAGAGACACAGGGACCGAGTGAGACACAGGGACTGAGAGAGAGAGACACAGGCAACGAGAGAGAGACACAGGGACTGAGAGAGTGACACAGGGACTGAGAGAGAGAGACACAGGGACCAAGAGAGACACCAGGACCGAGAGAGACACAGGGGTGAGAGAGAGATACAGGGACCGAGAGAGACACAGGGAACGAGTGAGACACACGGACCGAGGGAGACACAGGGACCGATAGAGAGACACAAGGACCGAGAGAGAGACACAGGTTCTGAGAGAGAGAGACAGGGACCGGGAGAGACACAGGGACCGAGAAAGACACAGGGAGAAAGAGAGAGACACAGGGACCGAGAGAGACACCGGGACCGAGAGAGACACAGTGACCGAGTGAGACACAGAGACCGAGAATGACACAGGGACCGAGGGAGAGACAGTGACCGAGAAAGACACAGGGACTGGGAGAGAGAGACACAGGGACCGAGAGAGAGACACAAGGACCGAGAGAGACACAGGGACCGAGAGAGACACAGGGACCGAGAGAGACACAGGGACCGAGAGAGACAGTGACCGAGAGAGACACAGGGACTGAGAGAGAGCGAGACACAGCGACCGAGAGAGAGACACAAGGACCGAGAGAGACACAGGGACTGAGAGGGATACACAGGGACCGAGCAGACACAGGGACCGAGAGAGAGACACAGAGACCGACAGAGAGACACAGGGACCAAGAGAGGGACACTGGGAACAAGACAGAGAGAGAGGGACTGAGCGAGTCACAGGGACCGAGAGAGACACAGGGACCGAGAGAGAGACAGTGACCGAGAGAGAGAGACAGGGACTGAGAGAGAGAGACAGGGACCGAGAGAGAGACAGGGACCGAGTGAGACACAGGGACCCAGAGATAGACACAGGGACCGAGAGAGAGTCTCAGGGACCGAGAGAGAGACACAAGGACCTAGAGAGAGACACAGGGACCGAGAGAGAGACACAAGGACCTACAGAGAGACACAGGGACCGAGAGAGAGTCACAGGGACCGAGAGAGAGAGACAGTAACTGAGAGAGAGACACAAGGACCGAGTGAAACACAGGGACCGAGTGAGACACAGGGACCCAGAGATAGACACAGGGACCGAGAGAGAGTCTCAACGACCGAGAGAGAGAGACAGTGACCGAGAGAGAGACACAGGGACTGAGAGAGACACAGGGACTGAGTGAGACACAGAGACCGAGAGAGACACAGGGACCGAAAGAGACACAGGGGTGAGAGGGAGACACAGGGACCGAGAGAGACACAGGGACCGAGTGAGACACAGCGACCGAGAGAGATACAGGAACCGAGAGAGAGACACAGGGACCGAGAGAGACACAGGGACTGAGCGAGTCACAGGGACCGAGAGAGACACAGGGACCGAGAGAGAGACACAGGGACCGAGAGAGAGACACAGGGACTGAGAAAGAGATACAGGGACCGAGAAAGAGACAGGTACCGAGTGAGAGACACAGGGACCGATAGAGAAACACAGTGACCGAGAGAGAGAGAGACACCAGGACAGATTGAGAGACACAGAGACTGAGAGATAGAGACAGGGACCGGGAGAGACACAGGGACCGAGTGAGACACTGAAACTGAGAGAGAGAGACAGGGATCGAGAGAGACACAGGGACCGAGTGAGACACAGGGACCGAGGGAGAGAGACAGGGACCGAGAGAGACAGGGACCGAGTGAGACACAGGGACCCAGAGAGAGACACAGGGACCGAGAGAGACAGGGACCGAGAGAGAGAAACAGGGACCGAGTGAGACACAGGGACCGAGGGAGAGAGACAGGGTCCGAGAGAGAGAGACAGGGACCGAGTGAGACACAGGGACCCAGAGAGAGACACAGGGACCAAGAGAGTCACAGCGACCAAGAGAGAGAGACACAGGGACCGAGAGAGTCACAGGGACCAAGAGAGAGAGAGACACAGGGACCGAGAGAGACACAGGGACTGAGAGAGTGTCAGGGACCGAGTGAGACACAGGGACTGAGAGAGACACAGAGACCGAGAGAGACACAAGGACTGAGAGAGAGAGACACAGGGACCGAGAGAGACCCAGGGGCCGAAAGAGAGAGACAGTGACCGAGAGAGACACAGGGACTGAGAGAGAGACACAGGGACCGAGAGAGACACAGGGACTGAGAGAGAGAGACACAGGGACCAAGAGAGTGACAGGGACCGAGTGAGACACAGGGACCGAGAGAGAGAGAGACACAGGGACCGAGAGAGAGAGACACAGGGACCGAGAGAGATACAAGGACCGAGAGAGACACAGGGACCGAGAGAGATACAGGGACTGAGAGTGAGACACAGGGACCAAGAGAGACACCAGGACAGAGAGAGACACAGGGACCGAAAGAGACACAGGGGTGAGAGAGAGATACAGGGACGGAGAGAGACACAGGGACCGAGAGAGAGACACCGGGACAGAGAAAGAGACACAGGGACTGAGCGAGTTACTGGGAGCGTGAGAGAGACACAGGGACCGAGAGAGAGACAGGGACTGAGAGAGAGACACAGGGACCGAGAGAGAGACACAGGGACCGAGAATGAGACACAGGGACTGAGAGAGAGACACAGGGACCGAGACAGAGACAGAGGGACCGAGAGGGACATAGGGACCGAGTGAGACACAGGGACTGAGAGAGAGAGAGACACAGCGACTGAGAGAGAGACACAGGGACCAAGAGAGACACCAGGACAGAGAGAGAGACAGAGGGACCGAAAGAGACACAGGGGTGAGAGAGAGATACAGGGACGGAGAGAGACACAGGGACCGAGAGAGAGACACCGGGACAGAGAAAGAGACACAGGGACTGAGCGAGTTACAGGGAGCGAGAGAGAGACAGGGACCGAGAGAGAGACACAGGGACTGAGAGAGAGACACAGGGACTGAGAGAGAGACACAGGGACTGAGAGAGACACACAGGGACCAAGAGAGACACAGGGACCGAGAGAGACACAGGGACCGAGAGAGATAGACACAGGGACCGAGACAGAGACACAGGGACCGAGAGGGACACAGGGACCGAGAGAGAGAAACAGGGACCGAGTGAGAGACACAGGGACCGAGAGAGAGACAGGGACCGAGAGAGTGACACAGGGACCGAGAGGGACACAGGGACCGAGAGAGAGACACAGGGACCGAGAGAGAGACACAGGGACCGAGAAAGAGACACAGGGACCGAGAGAGAGACACAGGGACCGAGAGAGAGACACAGGAACCGAAAGAGACACAGGGACTGAGAGAGACACAGGGACTGAGAGAGAGACACAGGGACCAAGAGAGACACCAGGACCGAGAGAGACACAGGGACCGAGAGAGAGAGAGACAGGGACCGAGAGAGAGACAGGGACCGAGTGGACACAGGGACCCAGAGAGAGACTCAGGGACCGAGAGAGACACAAGGACCTAAAGAGAGACACAGGGACTGAGAGAGACACAGGGACAGAGAGAGAGACACAGGGACCGAGAGAGACACAGGGACCGAGAGAGAGACACAGGGACTGAGAGAGACAGAGGGACAGAGAGAGAGACACAGGGACCGAGAGAGACACAGGGACCGAGAGAGAGACACAAGGACCGAGAGAGACACAGGGACCGAGAGAGACACAGGGACCGAGTGAGACACAGAGACCGAGAGAGACACAGGGACCGAGAGAGAGAGACAGTGACCGAGAGAGACACAGGGACCGAGACAGAGAGACACAGGGACCGAGAGAGTGACAGGGACCGATTGAGACACAGGGACCCAGAGAGAGACACAGGGACCGACGGAGTCACTGAAACTGAGAGAGACACAGGGACCGAGTGAGAGAGACACAGGGACCGAAAGAGAGACACAGGGACCGAGAGAGACACAGGGACTGAGAGAGAGAGAGACAGGGACCGAGTGAGAGAGACACAGGGACCGAGAGAGACACAGGGACCGAGACAGAGAGACACAGGGACCGAGAGAGAGACACAGGGACCGAGAGAGACACAGGGACCGAGTGAGACACAGGGACCGAGAGAGAGACACAGGGACAGAGAGAGAGACACAGGGACAGAGAGAGAGACACAGGGACCGAGAGAGAGACACAGGGACCGAGAGAGTCACAGGGACCGAGAGAGACACAGGGACCGATTGAGACACAGCGACCGAGAGGGACACAGGGACCGAGAGAGAGACAGGGACCGAGAGAGAGACACAGGAAACGAGTGAGAGACACAGGGACCGAGAGAGAGACACAGGGACCGAAAGAGAGACACAGGGACCGAGAGAGAGACACAAGGACCTAGAGAGAGATACAGGGACCGGGTGAGACACTGAATCTGAGAGAGAGAGAGACAGGGATCGAGTGAGACACAGGGACCAAGAGAGAGACAGGGACCAAGTGAGAGACAGAGGGACCGATGGAGACACAGGGACCGAGAGAGAGACACAGGGACCGAGAGAAACACAGGCACCGAGAGAGAGACAGTGACCGAGAGGGACACAGGGACTGAGAGAGAGACACAGGGACCGAGAGAGAGACACAAGGACAGAGAGAGACTCAGGGACCGAGTGAGACACAGGAGTGAGAGGGAGACAGAGGGACCGAGCGAGACACAGGGACCGAGTGAGACACAGCGTCCGTGAGAGACACAGGGACCGAGAGAGAGACACAGGGAACGAGAGAGACACACAGGGACCGAGAGAGAGACACAGGGACTGAGCGAGTCACAGGGACCGAGAGAGACACAGGGACCGAGAGAGACACAGGGACCGAGTGAGACACAGAGACAGAGAGAGACACAGGGACTGGGAGAGAGTGACACAGGGACCGAGAGAGAGACACAAGGACCGAGAGAGACACAGGGGCCGAGTGACACACAGGGACTGAGAGAGACACAGGGACCGAGAGAGACACAGGGACCGAGAGAGATACAGGGACCTAGAGAGAGACAGTGACCGAGAGAGACACAGGGACTGAGAGAGAGAGAGACACAGCGACCGAGAGAGAGACACAAGGACCGAGAGAGACACAGGGACCGAGAGGGAGACACAGGGACCGAGCAGACACAGGGACCGAGAGAGAGACACAGAGACCGAGAGAGAGACACAGGGACCGAGAGAGACACCAGGACCGAGAGAGACACAGGGGTGAGAGAGAGATACAGGGACCGAGAGAGACACAGGGAACGAGTGAGACACACGGACCGAGGGAGACACAGGGACCGATAGAGAGACACAAGGACCGAGAGAGAGACACAGGTTCTGAGAGAGAGAGACAGGGACCGGGAGAGACACAGGGACCGAGAAAGACACAGGGAGAAAGAGAGAGACACAGGGACCGAGAGAGACACCGGGACCGAGAGAGACACAGTGACCGAGTGAGACACAGAGACCGAGAGTGACACAGGGACCGAGGGAGAGACAGTGACCGAGAAAGACACAGGGACTGGGAGAGAGAGACACAGGGACCGAGAGAGAGACACAAGGACCGAGAGAGACACAGGGACCGAGAGAGACACAGGGACCGAGAGAGACACAGGGACCGAGAGAGACAGTGACCGAGAGAGACACAGGGACTGAGAGAGAGCGAGACACAGCGACCGAGAGAGAGACACAAGGACCGAGAGAGACACAGGGACTGAGAGGGATACACAGGGACCGAGCAGACACAGGGACCGAGAGAGAGACACAGAGACCGACAGAGAGACACAGGGACCAAGAGAGGGACACTGGGAACAAGAGAGAGAGAGAGGGACTGAGCGAGTCACAGGGACCGAGAGAGACACAGGGACCGAGAGAGAGACAGTGACCGAGAGAGAGAGACAGGGACTGAGAGAGAGAGACAGGGACCGAGAGAGAGACAGGGACCGAGTGAGACACAGGGACCCAGAGATAGACACAGGGACCGAGAGAGAGTCTCAGGGACCGAGAGAGAGACACAAGGACCTAGAGAGAGACACAGGGACCGAGAGAGAGACACAAGGACCTACAGAGAGACACAGGGACCGAGAGAGAGTCACAGGGACCGAGAGAGAGAGACAGTAACTGAGAGAGAGACACAAGGACCGAGTGAAACACAGGGACCGAGTGAGACACAGGGACCCAGAGATAGACACAGGGACCGAGAGAGAGTCTCAACGACCGAGAGAGAGAGACAGTGACCGAGAGAGAGACACAGGGACTGAGAGAGACACAGGGACTGAGTGAGACACAGAGACCGAGAGAGACACAGGGACCGAAAGAGACACAGGGGTGAGAGGGAGACACAGGGACCGAGAGAGACACAGGGACCGAGTGAGACACAGCGACCGAGAGAGATACAGGGACCGAGAGAGAGACACAGGGACCGAGAGAGACACAGGGACTGAGCGAGTCACAGGGACCGAGAGAGACACAGGGACCGAGAGAGAGACACAGGGACCGAGAGAGAGACACAGGGACTGAGAAAGAGATACAGGGACCGAGAAAGAGACAGGTACCGAGTGAGAGACACAGGGACCGATAGAGAAACACAGTGACCGAGAGAGAGAGAGACACCAGGACAGATTGAGAGACACAGAGACTGAGAGATAGAGACAGGGACCGGGAGAGACACAGGGACCGAGTGAGACACTGAAACTGAGAGAGAGAGACAGGGACCGAGAGAGACACAGGGACCGAGTGAGACACAGGGACCGAGGGAGAGAGACAGGGACCGAGAGAGACAGGGACCGAGTGAGACACAGGGACCCAGAGAGAGACACAGGGACCGAGAGAGACAGGGACCGAGAGAGAGAAACAGGGACCGAGTGAGACACAGGGACCGAGGGAGAGAGACAGGGTCCGAGAGAGAGAGACAGGGACCGAGTGAGACACAGGGACCCAGAGAGAGACACAGGGACCAAGAGAGTCACAGCGACCAAGAGAGAGAGACACAGGGACCGAGAGAGTCACAGGGACCAAGAGAGAGAGAGACACAGGGACCGAGAGAGACACAGGGACTGAGAGAGTGTCAGGGACCGAGTGAGACACAGGGACTGAGAGAGACACAGAGACCGAGAGAGACACAAGGACTGAGAGAGAGAGACACAGGGACCGAGAGAGACCCAGGGACCGAAAGAGAGAGACAGTGACCGAGAGAGACACAGGGACTGAGAGAGAGACACAGGGACCGAGAGAGACACAGGGACTGAGAGAGAGAGACACAGTGACCAAGAGAGTGACAGGGACCGAGTGAGACACAGGGACCGAGAGAGAGAGAGACACAGGGACCGAGAGAGAGAGACACAGGGACCGAGAGAGATACAAGGACCGAGAGAGACACAGGGACCGAGAGAGATACAGGGACTGAGAGTGAGACACAGGGACCAAGAGAGACACCAGGACAGAGAGAGACACAGGGACCGAAAGAGACACAGGGGTGAGAGAGAGATACAGGGACGGAGAGAGACACAGGGACCGAGAGAGAGACACCGGGACAGAGAAAGAGACACAGGGACTGAGCGAGTTACAGGGAGCGTGAGAGAGACACAGGGACCGAGAGAGAGACAGGGACTGAGAGAGAGACACAGGGACCGAGAGAGAGACACAGGGACCGAGAATGAGACTCAGGGACTGAGAGAGAGACACAGGGACTGAGAGAGAGACACAGGGACCAAGAGAGACACAGGGACCGAGACAGAGACAGAGGGACCGAGAGGGACATAGGGACCGAGTGAGACACAGGGACTGAGAGAGAGAGACACAGCGACTGAGAGAGAGACACAGGGACCAAGAGAGACACCAGGACAGAGAGAGAGACAGAGGGACCGAAAGAGACACAGGGGTGAGAGAGAGATACAGGGACGGAGAGAGACACAGGGACCGAGAGAGAGACACCGGGACAGAGAAAGAGACACAGGGACTGAGCGAGTTACAGGGAGCGAGAGAGAGACACAGGGACCGAGAGAGAGACACAGGGACTGAGAGAGACACACAGGGACCAAGAGAGACACAGGGACCGAGAGAGACACAGGGACCGAGAGAGATAGACACAGGGACCGAGACAGAGACACAGGGACCGAGAGGGACACAGGGACCGAGAGAGAGAAACAGGGACCGAGTGAGAGACACAGGGACCGAGAGAGAGACAGGGACCGAGAGAGTGACACAGGGACCGAGAGGGACACAGGGACCGAGAGAGAGACACAGGGACCGAGAGAGAGACACAGGGACCGAGAAAGAGACACAGGGACCGAGAGAGAGACACAGGGACCGAGAGAGAGACACAGGAACCGAAAGAGACACAGGGACTGAGAGAGAGACACAGGGACTGAGAGAGACACAGGGACTGAGAGAGAGACACAGGGACCAAGAGAGACACCAGGACCGAGAGAGACACAGGGACCGAGAGAGAGAGAGACAGGGACCGAGAGAGAGACAGGGACCGAGTGGACACAGGGACCCAGAGAGAGACTCAGGGACCGAGAGAGACACAAGGACCTAAACAGAGACACAGGAACCGAGAGAGTCACAGGGACCGAGAGAGAGACACAGGGACTGAGAGAGACACAGGGACAGAGAGAGAGACACAGGGACCGAGAGAGTCACAGGGACCGAGAGAGAGACACAAGGACCGAGAGAGACACAGGGACCGAGAGAGACACAGGGACCGAGTGAGACACAGAGACCGAGAGAGACACAGGGACCGAGAGAGAGAGACAGTGACCGAGAGAGACACAGGGACCGAGACAGAGAGACACAGGGACCGACAGAGTGACAGGGACCGATTGAGACACAGGGACCCAGAGAGAGACACAGGGACCGACAGAGTCACTGAAACTGAGAGAGACACAGGGACCGAAAGAGAGACACAGGGACCGAGAGAGACACAGGGACTGAGAGAGAGAGAGACAGGGACCGAGTGAGAGAGACACAGGGACCGAAAGAGAGACACAGGGACCGAGAGAGACACAGGGACTGAGAGAGAGAGAGACAGGGACCGAGTGAGAGAGACACAGGGACCGAGAGAGACACAGGGACCGAGACAGAGAGACACAGGGACCGAGAGAGAGACACAGGGACCGAGAGAGACACAGGGACCGAGTGAGACACAGGGACCGAGAGAGAGACACAGGGACAGAGAGAGAGACACAGGGACAGAGAGAGAGACACAGGGACCGAGAGAGAGACACAGGGACCGAGAGAGACACAGGGACCGAGAGAGTCACAGGGACCGAGAGAGACACAGGGACCGAGAGAGTCACAGGGACCGAGAGAGACACAGGGACCGATTGAGACACAGCGACCGAGAGGGACACAGGGACCGAGAGAGAGACAGGGACCGAGAGAGAGACACAGGAAACGAGTGAGAGACACAGGGACCGAGAGAGAGACACAGGGACCGAAAGAGAGACACAGGGACCGAGAGAGAGACACAAGGACCTAGAGAGAGACACAGGGACCGAGTGAGACACTGAATCTGAGAGAGAGAGAGACAGGGATCGAGTGAGACACAGGGACCAAGAGAGAGACAGGGACCGAGTGAGAGACAGAGGGACCGATGGAGACACAGGGACCGAGAGAGAGACACAGGGACCGAGAGAAACACAGGCACCGAGAGAGAGACAGTGACCGAGAGGGACACAGGGACTGAGAGAGAGAGACACAGGGACCGAGAGAGAGACACAAGGACAGAGAGAGACTCAGGGACCGAGTGAGACACAGGGGTGAGAGGGAGACAGAGGGACCGAGCGAGACACAGGGACCGAGTGAGACACAGCGTCCGTGAGAGACACAGGGACCGAGAGAGAGACACAGGGAACGAGAGAGACACAAAGGGACCGAGTGAGAGACACAGGGACTGAGCGAGTCACAGGGACCGAGAGAGACACAGGGACCGAGAGAGACACAGGGACCGAGTGAGACACAGAGACAGAGAGAGACACAGGGACTGGGAGAGAGTGACACAGGGACCGAGAGAGAGACACAAGGACCGAGAGAATCAGAGGGACCGAGTGAAACACAGGGACTGAGAGAGACACAGGGACCGAGAGAGACACAGGGACCGAGAGAGACACAGGGACCTAGAGAGAGACAGTGACCGAGAGAGACACAGGGACTGAGAGAGAGAGAGACACAGCGACCGAGAGAGAGACACAAGGACCGAGAGAGACACAGGGACCGAGAGGGAGACACAGGGACCGAGCAGACACAGGGACCGAGAGAGAGACACAGAGACCGAGAGAGAGACACAGGGACCGAGAGTGAGACACAGGGAACAAGAGAGACACAGGTACTGAGTGAGAGACACAGGGACCGAGAGAGAGACACAGGGACCGAGAGACACAGAGGGACCGAGAGGGGACAGAGGGACATAGCAGACACAGGGACCGAGAGAGAGACACAGAGACCGAGCGAGAGAAACAGGGACCGAGAGAGAGAGACAGGGACCGAGAGAGACACAGGGACCGAGAGAGAGAGACACAGGGTCCGAGTGAGAAACAGGTGTGCGAGGGAGACACAGGGACCGAGAGAGACACAGGGACCGAGTGAGACACAGGGACTGAGAGAGAGACACAGGGACTGAGAGAGAGACACAGGGACTGAGAGAGAGAGAGACACAGGCAACGAGAGAGAGACACAGGGACTGAGAGAGAGAGAGACACAGGCAACGAGAGAGAGACACAGGGACTGAGAGAGAGACACAGGGACTGAGAGAGAGAGACACAGGGACCAAGAGAGACAACAGGACCGAGAGAGACACAGGGGTGAGAGAGAGATACAGGGACCGAGAGAGAGAGACAGGGACCGGGAGAGACACAGGGACCGAGAAAGACACAGGGAGCAAGAGAGAGACACAGGGACCGAGAGAGATACCGGGACCGAGAGAGACACAGTGACCGAGTGAGACACAGGGACTGGGAGAGAGACAGTGACCGAGAGAGACACAGGGACTGGGAGAGAGAGAGACACAGGGACCGAGAGAGAGACACAAGGACCGAGAGAGACACAGGCACCGAGTGAGACACAGGGACTGAGAGATACACAGGGACCGAGAGAGACACAGGGACCGAGAGAGACATAGGCACCGAGTGAGACACAGGGACTGAGAGAGACACAGGGACCGAGAGAGAGACACAGGGACCGAGAGAGACAGTGACCGAGAGAGACACAGGGACCGAGAGAGAGACACAGAGACCGAGAGAGAGACACAGGGACCGAGAGAGGGACACAGGGAACAAGAGAGAGAGAGAGGGATTGAGCGAGTCACAGGGACCGAGAGAGAGATACAGGGACCGAGAGAGACACAGGGACCGAGAGAGAGACACAGGGACTGAGAGAGAGACACACAAAGACCGACAGAGAGACACAGGGACCGAGCTGACACAGGGACCGAGAGAGAGACACAGGGACCAAGAGAGACACAGGGACTGAGACAGAAACAGTGACCGAGAGAGAGACACAAGGACCGAGAGAGACACAGGGACCGAGATGGAGACACAGGGACCGAGTGAGAGACACAGGGACCGAGAGAGAGACAGGGACCGAGAGAGAGAGACAGGGACCGAGAGAGAGACACAGGGACAGAGTGAGACACAGGGACCGAGAGAGACACAGGGACTGGGGGAGAGAGACACAGGGACCGAGAGAGAGACACAAGGACCGAGAGAATCACAGGGACCGAGTGAGACACAGGGACTGAGAGAGAGACACAGGGACCGAGAGAGACACAGGGACCGAGAGAGAGACACAGAGACCGAGAGAGAGACATAGGGACCGAGAGAGAGACACAGGGAACAAGAGAGACACAGGTACTGAGTGAGAGACACAGGGACCGAGAGAGAGACACAGGGACCGAGAGACACAGGGACCGAGAGGGGACAGAGGGACATAGCAGACACAGGGACCGAGAGAGAGGCACAGGGAAGAATAGAGACACAGGTACTGAGTGAGAGACACAAGGACCGAGAGAGACACAGGGACCGAGTGAGACACAGGGACCGAGTGAGAAACAGGAGTGAGAGGGAGACACAGGGACCGAGAGAGACACAGGGACCGAGTGAGAAACAGGAGTGAGAGGGAGACACAGGGACCGAGAGAGACACAGGGACCGAGTGAGACACAGGGACTGAGAGAGAGACACAGGGACTGAGTGAGAGACACAGGGGGACTGAGCGAGTCACAGGGACCGAGAGAGACACAGGGACCGAGAGAGACACAGGGACCGAGAGAGATACAGGGACCTAGAGAGAGACAGTGACCGAGAGAGACACAGGGACTGAGAGAGAGAGAGACACAGCGACCGAGAGAGAGACACAAGGACCGAGAGAGACACAGGGACCGAGAGGGAGACACAGGGACCGAGCAGACACAGGGACCGAGAGAGAGACACAGACACCGAGAGAGAGACACAGGGACCGAGAGAGACACCAGGACCGAGAGAGACACAGGGGTGAGAGAGAGATACAGGGACCGAGAGAGACACAGGGAACGAGTGAGACACACGGACCGAGGGAGACACAGGGACCGATAGAGAGACACAAGGACCGAGAGAGAGACACAGGTTCTGAGAGAGAGAGACAGGGACCGGGAGAGACACAGGGACCGAGAAAGACACAGGGAGAAAGAGAGAGACACAGGGACCGAGAGAGACACCGGGACCGAGAGAGACACAGTGACCGAGTGAGACACAGAGACCGAGAGTGACACAGGGACCGAGGGAGAGACAGTGACCGAGAAAGACACAGGGACTGGGAGAGAGAGACACAGGGACCGAGAGAGAGACACAAGGACCGAGAGAGACACAGGGACCGAGAGAGACACAGGGACCGAGAGAGACACAGGGACCGAGAGAGACAGTGACCGAGAGAGACACAGGGACTGAGAGAGAGCGAGACACAGCGACCGAGAGAGAGACACAAGGACCGAGAGAGACACAGGGACTGAGAGGGATACACAGGGACCGAGCAGACACAGGGACCGAGAGAGAGACACAGAGACCGACAGAGAGACACAGGGACCAAGAGAGGGACACTGGGAACAAGAGAGAGAGAGAGGGACTGAGCGAGTCACAGGGACCGAGAGAGACACAGGGACCGAGAGAGAGACAGTGACCGAGAGAGAGAGACAGGGACTGAGAGAGAGAGACAGGGACCGAGAGAGAGACAGGGACCGAGTGAGACACAGGGACCCAGAGATAGACACAGGGACCGAGAGAGAGTCTCAGGGACCGAGAGAGAGACACAAGGACCTAGAGAGAGACACAGGGACCGAGAGAGAGACACAAGGACCTACAGAGAGACACAGGGACCGAGAGAGAGTCACAGGGACCGAGAGAGAGAGACAGTAACTGAGAGAGAGACACAAGGACCGAGTGAAACACAGGGACCGAGTGAGACACAGGGACCCAGAGATAACACAGGGACCGAGAGAGAGTCTCAACGACCGAGAGAGAGAGACAGTGACCGAGAGAGAGACACAGGGACTGAGAGAGACACAGGGACTGAGTGAGACACAGAGACCGAGAGAGACACAGGGACCGAAAGAGACACAGGGGTGAGAGGGAGACACAGGGACCGAGAGAGACACAGGGACCGAGTGAGACACAGCGACCGAGAGAGATACAGGGACCGAGAGAGAGACACAGGGACCGAGAGAGACACAGGGACTGAGCGAGTCACAGGGACCGAGAGAGACACAGGGACCGAGAGAGAGACACAGGGACCGAGAGAGAGACACAGGGACTGAGAAAGAGATACAGGGACCGAGAAAGAGACAGGTACCGAGTGAGAGACACAGGGACCGATAGAGAAACACAGTGACCGAGAGAGAGAGAGACACCAGGACAGATTGAGAGACACAGAGACTGAGAGATAGAGACAGGGACCGGGAGAGACACAGGGACCGAGTGAGACACTGAAACTGAGAGAGAGAGACAGGGACCGAGAGAGACACAGGGACCGAGTGAGACACAGGGACCGAGGGAGAGAGACAGGGACCGAGAGAGACAGGGACCGAGTGAGACACAGGGACCCAGAGAGAGACACAGGGACCGAGAGAGACAGGGACCGAGAGAGAGAAACAGGGACCGAGTGAGACACAGGGACCGAGGGAGAGAGACAGGGTCCGAGAGAGAGAGACAGGGACCGAGTGAGACACAGGGACCCAGAGAGAGACACAGGGACCAAGAGAGTCACAGCGACCAAGAGAGAGAGACACAGGGACCGAGAGAGTCACAGGGACCAAGAGAGAGAGAGACACAGGGACCGAGAGAGACACAGGGACTGAGAGAGTGTCAGGGACCGAGTGAGACACAGGGACTGAGAGAGACACAGAGACCGAGAGAGACACAAGGACTGAGAGAGAGAGACACAGGGACCGAGAGAGACCCAGGGACCGAAAGAGAGAGACAGTGACCGAGAGAGACACAGGGACTGAGAGAGAGACACAGGGACCGAGAGAGACACAGGGACTGAGAGAGAGAGACACAGGGACCAAGAGAGTGACAGGGACCGAGTGAGACACAGGGACCGAGAGAGAGAGAGACACAGGGACCGAGAGAGAGAGACACAGGGACCGAGAGAGATACAAGGACCGAGAGAGACACAGGGACCGAGAGAGATACAGGGACTGAGAGTGAGACACAGGGACCAAGAGAGGCACCAGGACAGAGAGAGACACAGGGACCGAAAGAGACACAGGGGTGAGAGAGAGATACAGGGACGGAGAGAGACACAGGGACCGAGAGAGAGACACCGGGACAGAGAAAGAGACACAGGGACTGAGCGAGTTACAGGGAGCGTGAGAGAGACACAGGGACCGAGAGAGAGACAGGGACTGAGAGAGAGACACAGGGACCGAGAGAGAGACACAGGGACCGAGAATGAGACACAGGGACTGAGAGAGAGACACAGGGACTGAGAGAGAGACACAGGGACCAAGAGAGACACAGGGACCGAGACAGAGACAGAGGGACCGAGAGGGACATAGGGACCGAGTGAGACACAGGGACTGAGAGAGAGAGACACAGCGACTGAGAGAGAGACACAGGGACCAAGAGAGACACCAGGACAGAGAGAGAGAGACAGAGGGACCGAAAGAGACACAGGGGTGAGAGAGAGATACAGGGACGGAGAGAGACACAGGGACCGAGAGAGAGACACCGGGACAGAGAAAGAGACACAGGGACTGAGCGAGTTACAGGGAGCGAGAGAGAGACACAGGGACCGAGAGAGAGACACAGGGACTGAGAGAGAGACACAGGGACTGAGAGAGACACACAGGGACCAAGAGAGACACAGGGACCGAGAGAGACACAGGGACCGAGAGAGATAGACACAGGGACCGAGACAGAGACACAGGGACCGAGAGGGACACAGGGACCGAGAGAGAGAAACAGGGACCGAGTGAGAGACACAGGGACCGAGAGAGAGACAGGGACCGAGAGAGTGACACAGGGACCGAGAGGGACACAGGGACCGAGAGAGAGACACAGGGACCGAGAGAGAGACACAGGGACCGAGAAAGAGACACAGGGACCGAGAGAGAGACACAGGGACCGAGAGAGAGACACAGGAACCGAAAGAGACACAGGGACTGAGAGAGACACAGGGACTGAGAGAGAGACACAGGGACCAAGAGAGACACCAGGACCGAGAGAGACACAGGGACCGAGAGAGAGAGAGACAGGGACCGAGAGAGAGACAGGGACCGAGTGGACACAGGGACCCAGAGAGAGACTCAGGGACCGAGAGAGACACAAGGACCTAAAGAGAGACACAGGGACTGAGAGAGACACAGGGACAGAGAGAGAGACACAGGGACCGAGAGAGACACAGGGACCGAGAGAGAGACACAGGGACTGAGAGAGACACAGGGACAGAGAGAGAGACACAGGGACCGAGAGAGACACAGGGACCGAGAGAGAGACACAAGGACCGAGAGAGACACAGGGACCGAGAGAGACACAGGGACCGAGTGAGACACAGAGACCGAGAGAGACACAGGGACCGAGAGAGAGAGACAGTGACCGAGAGAGACACAGGGACCGAGACAGAGAGACACAGGGACCGAGAGAGTGACAGGGACCGATTGAGACACAGGGACCCAGAGAGAGACACAGGGACCGACAGAGTCACTGAAACTGAGAGAGACACAGGGACCGAGTGAGAGAGACACAGGGACCGAAAGAGAGACACAGGGACCGAGAGAGACACAGGGACTGAGAGAGAGAGAGACAGGGACCGAGTGAGAGAGACACAGGGACCGAGAGAGACACAGGGACCGAGACAGAGAGACACAGGGACCGAGAGAGAGACACAGGGACCGAGAGAGACACAGGGACCGAGTGAGACACAGGGACCGAGAGAGAGACACAGGGACAGAGAGAGAGACACAGGGACAGAGAGAGAGACACAGGGACCGAGAGAGAGACACAGGGACCGAGAGAGTCACAGGGACCGAGAGAGACACAGGGACCGATTGAGACACAGCGACCGAGAGGGACACAGGGACCGAGAGAGAGACAGGGACCGAGAGAGAGACACAGGAAACGAGTGAGAGACACAGGGACCGAGAGAGAGACACAGGGACCGAAAGAGAGACACAGGGACCGAGAGAGAGACACAAGGACCTAGAGAGAGACACAGGGACCGGGTGAGACACTGAATCTGAGAGAGAGAGAGACAGGGATCGAGTGAGACACAGGGACCAAGAGAGAGACAGGGACCGAGTGAGAGACAGAGGGACCGATGGAGACACAGGGACCGAGAGAGAGACACAGGGACCGAGAGAAACACAGGCACCGAGAGAGAGACAGTGACCGAGAGGGACACAGGGACTGAGAGAGAGAGACACAGGGACCGAGAGAGAGACACAAGGACAGAGAGAGACTCAGGGACCGAGTGAGACACAGGGGTGAGAGGGAGACAGAGGGACCGAGCGAGACACAGGGACCGAGTGAGACACAGCGTCCGTGAGAGACACAGGGACCGAGAGAGAGACACAGGGAACGAGAGAGACACACAGGGACCGAGAGAGAGACACAGGGACTGAGCGAGTCACAGGGACCGAGAGAGACACAGGGACCGAGAGAGACACAGGGACCGAGTGAGACACAGAGACAGAGAGAGACACAGGGACTGGGAGAGAGTGACACAGGGACCGAGAGAGAGACACAAGGACCGAGAGAGACACAGGGGCCGAGTGACACACAGGGACTGAGAGAGACACAGGGACCGAGAGAGACACAGGGACCGAGAGAGATACAGGGACCTAGAGAGAGACAGTGACCGAGAGAGACACAGGGACTGAGAGAGAGAGAGACACAGCGACCGAGAGAGAGACACAAGGACCGAGAGAGACACAGGGACCGAGAGGGAGACACAGGGACCGAGCAGACACAGGGACCGAGAGAGAGACACAGAGACCGAGAGAGAGACACAGGGACCGAGAGAGACACCAGGACCGAGAGAGACACAGGGGTGAGAGAGAGATACAGGGACCGAGAGAGACACAGGGAACGAGTGAGACACACGGACCGAGGGAGACACAGGGACCGATAGAGAGACACAAGGACCGAGAGAGAGACACAGGTTCTGAGAGAGAGAGACAGGGACCGGGAGAGACACAGGGACCGAGAAAGACACAGGGAGAAAGAGAGAGACACAGGGACCGAGAGAGACACCGGGACCGAGAGAGACACAGTGACCGAGTGAGACACAGAGACCGAGAGTGACACAGGGACCGAGGGAGAGACAGTGACCGAGAAAGACACAGGGACTGGGAGAGAGAGACACAGGGACCGAGAGAGAGACACAAGGACCGAGAGAGACACAGGGACCGAGAGAGACACAGGGACCGAGAGAGACACAGGGACCGAGAGAGACAGTGACCGAGAGAGACACAGGGACTGAGAGAGAGCGAGACACAGCGACCGAGAGAGAGACACAAGGACCGAGAGAGACACAGGGACTGAGAGGGATACACAGGGACCGAGCAGACACAGGGACCGAGAGAGAGACACAGAGACCGACAGAGAGACACAGGGACCAAGAGAGGGACACTGGGAACAAGAGAGAGAGAGAGGGACTGAGCGAGTCACAGGGACCGAGAGAGACACAGGGACCGAGAGAGAGACAGTGACCGAGAGAGAGAGACAGGGACTGAGAGAGAGAGACAGGGACCGAGAGAGAGACAGGGACCGAGTGAGACACAGGGACCCAGAGATAGACACAGGGACCGAGAGAGAGTCTCAGGGACCGAGAGAGAGACACAAGGACCTAGAGAGAGACACAGGGACCGAGAGAGAGACACAAGGACCTACAGAGAGACACAGGGACCGAGAGAGAGTCACAGGGACCGAGAGAGAGAGACAGTAACTGAGAGAGAGACACAAGGACCGAGTGAAACACAGGGACCGAGTGAGACACAGGGACCCAGAGATAGACACAGGGACCGAGAGAGAGTCTCAACGACCGAGAGAGAGAGACAGTGACCGAGAGAGAGACACAGGGACTGAGAGAGACACAGGGACTGAGTGAGACACAGAGACCGAGAGAGACACAGGGACCGAAAGAGACACAGGGGTGAGAGGGAGACACAGGGACCGAGAGAGACACAGGGACCGAGTGAGACACAGCGACCGAGAGAGATACAGGGACCGAGAGAGAGACACAGGGACCGAGAGAGACACAGGGACTGAGCGAGTCACAGGGACCGAGAGAGACACAGGGACCGAGAGAGAGACACAGGGACCGAGAGAGAGACACAGGGACTGAGAAAGAGATACAGGGACCGAGAAAGAGACAGGTACCGAGTGAGAGACACAGGGACCGATAGAGAAACACAGTGACCGAGAGAGAGAGAGACACCAGGACAGATTGAGAGACACAGAGACTGAGAGATAGAGACAGGGACCGAGAGAGACACAGGGACCGAGTGAGACACAGGGACCGAGGGAGAGAGACAGGGACCGAGAGAGACAGGGACCGAGTGAGACACAGGGACCCAGAGAGAGACACAGGGACCGAGAGAGACAGGGACCGAGAGAGAGAAACAGGGACCGAGTGAGACACAGGGACCGAGGGAGAGAGACAGGGTCCGAGAGAGAGAGACAGGGACCGAGTGAGACACAGGGACCCAGAGAGAGACACAGGGACCAAGAGAGTCACAGCGACCAAGAGAGAGAGACACAGGGACCGAGAGAGTCACAGGGACCAAGAGAGAGAGAGACACAGGGACCGAGAGAGACACAGGGACTGAGAGAGTGTCAGGGACCGAGTGAGACACAGGGACTGAGAGAGACACAGAGACCGAGAGAGACACAAGGACTGAGAGAGAGAGACACAGGGACCGAGAGAGACCCAGGGACCGAAAGAGAGAGACAGTGACCGAGAGAGACACAGGGACTGAGAGAGAGACACAGGGACCGAGAGAGACACAGGGACTGAGAGAGAGAGACACAGTGACCAAGAGAGTGACAGGGACCGAGTGAGACACAGGGACCGAGAGAGAGAGAGACACAGGGACCGAGAGAGAGAGACACAGGGACCGAGAGAGATACAAGGACCGAGAGAGACACAGGGACCGAGAGAGATACAGGGACTGAGAGTGAGACACAGGGACCAAGAGAGACACCAGGACAGAGAGAGACACAGGGACCGAAAGAGACACAGGGGTGAGAGAGAGATACAGGGACGGAGAGAGACACAGGGACCGAGAGAGAGACACCGGGACAGAGAAAGAGACACAGGGACTGAGCGAGTTACAGGGAGCGTGAGAGAGACACAGGGACCGAGAGAGAGACAGGGACTGAGAGAGAGACACAGGGACCGAGAGAGAGACACAGGGACCGAGAATGAGACTCAGGGACTGAGAGAGAGACACAGGGACTGAGAGAGAGACACAGGGACCAAGAGAGACACAGGGACCGAGACAGAGACAGAGGGACCGAGAGGGACATAGGGACCGAGTGAGACACAGGGACTGAGAGAGAGAGACACAGCGACTGAGAGAGAGACACAGGGACCAAGAGAGACACCAGGACAGAGAGAGAGACAGAGCGACCGAAAGAGACACAGGGGTGAGAGAGAGATACAGGGACGGAGAGAGACACAGGGACCGAGAGAGAGACACCGGGACAGAGAAAGAGACACAGGGACTGAGCGAGTTACAGGGAGCGAGAGAGAGACACAGGGACCGAGAGAGAGACACAGGGACTGAGAGAGACACACAGGGACCAAGAGAGACACAGGGACCGAGAGAGACACAGGGACCGAGAGAGATAGACACAGGGACCGAGACAGAGACACAGGGACCGAGAGGGACACAGGGACCGAGAGAGAGAAACAGGGACCGAGTGAGAGACACAGGGACCGAGAGAGAGACAGGGACCGAGAGAGTGACACAGGGACCGAGAGGGACACAGGGACCGAGAGAGAGACACAGGGACCGAGAGAGAGACACAGGGACCGAGAGAGTGACACAGGGACCGAGAGGGACACAGGGACCGAGAGAGAGACACAGGGACCGAGAGAGAGACACAGGGACCGAGAGAGAGACACAGGGACCGAGAGAGAGACACAGGAACCGAAAGAGACACAGGGACTGAGAGAGACACAGGGACTGAGAGAGAGACACAGGGACCAAGAGAGACACCAGGACCGAGAGAGACACAGGGACCGAGAGAGAGAGAGACAGGGACCGAGAGAGAGACAGGGACCGAGTGGACACAGGGACCCAGAGAGAGACTCAGGGACCGAGAGAGACACAAGGACCTAAACAGAGACACAGGAACCGAGAGAGTCACAGGGACCGAGAGAGAGACACAGGGACTGAGAGAGACACAGGGACAGAGAGAGAGACACAGGGACCGAGAGAGTCACAGGGACCGAGAGAGAGACACAAGGACCGAGAGAGACACAGGGACCGAGAGAGACACAGGGACCGAGTGAGACACAGAGACCGAGAGAGACACAGGGACCGAGAGAGAGAGACAGTGACCGAGAGAGACACAGGGACCGAGACAGAGAGACACAGGGACCGACAGAGTGACAGGGACCGATTGAGACACAGGGACCCAGAGAGAGACACAGGGACCGACAGAGTCACTGAAACTGAGAGAGACACAGGGACCGAAAGAGAGACACAGGGACCGAGAGAGACACAGGGACTGAGAGAGAGAGAGACAGGGACCGAGTGAGAGAGACACAGGGACCGAAAGAGAGACACAGGGACCGAGAGAGACACAGGGACTGAGAGAGAGAGAGACAGGGACCGAGTGAGAGAGACACAGGGACCGAGAGAGACACAGGGACCGAGACAGAGAGACACAGGGACCGAGAGAGAGACACAGGGACCGAGAGAGACACAGGGACCGAGTGAGACACAGGGACCGAGAGAGAGACACAGGGACAGGGAGAGAGACACAGGGACAGAGAGAGAGACACAGGGACCGAGAGAGAGACACAGGGACCGAGAGAGTCACAGGGACCGAGAGAGACACAGGGACCGATTGAGACACAGCGACCGAGAGGGACACAGGGACCGAGAGAGAGACACAGGAAAAGAGTGAGAGACACAGGGACCGAGAGAGAGACACAGGGACCGAAAGAGAGACACAGGGACCGAGAGAGAGACACAAGGACCTAGAGAGAGACACAGGGACCGAGTGAGACACTGAATCTGAGAGAGAGAGAGACAGGGATCGAGTGAGACACAGGGACCAAGAGAGAGACAGGGACCGAGTGAGAGACAGAGGGACCGATGGAGACACAGGGACCGAGAGAGAGACACAGGGACCGAGAGAAACACAGGCACCGAGAGAGAGACAGTGACCGAGAGGGACACAGGGACTGAGAGAGAGAGACACAGGGACCGAGAGAGAGACACAAGGACAGAGAGAGACTCAGGGACCGAGTGAGACACAGGGGTGAGAGGGAGACAGAGGGACCGAGCGAGACACAGGGACCGAGTGAGACACAGCGTCCGTGAGAGACACAGGGACCGAGAGAGAGACACAGGGAACGAGAGAGACACAAAGGGACCGAGTGAGAGACACAGGGACTGAGCGAGTCACAGGGACCGAGAGAGACACAGGGACCGAGAGAGACACAGGGACCGAGTGAGACACAGAGACAGAGAGAGACACAGGGACTGGGAGAGAGTGACACAGGGACCGAGAGAGAGACACAAGGACCGAGAGAATCAGAGGGACCGAGTGAAACACAGGGACTGAGAGAGACACAGGGACCGAGAGAGACACAGGGACCTAGAGAGAGACAGTGACCGAGAGAGACACAGGGACTGAGAGAGAGAGAGACACAGCGACCGAGAGAGAGACACAAGGACCGAGAGAGACACAGGGACCGAGAGGGAGACACAGGGACCGAGCAGACACAGGGACCGAGAGAGAGACACAGAGACCGAGAGAGAGACCCAGGGACCGAGAGTGAGACACAGGGAACAAGAGAGACACAGGTACTGAGTGAGAGACACAGGGACCGAGAGAGAGACACAGGGACCGAGAGACACAGAGGGACCGAGAGGGGACAGAGGGACATAGCAGACACAGGGACCGAGAGAGAGACACAGAGACCGAGCGAGAGAAACAGGGACCGAGAGAGAGAGACAGGGACCGAGAGAGACACAGGGACCGAGAGAGAGAGACACAGGGTCCGAGTGAGAAACAGGTGTGCGAGGGAGACACAGGGACCGAGAGAGACACAGGGACCGAGTGAGACACAGGGACTGAGAGAGAGACACAGGGACTGAGAGAGAGACACAGGGACTGAGAGAGAGAGAGACACAGGCAACGAGAGAGAGACACAGGGACTGAGAGAGAGACACAGGGACTGAGAGAGAGAGACACAGGGACCAAGAGAGACAACAGGACCGAGAGAGACACAGGGGTGAGAGAGAGATACAGGGACCGAGAGAGAGAGACAGGGACCGGGAGAGACACAGGGACCGAGAAAGACACAGGGAGCAAGAGAGAGACACAGGGACCGAGAGAGATACCGGGACCGAGAGAGACACAGTGACCGAGTGAGACACAGGGACTGGGAGAGAGACAGTGACCGAGAGAGACACAGGGACTGGGAGAGAGAGAGACACAGGGACCGAGAGAGAGACACAGGCACCGAGTGAGACACAGGGACTGAGAGATACACAGGGACCGAGAGAGACACAGGGACCGAGAGAGACATAGGCACCGAGTGAGACACAGGGACTGAGAGAGACACAGGGACCGAGAGAGAGACACAGGGACCGAGAGAGGGACACAGGGAACAAGAGAGAGAGAGAGGGATTGAGCGAGTCACAGGGACCGAGAGAGACACAGGGACCGAGAGAGAGATACAGGGACCGAGAGAGACACAGGGACCGAGAGAGAGACACAGGGACTGAGAGAGAGACACACAAAGACCGACAGAGAGACACAGGGACCGAGCTGACACAGGGACCGAGAGAGAGACACAGGGACCAAGAGAGACACAGGGACTGAGACAGAAACAGTGACCGAGAGAGAGACACAAGGACCGAGAGAGACACAGGGACCGAGATGGAGACACAGGGACCGAGTGAGAGACACAGGGACCGAGAGAGAGACAGGGACCGAGAGAGAGAGACAGGGACCGAGAGAGAGACACAGGGACAGAGTGAGACACAGGGACCGAGAGAGACACAGGGACTGGGGGAGAGAGACACAGGGACCGAGAGAGAGACACAAGGACCGAGAGAATCACAGGGACCGAGTGAGACACAGGGACTGAGAGAGAGACACAGGGACCGAGAGAGACACAGGGACCGAGAGAGAGACACAGAGACCGAGAGAGAGACATAGGGACCGAGAGAGAGACACAGGGAACAAGAGAGACACAGGTACTGAGTGAGAGACACAGGGACCGAGAGAGAGACACAGGGACCGAGAGACACAGGGACCGAGAGGGGACAGAGGGACATAGCAGACACAGGGACCGAGAGAGAGGCACAGGGAAGAATAGAGACACAGGTACTGAGTGAGAGACACAAGGACCGAGAGAGACACAGGGACCGAGAGAGACACAGGGACCGAGTGAGAAACAGGAGTGAGAGGGAGACACAGGGACCGAGAGAGACACAGGGACCGAGTGAGACACAGGGACTGAGAGAGAGACACAGGGACTGAGTGAGAGACACAGGGGGACTGAGCGAGTCACAGGGACCGAGAGAGACACAGGGACCGAGAGAGACACAGGGACCGAGAGAGATACAGGGACCTAGAGAGAGACAGTGACCGAGAGAGACACAGGGACTGAGAGAGAGAGAGACACAGCGACCGAGAGAGAGACACAAGGACCGAGAGAGACACAGGGACCGAGAGGGAGACACAGGGACCGAGCAGACACAGGGACCGAGAGAGAGACACAGAGACCGAGAGAGAGACACAGGGACCGAGAGAGACACCAGGACCGAGAGAGACACAGGGGTGAGAGAGAGATACAGGGACCGAGAGAGACACAGGGAACGAGTGAGACACACGGACCGAGGGAGACACAGGGACCGATAGAGAGACACAAGGACCGAGAGAGAGACACAGGTTCTGAGAGAGAGAGACAGGGACCGGGAGAGACACAGGGACCGAGAAAGACACAGGGAGAAAGAGAGAGACACAGGGACCGAGAGAGACACCGGGACCGAGAGAGACACAGTGACCGAGTGAGACACAGAGACCGAGAGTGACACAGGGACCGAGGGAGAGACAGTGACCGAGAAAGACACAGGGACTGGGAGAGAGAGACACAGGGACCGAGAGAGAGACACAAGGACCGAGAGAGACACAGGGACCGAGAGAGACACAGGGACCGAGAGAGACACAGGGACCGAGAGAGACAGTGACCGAGAGAGACACAGGGACTGAGAGAGAGCGAGACACAGCGACCGAGAGAGAGACACAAGGACCGAGAGAGACACAGGGACTGAGAGGGATACACAGGGACCGAGCAGACACAGGGACCGAGAGAGAGACACAGAGACCGACAGAGAGACACAGGGACCAAGAGAGGGACACTGGGAACAAGAGAGAGAGAGAGGGACTGAGCGAGTCACAGGGACCGAGAGAGACACAGGGACCGAGAGAGAGACAGTGACCGAGAGAGAGAGACAGGGACTGAGAGAGAGAGACAGGGACCGAGAGAGAGACAGGGACCGAGTGAGACACAGGGACCCAGAGATAGACACAGGGACCGAGAGAGAGTCTCAGGGACCGAGAGAGAGACACAAGGACCTAGAGAGAGACACAGGGACCGAGAGAGAGACACAAGGACCTACAGAGAGACACAGGGACCGAGAGAGAGTCACAGGGACCGAGAGAGAGAGACAGTAACTGAGAGAGAGACACAAGGACCGAGTGAAACACAGGGACCGAGTGAGACACAGGGACCCAGAGATAGACACAGGGACCGAGAGAGAGTCTCAACGACCGAGAGAGAGAGACAGTGACCGAGAGAGAGACACAGGGACTGAGAGAGACACAGGGACTGAGTGAGACACAGAGACCGAGAGAGACACAGGGACCGAAAGAGACACAGGGGTGAGAGGGAGACACAGGGACCGAGAGAGACACAGGGACCGAGTGAGACACAGCGACCGAGAGAGATACAGGGACCGAGAGAGAGACACAGGGACCGAGAGAGACACAGGGACTGAGCGAGTCACAGGGACCGAGAGAGACACAGGGACCGAGAGAGAGACACAGGGACCGAGAGAGAGACACAGGGACTGAGAAAGAGATACAGGGACCGAGAAAGAGACAGGTACCGAGTGAGAGACACAGGGACCGATAGAGAAACACAGTGACCGAGAGAGAGAGAGACACCAGGACAGATTGAGAGACACAGAGACTGAGAGATAGAGACAGGGACCGGGAGAGACACAGGGACCGAGTGAGACACTGAAACTGAGAGAGAGAGACAGGGACCGAGAGAGACACAGGGACCGAGTGAGACACAGGGACCGAGGGAGAGAGACAGGGACCGAGAGAGACAGGGACCGAGTGAGACACAGGGACCCAGAGAGAGACACAGGGACCGAGAGAGACAGGGACCGAGAGAGAGAAACAGGGACCGAGTGAGACACAGGGACCGAGGGAGAGAGACAGGGTCCGAGAGAGAGAGACAGGGACCGAGTGAGACACAGGGACCCAGAGAGAGACACAGGGACCAAGAGAGTCACAGCGACCAAGAGAGAGAGACACAGGGACCGAGAGAGTCACAGGGACCAAGAGAGAGAGAGACACAGGGACCGAGAGAGACACAGGGACTGAGAGAGTGTCAGGGACCGAGTGAGACACAGGGACTGAGAGAGACACAGAGACCGAGAGAGACACAAGGACTGAGAGAGAGAGACACAGGGACCGAGAGAGACCCAGGGACCGAAAGAGAGAGACAGTGACCGAGAGAGACACAGGGACTGAGAGAGAGACACAGGGACCGAGAGAGACACAGGGACTGAGAGAGAGAGACACAGTGACCAAGAGAGTGACAGGGACCGAGTGAGACACAGGGACCGAGAGAGAGAGAGACACAGGGACCGAGAGAGAGAGACACAGGGACCGAGAGAGATACAAGGACCGAGAGAGACACAGGGACCGAGAGAGATACAGGGACTGAGAGTGAGACACAGGGACCAAGAGAGACACCAGGACAGAGAGAGACACAGGGACCGAAAGAGACACAGGGGTGAGAGAGAGATACAGGGACGGAGAGAGACACAGGGACCGAGAGAGAGACACCGGGACAGAGAAAGAGACACAGGGACTGAGCGAGTTACAGGGAGCGTGAGAGAGACACAGGGACCGAGAGAGAGACAGGGACTGAGAGAGAGACACAGGGACCGAGAGAGAGACACAGGGACCGAGAATGAGACTCAGGGACTGAGAGAGAGACACAGGGACTGAGAGAGAGACACAGGGACCAAGAGAGACACAGGGACCGAGACAGAGACAGAGGGACCGAGAGGGACATAGGGACCGAGTGAGACACAGGGACTGAGAGAGAGAGACACAGCGACTGAGAGAGAGACACAGGGACCAAGAGAGACACCAGGACAGAGAGAGAGACAGAGCGACCGAAAGAGACACAGGGGTGAGAGAGAGATACAGGGACGGAGAGAGACACAGGGACCGAGAGAGAGACACCGGGACAGAGAAAGAGACACAGGGACTGAGCGAGTTACAGGGAGCGAGAGAGAGACACAGGGACCGAGAGAGAGACACAGGGACTGAGAGAGACACACAGGGACCAAGAGAGACACAGGGACCGAGAGAGACACAGGGACCGAGAGAGATAGACACAGGGACCGAGACAGAGACACAGGGACCGAGAGGGACACAGGGACCGAGAGAGAGAAACAGGGACCGAGTGAGAGACACAGGGACCGAGAGAGAGACAGGGACCGAGAGAGTGACACAGGGACCGAGAGGGACACAGTGACCGAGAAAGAGACACAGGGACCGAGAGAGAGACACAGGGACCGAGAGAGAGACACAGGAACCGAAAGAGACACAGGGACTGAGAGAGACACAGGGACTGAGAGAGAGACACAGGGACCAAGAGAGACACCAGGACCGAGAGAGACACAGGGACCGAGAGAGAGAGAGACAGGGACCGAGAGAGAGACAGGGACCGAGTGGACACAGGGACCCAGAGAGAGACTCAGGGACCGAGAGAGACACAAGGACCTAAACAGAGACACAGGAACCGAGAGAGTCACAGGGACCGAGAGAGAGACACAGGGACTGAGAGAGACACAGGGACAGAGAGAGAGACACAGGGACCGAGAGAGTCACAGGGACCGAGAGAGAGACACAAGGACCGAGAGAGACACAGGGACCGAGAGAGACACAGGGACCGAGTGAGACACAGAGACCGAGAGAGACACAGGGACCGAGAGAGAGAGACAGTGACCGAGAGAGACACAGGGACCGAGACAGAGAGACACAGGGACCGACAGAGTCACTGAAACTGAGAGAGACACAGGGACCGAAAGAGAGACACAGGGACCGAGAGAGACACAGGGACTGAGAGAGAGAGAGACAGGGACCGAGTGAGAGAGACACAGGGACCGAAAGAGAGACACAGGGACCGAGAGAGACACAGGGACTGAGAGAGAGAGAGACAGGGACCGAGTGAGAGAGACACAGGGACCGAGAGAGACACAGGGACCGAGACAGAGAGACACAGGGACCGAGAGAGAGACACAGGGACCGAGAGAGACACAGGGACCGAGTGAGACACAGGGACCGAGAGAGAGACACAGGGACAGGGAGAGAGACACAGGGACAGAGAGAGAGACACAGGGACCGAGAGAGAGACACAGGGACCGAGAGAGTCACAGGGACCGAGAGAGACACAGGGACCGATTGAGACACAGCGACCGAGAGGGACACAGGGACCGAGAGAGAGAGACAGGGACCGAGAGAGAGACACAGGAAACGAGTGAGAGACACAGGGACCGAGAGAGAGACACAGGGACCGAAAGAGAGACACAGGGACCGAGAGAGAGACACAAGGACCTAGAGAGAGACACAGGGACCGAGTGAGACACTGAATCTGAGAGAGAGAGAGACAGGGGTCGAGTGAGACACAGGGACCAAGAGAGAGACAGGGACCGAGTGAGAGACAGAGGGACCGATGGAGACACAGGGACCGAGAGAGAGACACAGGGACCGAGAGAAACACAGGCACCGAGAGAGAGACAGTGACCGAGAGGGACACAGGGACTGAGAGAGAGAGACACAGGGACCGAGAGAGAGACACAAGGACAGAGAGAGACTCAGGGACCGAGTGAGACACAGGGGTGAGAGGGAGACAGAGGGACCGAGCGAGACACAGGGACCGAGTGAGACACAGCGTCCGTGAGAGACACAGGGACCGAGAGAGAGACACAGGGAACGAGAGAGACACAAAGGGACCGAGTGAGAGACACAGGGACTGAGCGAGTCACAGGGACCGAGAGAGACACAGGGACCGAGAGAGACACAGGGACCGAGTGAGACACAGAGACAGAGAGAGACACAGGGACTGGGAGAGAGTGACACAGGGACCGAGAGAGAGACACAAGGACCGAGAGAATCAGAGGGACCGAGTGAAACACAGGGACTGAGAGAGACACAGGGACCGAGAGAGACACAGGGACCGAGAGAGACACAGGGACCTAGAGAGAGACAGTGACCGAGAGAGACACAGGGACTGAGAGAGAGAGAGACACAGCGACCGAGAGAGAGACACAAGGACCGAGAGAGACACAGGGACCGAGAGGGAGACACAGGGACCGAGCAGACACAGGGACCGAGAGAGAGACACAGAGACCGAAAGAGAGACACAGGGACCGAGAGAGAGACACAAGGACCTAGAGAGAGACACAGGGACCGAGTGAGACACTGAATCTGAGAGAGAGAGAGACAGGGATCGAGTGAGACACAGGGACCAAGAGAGAGACAGGGACCGAGTGAGAGACAGAGGGACCGATGGAGACACAGGGACCGAGAGAGTCACAGGGACCGAGAGAGACACAGGGACCGATTGAGACACAGCGACCGAGAGGGACACAGGGACCGAGAGAGAGAGACAGGGACCGAGAGAGAGACACAGGAAACGAGTGAGAGACACAGGGACCGAGAGAGAGACACAGGGACCGAAAGAGAGACACAGGGACCGAGAGAGAGACACAAGGACCTAGAGAGAGACACAGGGACCGAGTGAGACACTGAATCTGAGAGAGAGAGAGACAGGGATCGAGTGAGACACAGGGACCAAGAGAGAGACAGGGACCGAGTGAGAGACAGAGGGACCGATGGAGACACAGGGACCGAGAGAGAGACACAGGGACCGAGAGAAACACAGGCACCGAGAGAGAGACAGTGACCGAGAGGGACACAGGGACTGAGAGAGAGAGACACAGGGACCGAGAGAGAGACACAAGGACAGAGAGAGACTCAGGGACCGAGTGAGACACAGGGGTGAGAGGGAGACAGAGGGACCGAGCGAGACACAGGGACCGAGTGAGACACAGCGTCCGTGAGAGACACAGGGACCGAGAGAGAGACACAGGGAACGAGAGAGACACAAAGGGACCGAGTGAGAGACACAGGGACTGAGCGAGTCACAGGGACCGAGAGAGACACAGGGACCGAGAGAGACACAGGGACCGAGTGAGACACAGAGACAGAGAGAGACACAGGGACTGGGAGAGAGTGACACAGGGACCGAGAGAGAGACACAAGGACCGAGAGAATCAGAGGGACCGAGTGAAACACAGGGACTGAGAGAGACACAGGGACCGAGAGAGACACAGGGACCGAGAGAGACACAGGGACCTAGAGAGAGACAGTGACCGAGAGAGACACAGGGACTGAGAGAGAGAGAGACACAGCGACCGAGAGAGAGACACAAGGACCGAGAGAGACACAGGGACCGAGAGGGAGACACAGGGACCGAGCAGACACAGGGACCGAGAGAGAGACACAGAGACCGAGAGAGAGACACAGGGACCGAGAGTGAGACACAGGGAACAAGAGAGACACAGGTACTGAGTGAGAGACACAGGGACCGAGAGAGAGACACAGGGACCGAGAGACACAGAGGGACCGAGAGGGGACAGAGGGACATAGCAGACACAGGGACCGAGAGAGAGACACAGAGACCGAGCGAGAGAAACAGGGACCGAGAGAGAGAGACAGGGACCGAGAGAGACACAGGGACCGAGAGAGAGAGACACAGGGTCCGAGTGAGAAACAGGTGTGCGAGGGAGACACAGGGACCGAGAGAGACACAGGGACCGAGTGAGACACAGGGACTGAGAGAGAGACACAGGGACTGAGAGAGAGACACAGGGACTGAGAGAGAGAGAGACACAGGCAACGAGAGAGAGACACAGGGACTGAGAGAGAGACACAGGGACTGAGAGAGAGAGACACAGGGACCAAGAGAGACAACAGGACCGAGAGAGACACAGGGGTGAGAGAGAGATACAGGGACCGAGAGAGAGAGACAGGGACCGGGAGAGACACAGGGACCGAGAAAGACACAGGGAGCAAGAGAGAGACACAGGGACCGAGAGAGATACCGGGACCGAGAGAGACACAGTGACCGAGTGAGACACAGGGACTGGGAGAGAGACAGTGACCGAGAGAGACACAGGGACTGGGAGAGAGAGAGACACAGGGACCGAGAGAGAGACACAAGGACCGAGAGAGACACAGGCACCGAGTGAGACACAGGGACTGAGAGATACACAGGGACCGAGAGAGACACAGGGACCGAGAGAGACATAGGCACCGAGTGAGACACAGGGACTGAGAGAGACACAGGGACCGAGAGAGAGACACAGAGACCGAGAGAGAGACACAGGGACCGAGAGAGGGACACAGGGAACAAGAGAGAGAGAGAGGGATTGAGCGAGTCACAGGGACCGAGAGAGACACAGGGACCGAGAGAGAGATACAGGGACCGAGAGAGACACAGGGACCGAGAGAGAGACACAGGGACTGAGAGAGAGACACACAAAGACCGACAGAGAGACACAGGGACCGAGCTGACACAGGGACCGAGAGAGAGACACAGGGACCAAGAGAGACACAGGGACTGAGACAGAAACAGTGACCGAGAGAGAGACACAAGGACCGAGAGAGACACAGGGACCGAGATGGAGACACAGGGACCGAGTGAGAGACACAGGGACCGAGAGAGAGACAGGGACCGAGAGAGAGAGACAGGGACCGAGAGAGAGACACAGGGACAGAGTGAGACACAGGGACCGAGAGAGACACAGGGACTGGGGGAGAGAGACACAGGGACCGAGAGAGAGACACAAGGACCGAGAGAATCACAGGGACCGAGTGAGACACAGGGACTGAGAGAGAGACACAGGGACCGAGAGAGACACAGGGACCGAGAGAGAGACACAGAGACCGAGAGAGAGACATAGGGACCGAGAGAGAGACACAGGGAACAAGAGAGACACAGGTACTGAGTGAGAGACACAGGGACCGAGAGAGAGACACAGGGACCGAGAGAGACACAGGGGCCGAGTGACACACAGGGACTGAGAGAGACACAGGGACCGAGAGAGACACAGGGACCGAGAGAGATACAGGGACCTAGAGAGAGACAGTGACCGAGAGAGACACAGGGACTGAGAGAGAGAGAGACACAGCGACCGAGAGAGAGACACAAGGACCGAGAGAGACACAGGGACCGAGAGGGAGACACAGGGACCGAGCAGACACAGGGACCGAGAGAGAGACACAGAGACCGAGAGAGAGACACAGGGACCGAGAGAGACACCAGGACCGAGAGAGACACAGGGGTGAGAGAGAGATACAGGGACCGAGAGAGACACAGGGAACGAGTGAGACACACGGACCGAGGGAGACACAGGGACCGATAGAGAGACACAAGGACCGAGAGAGAGACACAGGTTCTGAGAGAGAGAGACAGGGACCGGGAGAGACACAGGGACCGAGAAAGACACAGGGAGAAAGAGAGAGACACAGGGACCGAGAGAGACACCGGGACCGAGAGAGACACAGTGACCGAGTGAGACACAGAGACCGAGAGTGACACAGGGACCGAGGGAGAGACAGTGACCGAGAAAGACACAGGGACTGGGAGAGAGAGACACAGGGACCGAGAGAGAGACACAAGGACCGAGAGAGACACAGGGACCGAGAGAGACACAGGGACCGAGAGAGACACAGGGACCGAGAGAGACAGTGACCGAGAGAGACACAGGGACTGAGAGAGAGCGAGACACAGCGACCGAGAGAGAGACACAAGGACCGAGAGAGACACAGGGACTGAGAGGGATACACAGGGACCGAGCAGACACAGGGACCGAGAGAGAGACACAGAGACCGACAGAGAGACACAGGGACCAAGAGAGGGACACTGGGAACAAGAGAGAGAGAGAGGGAACAAGAGAGCGAGTCACAGGGACCGAGAGAGACACAGGGACCGAGAGAGAGACAGTGACCGAGAGAGAGAGACAGGGACTGAGAGAGAGAGACAGGGACCGAGAGAGAGACAGGGACCGAGTGAGACACAGGGACCCAGAGATAGACACAGGGACCGAGAGAGAGTCTCAGGGACCGAGAGAGAGACACAAGGACCTAGAGAGAGACACAGGGACCGAGAGAGAGACAGGGACTGAGAGAGAGACACAGGGACCGAGAGAGAGACACAGGGACCGAGAATGAGACTCAGGGACTGAGAGAGAGACACAGGGACTGAGAGAGAGACACAGGGACCAAGAGAGACACAGGGACCGAGACAGAGACAGAGGGACCGAGAGGGACATAGGGACCGAGTGAGACACAGGGACTGAGAGAGAGAGACACAGCGACTGAGAGAGAGACACAGGGACCAAGAGAGACACCAGGACAGAGAGAGAGACAGAGCGACCGAAAGAGACACAGGGGTGAGAGAGAGATACAGGGACGGAGAGAGACACAGGGACCGAGAGAGAGACACCGGGACAGAGAAAGAGACACAGGGACTGAGCGAGTTACAGGGAGCGAGAGAGAGACACAGGGACCGAGAGAGAGACACAGGGACTGAGAGAGACACACAGGGACCAAGAGAGACACAGGGACCGAGAGAGACACAGGGACCGAGAGAGATAGACACAGGGACCGAGACAGAGACACAGGGACCGAGAGGGACACAGGGACCGAGAGAGAGAAACAGGGACCGAGTGAGAGACACAGGGACCGAGAGAGAGACAGGGACCGAGAGAGTGACACAGGGACCGAGAGGGACACAGGGACCGAGAGAGAGACACAGGGACCGAGAGAGAGACACAGGGACCGAGAGAGTGACACAGGGACCGAGAGGGACACAGGGACCGAGAGAGAGACACAGGGACCGAGAGAGAGACACAGGGACCGAGAGAGAGACACAGGGACCGAGAGAGAGACACAGGAACCGAAAGAGACACAGGGACTGAGAGAGACACAGGGACTGAGAGAGAGACACAGGGACCAAGAGAGACACCAGGACCGAGAGAGACACAGGGACCGAGAGAGAGAGAGACAGGGACCGAGAGAGAGACAGGGACCGAGTGGACACAGGGACCCAGAGAGAGACTCAGGGACCGAGAGAGACACAAGGACCTAAACAGAGACACAGGAACCGAGAGAGTCACAGGGACCGAGAGAGAGACACAGGGACTGAGAGAGACACAGGGACAGAGAGAGAGACACAGGGACCGAGAGAGTCACAGGGACCGAGAGAGAGACACAAGGACCGAGAGAGACACAGGGACCGAGAGAGACACAGGGACCGAGTGAGACACAGAGACCGAGAGAGACACAGGGACCGAGAGAGAGAGACAGTGACCGAGAGAGACACAGGGACCGAGACAGAGAGACACAGGGACCGACAGAGTGACAGGGACCGATTGAGACACAGGGACCCAGAGAGAGACACAGGGACCGACAGAGTCACTGAAACTGAGAGAGACACAGGGACCGAAAGAGAGACACAGGGACCGAGAGAGACACAGGGACTGAGAGAGAGAGAGACAGGGACCGAGTGAGAGAGACACAGGGACCGAAAGAGAGACACAGGGACCGAGAGAGACACAGGGACTGAGAGAGAGAGAGACAGGGACCGAGTGAGAGAGACACAGGGACCGAGAGAGACACAGGGACCGAGACAGAGAGACACAGGGACCGAGAGAGAGACACAGGGACCGAGAGAGACACAGGGACCGAGTGAGACACAGGGACCGAGAGAGAGACACAGGGACAGGGAGAGAGACACAGGGACAGAGAGAGAGACACAGGGACCGAGAGAGAGACACAGGGACCGAGAGAGTCACAGGGACCGAGAGAGACACAGGGACCGATTGAGACACAGCGACCGAGAGGGACACAGGGACCGAGAGAGAGACACAGGAAACGAGTGAGAGACACAGGGACCGAGAGAGAGACACAGGGACCGAAAGAGAGACACAGGGACCGAGAGAGAGACACAAGGACCTAGAGAGAGACACAGGGACCGAGTGAGACACTGAATCTGAGAGAGAGAGAGACAGGGATCGAGTGAGACACAGGGACCAAGAGAGAGACAGGGACCGAGTGAGAGACAGAGGGACCGATGGAGACACAGGGACCGAGAGAGAGACACAGGGACCGAGAGAAACACAGGCACCGAGAGAGAGACAGTGACCGAGAGGGACACAGGGACTGAGAGAGAGAGACACAGGGACCGAGAGAGAGACACAAGGACAGAGAGAGACTCAGGGACCGAGTGAGACACAGGGGTGAGAGGGAGACAGAGGGACCGAGCGAGACACAGGGACCGAGTGAGACACAGCGTCCGTGAGAGACACAGGGACCGAGAGAGAGACACAGGGAACGAGAGAGACACAAAGGGACCGAGTGAGAGACACAGGGACTGAGCGAGTCACAGGGACCGAGAGAGACACAGGGACCGAGAGAGACACAGGGACCGAGTGAGACACAGAGACAGAGAGAGACACAGGGACTGGGAGAGAGTGACACAGGGACCGAGAGAGAGACACAAGGACCGAGAGAATCAGAGGGACCGAGTGAAACACAGGGACTGAGAGAGACACAGGGACCGAGAGAGACACAGGGACCTAGAGAGAGACAGTGACCGAGAGAGACACAGGGACTGAGAGAGAGAGAGACACAGCGACCGAGAGAGAGACACAAGGACCGAGAGAGACACAGGGACCGAGAGGGAGACACAGGGACCGAGCAGACACAGGGACCGAGAGAGAGACACAGAGACCGAGAGAGAGACCCAGGGACCGAGAGTGAGACACAGGGAACAAGAGAGACACAGGTACTGAGTGAGAGACACAGGGACCGAGAGAGAGACACAGGGACCGAGAGACACAGAGGGACCGAGAGGGGACAGAGGGACATAGCAGACACAGGGACCGAGAGAGAGACACAGAGACCGAGCGAGAGAAACAGGGACCGAGAGAGAGAGACAGGGACCGAGAGAGACACAGGGACCGAGAGAGAGAGACACAGGGTCCGAGTGAGAAACAGGTGTGCGAGGGAGACACAGGGACCGAGAGAGACACAGGGACCGAGTGAGACACAGGGACTGAGAGAGAGACACAGGGACTGAGAGAGAGACACAGGGACTGAGAGAGAGAGAGACACAGGCAACGAGAGAGAGACACAGGGACTGAGAGAGAGACACAGGGACTGAGAGAGAGAGACACAGGGACCAAGAGAGACAACAGGACCGAGAGAGACACAGGGGTGAGAGAGAGATACAGGGACCGAGAGAGGGAGACAGGGACCGGGAGAGACACAGGGACCGAGAAAGACACAGGGAGCAAGAGAGAGACACAGGGACCGAGAGAGATACCGGGACCGAGAGAGACACAGTGACCGAGTGAGACACAGGGACTGGGAGAGAGACAGTGACCGAGAGAGACACAGGGACTGGGAGAGAGAGAGACACAGGGACCGAGAGAGAGACACAAGGACCGAGAGAGACACAGGCACCGAGTGAGACACAGGGACTGAGAGATACACAGGGACCGAGAGAGACACAGGGACCGAGAGAGACATAGGCACCGAGTGAGACACAGGGACTGAGAGAGACACAGGGACCGAGAGAGAGACACAGAGACCGAGAGAGAGACACAGGGACCGAGAGAGGGACACAGGGAACAAGAGAGAGAGAGAGGGATTGAGCGAGTCACAGGGACCGAGAGAGACACAGGGACCGAGAGAGAGATACAGGGACCGAGAGAGACACAGGGACCGAGAGAGAGACACAGGGACTGAGAGAGAGACACACAAAGACCGACAGAGAGACACAGGGACCGAGCTGACACAGGGACCGAGAGAGAGACACAGGGACCAAGAGAGACACAGGGACTGAGACAGAAACAGTGACCGAGAGAGAGACACAAGGACCGAGAGAGACACAGGGACCGAGATGGAGACACAGGGACCGAGTGAGAGACACAGGGACCGAGAGAGAGACAGGGACCGAGAGAGAGAGACAGGGACCGAGAGAGAGACACAGGGACAGAGTGAGACACAGGGACCGAGAGAGACACAGGGACTGGGGGAGAGAGACACAGGGACCGAGAGAGAGACACAAGGACCGAGAGAATCACAGGGACCGAGTGAGACACAGGGACTGAGAGAGAGACACAGGGACCGAGAGAGACACAGGGACCGAGAGAGAGACACAGAGGCCGAGAGAGAGACATAGGGACCGAGAGAGAGACACAGGGAACAAGAGAGACACAGGTACTGAGTGAGAGACACAGGGACCGAGAGAGAGACACAGGGACCGAGAGACACAGGGACCGAGAGGGGACAGAGGGACATAGCAGACACAGGGACCGAGAGAGAGGCACAGGGAAGAATAGAGACACAGGTACTGAGTGAGAGACACAAGGACCGAGAGAGACACAGGGACCGAGAGAGACACAGGGACCGAGTGAGAAACAGGAGTGAGAGGGAGACACAGGGACCGAGAGAGACACAGGGACCGAGTGAGACACAGGGACTGAGAGAGAGACACAGGGACTGAGTGAGAGACACAGGGGGACTGAGCGAGTCACAGGGACCGAGAGAGACACAGGGACCGAGAGAGACACAGGGACCGAGAGAGATACAGGGACCTAGAGAGAGACAGTGACCGAGAGAGACACAGGGACTGAGAGAGAGAGAGACACAGCGACCGAGAGAGAGACACAAGGACCGAGAGAGACACAGGGACCGAGAGGGAGACACAGGGACCGAGCAGACACAGGGACCGAGAGAGAGACACAGAGACCGAGAGAGAGACACAGGGACCGAGAGAGACACCAGGACCGAGAGAGACACAGGGGTGAGAGAGAGATACAGGGACCGAGAGAGACACAGGGAACGAGTGAGACACACGGACCGAGGGAGACACAGGGACCGATAGAGAGACACAAGGACCGAGAGAGAGACACAGGTTCTGAGAGAGAGAGACAGGGACCGGGAGAGACACAGGGACCGAGAAAGACACAGGGAGAAAGAGAGAGACACAGGGACCGAGAGAGACACCGGGACCGAGAGAGACACAGTGACCGAGTGAGACACAGAGACCGAGAGTGACACAGGGACCGAGGGAGAGACAGTGACCGAGAAAGACACAGGGACTGGGAGAGAGAGACACAGGGACCGAGAGAGAGACACAAGGACCGAGAGAGACACAGGGACCGAGAGAGACACAGGGACCGAGAGAGACACAGGGACCGAGAGAGACAGTGACCGAGAGAGACACAGGGGCTGAGAGAGAGCGAGACACAGCGACCGAGAGAGAGACACAAGGACCGAGAGAGACACAGGGACTGAGAGGGATACACAGGGACCGAGCAGACACAGGGACCGAGAGAGAGACACAGAGACCGACAGAGAGACACAGGGACCAAGAGAGGGACACTGGGAACAAGAGAGAGAGAGAGGGACTGAGCGAGTCACAGGGACCGAGAGAGACACAGGGACCGAGAGAGAGACAGTGACCGAGAGAGAGAGACAGGGACTGAGAGAGAGAGACAGGGACCGAGAGAGAGACAGGGACCGAGTGAGACACAGGGACCCAGAGATAGACACAGGGACCGAGAGAGAGTCTCAGGGACCGAGAGAGAGACACAAGGACCTAGAGAGAGACACAGGGACCGAGAGAGAGACACAAGGACCTACAGAGAGACACAGGGACCGAGAGAGAGTCACAGGGACCGAGAGAGAGAGACAGTAACTGAGAGAGAGACACAAGGACCGAGTGAAACACAGGGACCGAGTGAGACACAGGGACCCAGAGATAGACACAGGGACCGAGAGAGAGTCTCAACGACCGAGAGAGAGAGACAGTGACCGAGAGAGAGACACAGGGACTGAGAGAGACACAGGGACTGAGTGAGACACAGAGACCGAGAGAGACACAGGGACCGAAAGAGACACAGGGGTGAGAGGGAGACACAGGGACCGAGAGAGACACAGGGACCGAGTGAGACACAGCGACCGAGAGAGATACAGGGACCGAGAGAGAGACACAGGGACCGAGAGAGACACAGGGACTGAGCGAGTCACAGGGACCGAGAGAGACACAGGGACCGAGAGAGAGACACAGGGACCGAGAGAGAGACACAGGGACTGAGAAAGAGATACAGGGACCGAGAAAGAGACAGGTACCGAGTGAGAGACACAGGGACCGATAGAGAAACACAGTGACCGAGAGAGAGAGAGACACCAGGACAGATTGAGAGACACAGAGACTGAGAGATAGAGACAGGGACCGGGAGAGACACAGGGACCGAGTGAGACACTGAAACTGAGAGAGAGAGACAGGGACCGAGAGAGACACAGGGACCGAGTGAGACACAGGGACCGAGGGAGAGAGACAGGGACCGAGAGAGACAGGGACCGAGTGAGACACAGGGACCCAGAGAGAGACACAGGGACCGAGAGAGACAGGGACCGAGAGAGAGAAACAGGGACCGAGTGAGACACAGGGACCGAGGGAGAGAGACAGGGTCCGAGAGAGAGAGACAGGGACCGAGTGAGACACAGGGACCCAGAGAGAGACACAGGGACCAAGAGAGTCACAGCGACCAAGAGAGAGAGACACAGGGACCGAGAGAGTCACAGGGACCAAGAGAGAGAGAGACACAGGGACCGAGAGAGACACAGGGACTGAGAGAGTGTCAGGGACCGAGTGAGACACAGGGACTGAGAGAGACACAGAGACCGAGAGAGACACAAGGACTGAGAGAGAGAGACACAGGGACCGAGAGAGACCCAGGGACCGAAAGAGAGAGACAGTGACCGAGAGAGACACAGGGACTGAGAGAGAGACACAGGGACCGAGAGAGACACAGGGACTGAGAGAGAGAGACACAGTGACCAAGAGAGTGACAGGGACCGAGTGAGACACAGGGACCGAGAGAGAGAGAGACACAGGGACCGAGAGAGAGAGACACAGGGACCGAGAGAGATACAAGGACCGAGAGAGACACAGGGACCGAGAGAGATACAGGGACTGAGAGTGAGACACAGGGACCAAGAGAGACACCAGGACAGAGAGAGACACAGGGACCGAAAGAGACACAGGGGTGAGAGAGAGATACAGGGACGGAGAGAGACACAGGGACCGAGAGAGAGACACCGGGACAGAGAAAGAGACACAGGGACTGAGCGAGTTACAGGGAGCGTGAGAGAGACACAGGGACCGAGAGAGAGACAGGGACTGAGAGAGAGACACAGGGACCGAGAGAGAGACACAGGGACCGAGAATGAGACTCAGGGACTGAGAGAGAGACACAGGGACTGAGAGAGAGACACAGGGACCAAGAGAGACACAGGGACCGAGACAGAGACAGAGGGACCGAGAGGGACATAGGGACCGAGTGAGACACAGGGACTGAGAGAGAGAGACACAGCGACTGAGAGAGAGACACAGGGACCAAGAGAGACACCAGGACAGAGAGAGAGACAGAGCGACCGAAAGAGACACAGGGGTGAGAGAGAGATACAGGGACGGAGAGAGACACAGGGACCGAGAGAGAGACACCGGGACAGAGAAAGAGACACAGGGACTGAGCGAGTTACAGGGAGCGAGAGAGAGACACAGGGACCGAGAGAGAGACACAGGGACTGAGAGAGACACACAGGGACCAAGAGAGACACAGGGACCGAGAGAGACACAGGGACCGAGAGAGATAGACACAGGGACCGAGACAGAGACACAGGGACCGAGAGGGACACAGGGACCGAGAGAGAGAAACAGGGACCGAGTGAGAGACACAGGGACCGAGAGAGAGACAGGGACCGAGAGAGTGACACAGGGACCGAGAGGGACACAGTGACCGAGAAAGAGACACAGGGACCGAGAGAGAGACACAGGGACCGAGAGAGAGACACAGGAACCGAAAGAGACACAGGGACTGAGAGAGACACAGGGACTGAGAGAGAGACACAGGGACCAAGAGAGACACCAGGACCGAGAGAGACACAGGGACCGAGAGAGAGAGAGACAGGGACCGAGAGAGAGACAGGGACCGAGTGGACACAGGGACCCAGAGAGAGACTCAGGGACCGAGAGAGACACAAGGACCTAAACAGAGACACAGGAACCGAGAGAGTCACAGGGACCGAGAGAGAGACACAGGGACTGAGAGAGACACAGGGACAGAGAGAGAGACACAGGGACCGAGAGAGTCACAGGGACCGAGAGAGAGACACAAGGACCGAGAGAGACACAGGGACCGAGAGAGACACAGGGACCGAGTGAGACACAGAGACCGAGAGAGACACAGGGACCGAGAGAGAGAGACAGTGACCGAGAGAGACACAGGGACCGAGACAGAGAGACACAGGGACCGACAGAGTGACAGGGACCGATTGAGACACAGGGACCCAGAGAGAGACACAGGGACCGACAGAGTCACTGAAACTGAGAGAGACACAGGGACCGAAAGAGAGACACAGGGACCGAGAGAGACACAGGGACTGAGAGAGAGAGAGACAGGGACCGAGTGAGAGAGACACAGGGACCGAAAGAGAGACACAGGGACCGAGAGAGACACAGGGACTGAGAGAGAGAGAGACAGGGACCGAGTGAGAGAGACACAGGGACCGAGAGAGACACAGGGACCGAGACAGAGAGACACAGGGACCGAGAGAGAGACACAGGGACCGAGAGAGACACAGGGACCGAGTGAGACACAGGGACCGAGAGAGAGACACAGGGACAGGGAGAGAGACACAGGGACAGAGAGAGAGACACAGGGACCGAGAGAGAGACACAGGGACCGAGAGAGTCACAGGGACCGAGAGAGACACAGGGACCGATTGAGACACAGCGACCGAGAGGGACACAGGGACCGAGAGAGAGAGACAGGGACCGAGAGAGAGACACAGGAAACGAGTGAGAGACACAGGGACCGAGAGAGAGACACAGGGACCGAAAGAGAGACACAGGGACCGAGAGAGAGACACAAGGACCTAGAGAGAGACACAGGGACCGAGTGAGACACTGAATCTGAGAGAGAGAGAGACAGGGATCGAGTGAGACACAGGGACCAAGAGAGAGACAGGGACCGAGTGAGAGACAGAGGGACCGATGGAGACACAGGGACCGAGAGAGAGACACAGGGACCGAGAGAAACACAGGCACCGAGAGAGAGACAGTGACCGAGAGGGACACAGGGACTGAGAGAGAGAGACACAGGGACCGAGAGAGAGACACAAGGACAGAGAGAGACTCAGGGACCGAGTGAGACACAGGGGTGAGAGGGAGACAGAGGGACCGAGCGAGACACAGGGACCGAGTGAGACACAGCGTCCGTGAGAGACACAGGGACCGAGAGAGAGACACAGGGAACGAGAGAGACACAAAGGGACCGAGTGAGAGACACAGGGACTGAGCGAGTCACAGGGACCGAGAGAGACACAGGGACCGAGAGAGACACAGGGACCGAGTGAGACACAGAGACAGAGAGAGACACAGGGACTGGGAGAGAGTGACACAGGGACCGAGAGAGAGACACAAGGACCGAGAGAATCAGAGGGACCGAGTGAAACACAGGGACTGAGAGAGACACAGGGACCGAGAGAGACACAGGGACCGAGAGAGACACAGGGACCTAGAGAGAGACAGTGACCGAGAGAGACACAGGGACTGAGAGAGAGAGAGACACAGCGACCGAGAGAGAGACACAAGGACCGAGAGAGACACAGGGACCGAGAGGGAGACACAGGGACCGAGCAGACACAGGGACCGAGAGAGAGACACAGAGACCGAGAGAGAGACACAGGGACCGAGAGTGAGACACAGGGAACAAGAGAGACACAGGTACTGAGTGAGAGACACAGGGACCGAGAGAGAGACACAGGGACCGAGAGACACAGAGGGACCGAGAGGGGACAGAGGGACATAGCAGACACAGGGACCGAGAGAGAGACACAGAGACCGAGCGAGAGAAACAGGGACCGAGAGAGAGAGACAGGGACCGAGAGAGTCACAGGGACCGAGAGAGAGAGACACAGGGTCCGAGTGAGAAACAGGTGTGCGAGGGAGACACAGGGACCGAGAGAGACACAGGGACCGAGTGAGACACAGGGACTGAGAGAGAGACAGGGACCGAGTGAGAGACAGAGGGACCGATGGAGACACAGGGACCGAGAGAGAGACACAGGGACCGAGAGAAACACAGGCACCGAGAGAGAGACAGTGACCGAGAGGGACACAGGGACTGAGAGAGAGAGACACAGGGACCGAGAGAGAGACACAAGGACAGAGAGAGACTCAGGGACCGAGTGAGACACAGGGGTGAGAGGGAGACAGAGGGACCGAGCGAGACACAGGGACCGAGTGAGACACAGCGTCCGTGAGAGACACAGGGACCGAGAGAGAGACACAGGGAACGAGAGAGACACAAAGGGACCGAGTGAGAGACACAGGGACTGAGCGAGTCACAGGGACCGAGAGAGACACAGGGACCGAGAGAGACACAGGGACCGAGTGAGACACAGAGACAGAGAGAGACACAGGGACTGGGAGAGAGTGACACAGGGACCGAGAGAGAGACACAAGGACCGAGAGAATCAGAGGGACCGAGTGAAACACAGGGACTGAGAGAGACACAGGGACCGAGAGAGACACAGGGACCGAGAGAGACACAGGGACCTAGAGAGAGACAGTGACCGAGAGAGACACAGGGACTGAGAGAGAGAGAGACACAGCGACCGAGAGAGAGACACAAGGACCGAGAGAGACACAGGGACCGAGAGGGAGACACAGGGACCGAGCAGACACAGGGACCGAGAGAGAGACACAGAGACCGAGAGAGAGACACAGGGACCGAGAGTGAGACACAGGGAACAAGAGAGACACAGGTACTGAGTGAGAGACACAGGGACCGAGAGAGAGACACAGGGACCGAGAGACACAGAGGGACCGAGAGGGGACAGAGGGACATAGCAGACACAGGGACCGAGAGAGAGACACAGAGACCGAGCGAGAGAAACAGGGACCGAGAGAGAGAGACAGGGACCGAGAGAGACACAGGGACCGAGAGAGAGAGACACAGGGTCCGAGTGAGAAACAGGTGTGCGAGGGAGACACAGGGACCGAGAGAGACACAGGGACCGAGTGAGACACAGGGACTGAGAGAGAGACACAGGGACTGAGAGAGAGACACAGGGACTGAGAGAGAGAGAGACACAGGCAACGAGAGAGAGACACAGGGACTGAGAGAGAGACACAGGGACTGAGAGAGAGAGACACAGGGACCAAGAGAGACAACAGGACCGAGAGAGACACAGGGGTGAGAGAGAGATACAGGGACCGAGAGAGAGAGACAGGGACCGGGAGAGACACAGGGACCGAGAAAGACACAGGGAGCAAGAGAGAGACACAGGGACCGAGAGAGATACCGGGACCGAGAGAGACACAGTGACCGAGTGAGACACAGGGACTGGGAGAGAGACAGTGACCGAGAGAGACACAGGGACTGGGAGAGAGAGAGACACAGGGACCGAGAGAGAGACACAAGGACCGAGAGAGACACAGGCACCGAGTGAGACACAGGGACTGAGAGATACACAGGGACCGAGAGAGACACAGGGACCGAGAGAGACATAGGCACCGAGTGAGACACAGGGACTGAGAGAGACACAGGGACCGAGAGAGAGACACAGAGACCGAGAGAGAGACACAGGGACCGAGAGAGGGACACAGGGAACAAGAGAGAGAGAGAGGGATTGAGCGAGTCACAGGGACCGAGAGAGACACAGGGACCGAGAGAGAGATACAGGGACCGAGAGAGACACAGGGACCGAGAGAGAGACACAGGGACTGAGAGAGAGACACACAAAGACCGACAGAGAGACACAGGGACCGAGCTGACACAGGGACCGAGAGAGAGACACAGGGACCAAGAGAGACACAGGGACTGAGACAGAAACAGTGACCGAGAGAGAGACACAAGGACCGAGAGAGACACAGGGACCGAGATGGAGACACAGGGACCGAGTGAGAGACACAGGGACCGAGAGAGAGACAGGGACCGAGAGAGAGAGACAGGGACCGAGAGAGAGACACAGGGACAGAGTGAGACACAGGGACCGAGAGAGACACAGGGACTGGGGGAGAGAGACACAGGGACCGAGAGAGAGACACAAGGACCGAGAGAATCACAGGGACCGAGTGAGACACAGGGACTGAGAGAGAGACACAGGGACCGAGAGAGACACAGGGACCGAGAGAGAGACACAGAGACCGAGAGAGAGACATAGGGACCGAGAGAGAGACACAGGGAACAAGAGAGACACAGGTACTGAGTGAGAGACACAGGGACCGAGAGAGAGACACAGGGACCGAGAGACACAGGGACCGAGAGGGGACAGAGGGACATAGCAGACACAGGGACCGAGAGAGAGGCACAGGGAAGAATAGAGACACAGGTACTGAGTGAGAGACACAAGGACCGAGAGAGACACAGGGACCGAGAGAGACACAGGGACCGAGTGAGAAACAGGAGTGAGAGGGAGACACAGGGACCGAGAGAGACACAGGGACCGAGTGAGACACAGGGACTGAGAGAGAGACACAGGGGGACTGAGCGAGTCACAGGGACCGAGAGAGACACAGGGACCGAGAGAGACACAGGGACCGAGAGAGATACAGGGACCTAGAGAGAGACAGTGACCGAGAGAGACACAGGGACTGAGAGAGAGAGAGACACAGCGACCGAGAGAGAGACACAAGGACCGAGAGAGACACAGGGACCGAGAGGGAGACACAGGGACCGAGCAGACACAGGGACCGAGAGAGAGACACAGAGACCGAGAGAGAGACACAGGGACCGAGAGAGACACCAGGACCGAGAGAGACACAGGGGTGAGAGAGAGATACAGGGACCGAGAGAGACACAGGGAACGAGTGAGACACACGGACCGAGGGAGACACAGGGACCGATAGAGAGACACAAGGACCGAGAGAGAGACACAGGTTCTGAGAGAGAGAGACAGGGACCGGGAGAGACACAGGGACCGAGAAAGACACAGGGAGAAAGAGAGAGACACAGGGACCGAGAGAGACACCGGGACCGAGAGAGACACAGTGACCGAGTGAGACACAGAGACCGAGAGTGACACAGGGACCGAGGGAGAGACAGTGACCGAGAAAGACACAGGGACTGGGAGAGAGAGACACAGGGACCGAGAGAGAGACACAAGGACCGAGAGAGACACAGGGACCGAGAGAGACACAGGGACCGAGAGAGACACAGGGACCGAGAGAGACAGTGACCGAGAGAGACACAGGGACTGAGAGAGAGCGAGACACAGCGACCGAGAGAGAGACACAAGGACCGAGAGAGACACAGGGACCGAGAGAGACACAGGGACCGAGAGAGACACAGGGACCGAGAGAGACAGTGACCGAGAGAGACACAGGGACTGAGAGAGAGCGAGACACAGCGACCGAGAGAGAGACACAAGGACCGAGAGAGACACAGGGACCGAGAGAGAGACACAGAGACCGACAGAGAGACACAGGGACCAAGAGAGGGACACTGGGAACAAGAGAGAGAGAGAGGGACTGAGCGAGTCACAGGGACCGAGAGAGACACAGGGACCGAGAGAGAGACAGTGACCGAGAGAGAGAGACAGGGACTGAGAGAGAGAGACAGGGACCGAGAGAGAGACAGGGACCGAGTGAGACACAGGGACCCAGAGATAGACACAGGGACCGAGAGAGAGTCTCAGGGACCGAGAGAGAGACACAAGGACCTAGAGAGAGACACAGGGACCGAGAGAGAGACACAAGGACCTACAGAGAGACACAGGGACCGAGAGAGAGTCACAGGGACCGAGAGAGAGAGACAGTAACTGAGAGAGAGACACAAGGACCGAGTGAAACACAGGGACCGAGTGAGACACAGGGACCCAGAGATAACACAGGGACCGAGAGAGAGTCTCAACGACCGAGAGAGAGAGACAGTGACCGAGAGAGAGACACAGGGACTGAGAGAGACACAGGGACTGAGTGAGACACAGAGACCGAGAGAGACACAGGGACCGAAAGAGACACAGGGGTGAGAGGGAGACACAGGGACCGAGAGAGACACAGGGACCGAGTGAGACACAGCGACCGAGAGAGATACAGGGACCGAGAGAGAGACACAGGGACCGAGAGAGACACAGGGACTGAGCGAGTCACAGGGACCGAGAGAGACACAGGGACCGAGAGAGAGACACAGGGACCGAGAGAGAGACACAGGGACTGAGAAAGAGATACAGGGACCGAGAAAGAGACAGGTACCGAGTGAGAGACACAGGGACCGATAGAGAAACACAGTGACCGAGAGAGAGAGAGACACCAGGACAGATTGAGAGACACAGAGACTGAGAGATAGAGACAGGGACCGGGAGAGACACAGGGACCGAGTGAGACACTGAAACTGAGAGAGAGAGACAGGGACCGAGAGAGACACAGGGACCGAGTGAGACACAGGGACCGAGGGAGAGAGACAGGGACCGAGAGAGACAGGGACCGAGTGAGACACAGGGACCCAGAGAGAGACACAGGGACCGAGAGAGACAGGGACCGAGAGAGAGAAACAGGGACCGAGTGAGACACAGGGACCGAGGGAGAGAGACAGGGTCCGAGAGAGAGAGACAGGGACCGAGTGAGACACAGGGACCCAGAGAGAGACACAGGGACCAAGAGAGTCACAGCGACCAAGAGAGAGAGACACAGGGACCGAGAGAGTCACAGGGACCAAGAGAGAGAGAGACACAGGGACCGAGAGAGACACAGGGACTGAGAGAGTGTCAGGGACCGAGTGAGACACAGGGACTGAGAGAGACACAGAGACCGAGAGAGACACAAGGACTGAGAGAGAGAGACACAGGGACCGAGAGAGACCCAGGGACCGAAAGAGAGAGACAGTGACCGAGAGAGACACAGGGACTGAGAGAGAGACACAGGGACCGAGAGAGACACAGGGACTGAGAGAGAGAGACACAGGGACCAAGAGAGTGACAGGGACCGAGTGAGACACAGGGACCGAGAGAGAGAGAGACACAGGGACCGAGAGAGAGAGACACAGGGATCGAGAGAGATACAAGGACCGAGAGAGACACAGGGACCGAGAGAGATACAGGGACTGAGAGTGAGACACAGGGACCAAGAGAGACACCAGGACAGAGAGAGACACAGGGACCGAAAGAGACACAGGGGTGAGAGAGAGATACAGGGACGGAGAGAGACACAGGGACCGAGAGAGAGACACCGGGACAGAGAAAGAGACACAGGGACTGAGCGAGTTACAGGGAGCGTGAGAGAGACACAGGGACCGAGAGAGAGACAGGGACTGAGAGAGAGACACAGGGACTGAGAGAGAGACACAGGGACCGAGAATGAGACTCAGGGACTGAGAGAGAGACACAGGGACTGAGAGAGAGACACAGGGACCAAGAGAGACACAGGGACCGAGACAGAGACAGAGGGACCGAGAGGGACATAGGGACCGAGTGAGACACAGGGACTGAGAGAGAGAGACACAGCGACTGAGAGAGAGACACAGGGACCAAGAGAGACACCAGGACAGAGAGAGAGACAGAGGGACCGAAAGAGACACAGGGGTGAGAGAGAGATACAGGGACGGAGAGAGACACAGGGACCGAGAGAGAGACACCGGGACAGAGAAAGAGACACAGGGACTGAGCGAGTTACAGGGAGCGAGAGAGAGACACAGGGACCGAGAGAGAGACACAGGGACTGAGAGAGACACACAGGGACCAAGAGAGACACAGGGACCGAGAGAGACAGAGAGACCGAGAGAGATAGACACAGGGACCGAGACAGAGACACAGGGACCGAGAGGGACACAGGGACCGAGAGAGAGAAACAGGGACCGAGTGAGAGACACAGGGACCGAGAGAGAGACAGGGACCGAGAGAGTGACACAGGGACCGAGAGGGACACAGGGACCGAGAGAGAGATACAGGGACCGAGAGAGAGACACAGGGACCGAGAAAGAGACACAGGGACCGAGAGAGAGACACAGGGACCGAGAGAGAGACACAGGAACCGAAAGAGACACAGGGACTGAGAGAGACACAGGGACTGAGAGAGAGACACAGGGACCAAGAGAGACACCAGGACCGAGAGAGACACAGGGACCGAGAGAGAGAGAGACAGGGACCGAGAGAGAGACAGGGACCGAGTGGACACAGGGACCCAGAGAGAGACTCAGGGACCGAGAGAGACACAAGGACCTAAAGAGAGACACAGGAACCGAGAGAGTCACAGGGACCGAGAGAGAGACACAGGGACTGAGAGAGACACAGGGACAGAGAGAGAGACACAGGGACCGAGAGAGACACAGGGACCGAGAGAGAGACACAAGGACCGAGAGAGACACAGGGACCGAGAGAGACACAGGGACCGAGTGAGACACAGAGACCGAGAGAGACACAGGGACCGAGAGAGAGAGACAGTGACCGAGAGAGACACAGGGACCGAGACAGAGAGACACAGGGACCGACAGAGTGACAGGGACCGATTGAGACACAGGGACCCAGAGAGAGACACAGGGACCGACAGAGTCACTGAAACTGAGAGAGACACAGGGACCGAAAGAGAGACACAGGGACCGAGAGAGACACAGGGACTGAGAGAGAGAGAGACAGGGACCGAGTGAGAGAGACACAGGGACCGAAAGAGAGACACAGGGACCGAGAGAGACACAGGGACTGAGAGAGAGAGAGACAGGGACCGAGTGAGAGAGACACAGGGACCGAGAGAGACACAGGGACCGAGACAGAGAGACACAGGGACCGAGAGAGAGACACAGGGACCGAGAGAGACACAGGGACCGAGTGAGACACAGGGACCGAGAGAGAGACACAGGGACAGAGAGAGAGACACAGGGACAGAGAGAGAGACACAGGGACCGAGAGAGAGACACAGGGACCGAGAGAGTCACAGGGACCGAGAGAGACACAGGGACCGATTGAGACACAGCGACCGAGAGGGACACAGGGACCGAGAGAGAGACAGGGACCGAGAGAGAGACACAGGAAACGAGTGAGAGACACAGGGACCGAGAGAGAGACACAGGGACCGAAAGAGAGACACAGGGACCGAGAGAGAGACACAAGGACCTAGAGAGAGACACAGGGACCGAGTGAGACACTGAATCTGAGAGAGAGAGAGACAGGGATCGAGTGAGACACAGGGACCAAGTGAGAGACAGGGACCGAGTGAGAGACAGAGGGACCGATGGAGACACAGGGACCGAGAGAGAGACACAGGGACCGAGAGAAACACAGGCACCGAGAGAGAGACAGTGACCGAGAGGGACACAGGGACTGAGAGAGAGAGACACAGGGACCGAGAGAGAGACACAAGGACAGAGAGAGACTCAGGGACCGAGTGAGACACAGGGGTGAGAGGGAGACAGAGGGACCGAGCGAGACACAGGGACCGAGTGAGACACAGCGTCCGTGAGAGACACAGGGACCGAGAGAGAGACACAGGGAACGAGAGAGACACACAGGGACCGAGTGAGAGACACAGGGACTGAGCGAGTCACAGGGACCGAGAGAGACACAGGGACCGAGAGAGACACAGGGACCGAGTGAGACACAGAGACAGAGAGAGACACAGGGACTGGGAGAGAGTGACACAGGGACCGAGAGAGAGACACAAGGACCGAGAGAATCAGAGGGACCGAGTGAAACACAGGGACTGAGAGAGACACAGGGACCGAGAGAGACACAGGGACCGAGAGAGACACAGGGACCTAGAGAGAGACAGTGACCGAGAGAGACACAGGGACTGAGAGAGAGAGAGACACAGCGACCGAGAGAGAGACACAAGGACCGAGAGAGACACAGGGACCGAGAGGGAGACACAGGGACCGAGCAGACACAGGGACCGAGAGAGAGACACAGAGACCGAGAGAGAGACACAGGGACCGAGAGTGAGACACAGGGAACAAGAGAGACACAGGGACCGAGAGAGAGACACAGGGACCGAGAGACACAGAGGGACCGAGAGGGGACAGAGGGACATAGCAGACACAGGGACCGAGAGAGAGACACAGAGACCGAGCGAGAGAAACAGGGACCGAGAGAGAGAGACAGGGACCGAGAGAGACACAGGGACCGAGAGAGAGAGACACAGGGTCCGAGTGAGAAACAGGTGTGCGAGGGAGACACAGGGACCGAGAGAGACACAGGGACCGAGTGAGACACAGGGACTGAGAGAGAGACACAGGGACTGAGAGAGAGACACAGGGACTGAGAGAGAGAGAGACACAGGCAACGAGAGAGAGACACAGGGACTGAGTGAGAGACACAGGGACTGAGAGAGAGAGAGACACAGGGACCAAGAGAGACAACAGGACCGAGAGAGACACAGGGGTGAGAGAGAGATACAGGGACCGAGAGAGAGAGACAGGGACCGGGAGAGACACAGGGACCGAGAAAGACACAGGGAGCAAGAGAGAGACACAGGGACCGAGAGAGATACCGGGACCGAGAGAGACACAGTGACCGAGTGAGACACAGGGACTGGGAGAGAGACAGTGACCGAGAGAGACACAGGGACTGGGAGAGAGAGAGACACAGGGACCGAGAGAGAGACACAAGGACCGAGAGAGACACAGGCACCGAGTGAGACACAGGGACTGAGAGATACACAGGGACCGAGAGAGACACAGGGACCGAGAGAGACATAGGCACCGAGTGAGACACAGGGACTGAGAGAGACACAGGGACCGAGAGAGAGACACAGGGACCGAGAGAGACAGTGACCGAGAGAGACACAGGGACCGAGAGAGAGACTCAGAGACCGAGAGAGAGACACAGGGACCGAGAGAGGGACACAGGGAACAAGAGAGAGAGAGAGGGATTGAGCGAGTCACAGGGACCGAGAGAGACACAGGGACCGAGAGAGAGATACAGGGACCGAGAGAGACACAGGGACCGAGAGAGAGACACAGGGACTGAGAGAGAGACACACAAAGACCGACAGAGAGACACAGGGACCGAGCTGACACAGGGACCGAGAGAGAGACACAGGGACCAAGAGAGACACAGGGACTGAGACAGAAACAGTGACCGAGAGAGAGACACAAGGACCGAGAGAGACACAGGGACCGAGATGGAGACACAGGGACCGAGTGAGAGACACAGGGACCGAGAGAGAGACAAAGGGACCGAGCGAAACAGAGTGACCGAGAGAGAGACAGGGACCGAGAGAGAGAGACAGGGACCGAGAGAGAGACACAGGGACAGAGTGAGACACAGGGACCGAGAGAGACACAGGGACTGGGGGAGAGAGACACAGGGACCGAGAGAGAGACACAAGGACCGAGAGAATCACAGGGACCGAGTGAGACACAGGGACTGAGAGAGAGACACAGGGACCGAGAGAGACACAGGGACCGAGAGAGAGACACAGAGACCGAGAGAGAGACATAGGGACCGAGAGAGAGACACAGGGAACAAGAGAGACACAGGTACTGAGTGAGAGACACAGGGACCGAGAGAGAGACACAGGGACCGAGAGACACAGGGACCGAGAGGGGACAGAGGGACATAGCAGACACAGGGACCGAGAGAGAGGCACAGGGAAGAATAGAGACACAGGTACTGAGTGAGAGACACAAGGACCGAGAGAGACACAGGGACCGAGAGAGACACAGGGACCGAGTGAGAAACAGGAGTGAGAGGGAGACACAGGGACCGAGAGATACACAGGGACCGAGTGAGACACAGGGACTGAGAGAGAGACACAGGGACTGAGTGAGAGACACAGGGGGACTGAGCGAGTCACAGGGACCGAGAGAGACACAGGGACCGAGAGGGGACAGAGGGACATAGCAGACACAGGGACCGAGAGAGAGGCACAGGGAAGAATAGAGACACAGGTACTGAGTGAGAGACACAAGGACCGAGAGAGACACAGGGACCGAGTGAGAAACAGGAGTGAGAGGGAGACACAGGGACCGAGAGAGACACAGGGACCGAGTGAGACACAGGGACTGAGAGAGAGACACAGGGACCCGGAGAGACACAGGGACTGAGAGAGAGAGACACAGGCAACGAGAGAGAGACACAGGGATTGAGAGAGTGACACAGGGACTGAGAGAGAGAGACACAGGGACCAAGAGAGACACCAGGACCGAGAGAGACACAGGGGTGAGAGAGAGATACAGGGACCGAGAGAGACACAGGGAACGAGTGAGACACACGGACCGAGGGAGACACAGGGACCGATAGAGAGACACAAGGACCGAGAGAGAGACACAGGTTCTGAGAGAGAGAGACAGGGACCGGGAGAGACACAGGGACCGAGAAAGACACAGGGAGAAAGAGAGAGACACAGGGACCGAGAGAGACACCGGGACCGAGAGAGACACAGTGACCGAGTGAGACACAGAGACCGAGAGTGACACAGGGACCGAGGGAGAGACAGTGACCGAGAAAGACACAGGGACTGGGAGAGAGAGACACAGGGACCGAGAGAGAGACACAAGGACCGAGAGAGACACAGGGACCGAGAGAGACACAGGGACCGAGAGAGACACAGGGACCGAGAGAGACAGTGACCGAGAGAGACACAGGGACTGAGAGAGAGCGAGACACAGCGACCGAGAGAGAGACACAAGGACCGAGAGAGACACAGGGACTGAGAGGGATACACAGGGACCGAGAGAGACACAGGGACCGAGCAGACACAGGGACCGAGAGAGAGACACAGAGACCGACAGAGAGACACAGGGACCAAGAGAGGGACACTGGGAACAAGAGAGAGAGACAGGGACCGAGAGAGACACAGGGACTGAGAGGGATACACAGGGACTGAGCGAGTCACAGGGACCGAGAGAGACACAGGGACCGAGAGAGAGACAGTGACCGAAAGAGAGAGACACAAGGACCGAAAGAGACACAGGGACCGAGAAGGAGACACAGGGACCGAGAGAGAGACACAGGGACCGAGAGAAACAGAGTGACCAAGAGAGAGAGACAGGGACTGAGAGAGAGAGACAGGGACCGAGAGAGAGACAGGGACCGAGTGAGACACAGGGACCCAGAGATAGACACAGGGACCGAGAGAGAGTCTCAGGGACCGAGAGAGAGACACAAGGACCTAGAGAGAGACACAGGGACCGAGAGAGAGACACAAGGACCTACAGAGAGACACAGGGACCGAGAGAGAGTCACAGGGACCGAGAGAGAGAGACAGTAACTGAGAGTGAAACACAGGGACCGAGTGAGACACAGGGACCCAGAGATAGACACAGGGACCGAGAGAGAGTCTCAGGGACCGAGAGAGAGAGACAGGGACTGAGAGAGACACAGGGACTGAGTGAGACACAGAGACCGAGAGAGACACAGGGACCGAAAGAGACACAGGGGTGAGAAGGAGACACAGGGACCGAGAGAGACACAGGGACCGAGTGAGACACAGCGACCGAGAGAGATACAGGGACTGAGAGAGAGACACAGGGACCGAGACAGACACATGGATCGAGAGAGAGAGACACAGGCACCGAGAGAGACACAGGGACTGAGCGAGTCACAGGGACCGAGAGAGACACAGGGACCGAGAGAGAGACACAGGGACCGAGAGAGAGACACAGGGACTGAGAAAGAGATACAGGGACCGAGAAAGAGACAGGTACCGAGTGAGAGACACAGGGACCGATAGAGAAACACAGTGACCGAGAGAGAGAGAGACACCAGGACAGATTGAGAGACACAGAGACTGAGAGATAGAGACAGGGACCGGGAGAGACACAGGGACCGAGTGAGACACTGAAACTGTGAGAGAGAGACAGGGACCGAGTGAGACACAGCGACCGAGAGAGATACAGGGACTGAGAGAGAGACACAGGGACCGAAAGAGACACAGGGGTGAGAAGGAGACACAGGGACCGAGAGAGACACAGGGACCGAGTGAGACACAGCGACCGAGAGAGATACAGGGACTGAGAGAGAGACACAGGGACCGAGACAGACACATGGATCGAGAGAGAGAGACACAGGCACCGAGAGAGACACAGGGACTGAGCGAGTCACAGGGACCGAGAGAGACACAGGGACCGAGAGAGAGACACAGGGACCGAGAGAGAGACACAGGGACTGAGAAAGAGATACAGGGACCGAGAAAGAGACAGGTACCGAGTGAGAGACACAGGGACCGATAGAGAAACACAGTGACCGAGAGAGAGAGAGACACCAGGACAGATTGAGAGACACAGAGACTGAGAGATAGAGACAGGGACCGGGAGAGACACAGGGACCGAGTGAGACACTGAAACTGTGAGAGAGAGACAGGGACCGAGAGAGACACAGGGACCGAGTGAGACACGGGGACCGAGGGAGAGAGACAGGGACCGAGTGAGACACAGGAACCGAGGGAGAGAGACTGGGACCGAGTGAGACACAGGGACCGAGGGACAGAGACAGGGTCCGAGAGAGAGAGACAGGGACCCAGAGAGAGACACAGGGACCAAGAGAGTCACAGCGACCAAGAGAGAGAGACACAGGGACCGAGAGAGTCACAGGGACCAAGAGAGAGAGAGACACAGGGACCGAGAGAGACACAGGGACTGAGAGAGTGTCAGGGACCGAGTGAGACACAGGGACTGAGAGAGACACAGAGACCGAGAGAGACACAAGGACTGAGAGAGAGAGACACAGGGACCGAGAGAGACCCAGGGACTGAGAGAGAGACACAGGGACCGAGAGAGACACAGGGACCAAGAGAGTGACAGGGACCGAGTGAGACACAGGGACCGAGAGAGAGAGAGACACAGGGACCGAGAGAGAGAGACACAGGGACCGAGAGAGATACAAGGACCGAGAGAGACACAGGGACCGAGAGAGATACAGGGACTGAGAGTGAGACACAGGGACCAAGAGAGACACCAGGACAGAGAGAGACACAGGGACCGAAAGAGACACAGGGGTGAGAGAGAGATACAGGGACGGAGAGAGACAGAGGGACCGAGAGAGAGACACAGGGACCGAGAATGAGACACAGGGACTGAGAGAGAGACACAGGGACTGAGAGAGAGACACAGGGACTGAGCGAGTTACAGGGAGCGTGAGAGAGACACAGGGACCGAGAGAGAGACAGGGACTGAGAGAGAGACACAGGGACCGAGAGAGAGACACAGGGACCGAGAATGAGACACAGGGACTGAGAGAGAGACACAGGGACTGAGAGAGAGACACAGGGACCAAGAGAGACACAGGGACCGAGACAGAGACAGAGGGACCGAGAGGGACATAGGGACCGAGTGAGACACAGGGACTGAGAGAGAGAGACACAGCGACTGAGAGAGAGACACAGGGACCAAGAGAGACACCAGGACAGAGAGAGAGACAGAGGGACCGAAAGAGACACAGGGGTGAGAGAGAGATACAGGGACGGAGAGAGACACAGGGACCGAGAGAGAGACACCGGGACAGAGAAAGAGACACAGGGACTGAGCGAGTTACAGGGAGTGAGAGAGACACAGGGACCGAGAGAGAGACACAGGGACTTAGAGAGAGACACAGGGACCGAGAGAGATAGACACAGGGACCGAGAGGGACACAGGGACCGAGAGAGAGAAACAGGGACCGAGTGAGAGACACAGGGACCGAGAGAGAGACAGGGACCGAGAGAGTGACACAGGGACCGAGAGGGACACAGGGACCGAGAGAGAGACACAGGGACCGAGAGAGAGACACAGGGACCGAGAAAGAGACACAGGGACCGAGAGAGAGACACAGGGACCGAGAGAGAGACACAGGAACCGAAAGAGACACAGGGACTGAGAGAGACACAGGGACTGAGAGAGAGACACAGGGACCAAGAGAGACACCAGGACCGAGAGAGACACAGGGACCGAGAGAGAGAGAGACAGGGACCGAGAGGACACAAGGACCCAGAGAGAGACTCAGGGACCGAGAGAGACACAAGGACCTAAAGAGAGACACAGGAACCGAGAGAGTCACAGGGACCGAGAGAGAGACACAGGGACTGAGAGAGACACAGGGACAGAGAGAGAGACACAGGGACCGAGAGAGACAAGGGGACCGAGAGAGAGACACAAGGACCGAGAGAGACACAGGGACCGAGAGAGACACAAGGACCGAGTGAGACACAGAGACCGAGAGAGACACAGGGACCGAGAGAGAGAGACAGTGACCGAGAGAGACACAGGGACCGAGACAGAGAGACACAGGGACCGAGAGAGTGACAGGGACCGATTGAGACACAGGGACCCAGAGAGAGACACAGGGACCGACAGAGTCACTGAAACTGAGAGAGACACAGGGACCGAAAGAGAGACACAGGGACCGAGAGAGACACAGGGACTGAGAGAGAGAGAGACAGGGACCGAGTGAGAGAGACACAGGGACCGAAAGAGAGACACAGGGACCGAGAGAGACACAGGGACTGAGAGAGAGAGAGACAGGGACCGAGTGAGAGAGACACAAGGACCGGGACAGAGAGACACAGGGACCGAGAGAGAGACACAGGGACCGAGAGAGACACAGGGACCGAGTGAGACACAGGGACCGAGAGAGAGACACAGGGACAGAGAGAGAGACACAGGGACCGAGAGAGAGACACAGGGACCGAGAGAGTCACAAGGACCGAGAGAGACACAGGGACCGAGTGAGACACAGGGACCGAGAGAGAGACAGGGACCGAGAGAGAGACACAGGAAACGAGTGAGAGACACAGGGACCGAGAGAGAGACACAGGGACCGAAAGAGAGACACAGGGACCGAGAGAGAGACACAAGGACCTAGAGAGAGACACAGGGACCGAGTGAGACACTGAATCTGAGAGAGAGAGAGACAGGGATCGAGTGAGACACAGGGACCAAGAGAGAGACAGGGACCGAGTGAGAGACAGAGGGACCGATGGAGACACAGGGACCGAGAGAGAGACACAGGGACCGAGAGAAACACAGGCACCGAGAGAGAGACAGTGACCGAGAGGGACACAGGGACTGAGAGAGAGAGACACAGGGACCGAGAGAGAGACACAAGGACAGAGAGAGACTCAGGGACCGAGTGAGACACAGGGGTGAGAGGGAGACAGAGGGACCGAGCGAGACACAGGGACCGAGTGAGACACAGCGTCCGTGAGAGACACAGGGACCGAGAGAGAGACACAGGGAACGAGAGAGACACACAGGGACCGAGTGAGAGACACAGGGACTGAGCGAGTCACAGGGACCGAGAGAGACACAGGGACCGAGAGAGACACAGGGACCGAGTGAGACACAGAGACAGAGAGAGACACAGGGACTGGGAGAGAGTGACACAGGGACCGAGAGAGAGACACAAGGACCGAGAGAATCAGAGGGACCGAGTGAAACACAGGGACTGAGAGAGACACAGGGACCGAGAGAGACACAGGGACCGAGAGAGACACAGGGACCTAGAGAGAGACAGTGACCGAGAGAGACACAGGGACTGAGAGAGAGAGAGACACAGCGACCGAGAGAGAGACACAAGGACCGAGAGAGACACAGGGACCGAGAGGGAGACACAGGGACCGAGCAGACACAGGGACCGAGAGAGAGACACAGAGACCGAGAGAGAGACACAGGGACCGAGAGTGAGACACAGGGAACAAGAGAGACACAGGTACTGAGTGAGAGACACAGGGACCGAGAGAGAGACACAGGGACAGAGAGACACAGAGGGACCGAGAGGGGACAGAGGGACATAGCAGACACAGGGACCGAGAGAGAGACACAGAGACCGAGAGAGAGACAGGGTCCGAGAGAGAGAGACACAGGGTCCGAGTGAGAAACAGGTGTGCGAGGGAGACACAGGGACCGAGAGAGACACAGGGACCGAGTGAGACACAGGGACTGAGAGAGAGACACAGGGACTGAGAGAGAGACACAGGGACTGAGAGAGAGAGACACAGGGACCAAGAGAGACAACAGGACCGAGAGAGACACAGGGACCGAGAGAGAGAGACAGGGACTGGGAGAGACACAGGGACCGAGAAAGACACAGGGAGCAAGAGAGAGACACAGGGACCGAGAGGGATACCGGAACCGAGAGAGACACAGTGACCAAGTGAGACACAGGGACTGGGAGAGAGACAGTGACCGAGAGAGACACAGGGACTTGGAGAGAGAGATACACAGGGACCGAGAGAGACACAGGGACCGAGAGAGACATAGGCACCGAGTGAGACACAGGGACTGAGAGAGACACAGGGACCGAGAGAGAGACACAGGGACCGAGAGAGACAGTGACCGAGAGAGACACAGGGACCGAGAGAGAGACACAGAGACCGAGAGAGAGACACAGGGACCGAGAGACGGACACAGGGAACAAGAGAGAGAGAGAGGGATTGAGCGAGTCACAGGGACCGAGAGAGACACAGGGACCGAGAGAGAGATACAGGGACCGAGAGAGACACAGGGACCAAGAGAGACACAGGGACTGAGACAGAAACAGTGACCGAGAGAGAGACACAAGGACCGAGAGAGACACAGGGACCGAGATGGAGACACAGGGACCGAGCTGACACAGGTACCGAGTGAGAGACACAGGGACCGAGTGAGAGACACAGGGACCGAGTGAGAGACACAGGGACCGAGAGAGAGACAGGGACCGAGAGAGAGAGACAGGGACCGAGAGAGAGACACAGGGACAGAGTGAGACACAGGGACCGAGAGAGACACAGGGACTGGGGGAGAGAGACACAGGGACCGAGAGAGAGACACAAGGACCGAGAGAATCACAGGGACCGAGTGAGACACAGGGACTGAGAGAGACACAGGGACCGAGAGAGAGACACAGGGACCGAGAGAGACAGTGACCGAGAGAGACACAGGGACCGAGAGAGAGACACAGAGACCGAGAGAGAGACACAGGGACCGAGAGAGGGACACAGGGAACAAGAGAGAGAGAGAGGGATTGAGCGAGTCACAGGGACCGAGAGAGACACAGGGACCGAGAGAGAGATACAGGGACCGAGAGAGACACAGGGACCGAGAGAGAGACACAGGGACTGAGAGAGAGACACAGGCACCGAGTGAGACACAGGGACTGAGTGAGACACAGAGACCGAGAGAGACACAGGGACCGAGAGAGACACAGGGGTGAGAGGGAGACACAGGGACCGAGAGAGACACAGGGACCGAGTGAGACACAGCGACCGAGAGAGATACAGGGACCGAGAGAGAGACACAGGGACCGAGACAGACACAGGGACCGAGAGAGACACAGGGACCGAGAGAGAGACACAGGGACCGAGAGAGAGACACAGGGACTGAGAAAGAGATACAGGGACCGAGAAAGAGACAGGTACCGAGTGAGAGACACAGGGACCGATAGAGAAACACAGTGACCGAGAGAGAGAGAGACACCAGGACAGATTGAGAGACACAGAGACTGAGAGATAGAGACAGGGACCGGGAGAGACACAGGGACCGAGTGAGACACTGAAACTGAGAGAGAGAGACATGGACCGAGAGAGACACAGGGACCGAGTGAGACACAGGGACCGAGAGAGAGACAGGGACCGAGTGAGAGACACAGGGACCGAGTGAGACACAGGGACCGAGGGAGAGAGACAGGGACTGAGTGAGACACAGGGACCGAGGGAGAGAGACACAGGGACCGAGTGAGACACAGGGACCCAGAGAGAGACACAGGGACCGAGAGAGACAGGGACCGAGAGAGAGAAACAGGGGCCGAGTGAGACACAGGGACCGAGGGAGAGAGACAGGGTCCGAGAGAGAGAGACAGGGACCGAGTGAGACACAGGGACCCAGAGAGAGACACAGGGACCAAGAGAGTCACAGGGACCAAGAGAGAGAGACACAGGGACCGAGAGAGACACAGGGACCGAGTGAGACACAGGGACTGAGAGAGACACAGAGACCGAGAGAGACACAAGGACTGAGAGAGAGAGAGACACAGGGACCGAGAGAGACCCAGGGACCGAAAGAGAGAGACACAGGGACCGAGAGAGACACAGGGACTGAGAGAGAGACACAGGGACCGAGAGAGACACAGGGACCAAGAGATTGACAGGGACCGAGTGAGACACAGGGACCGAGAGAGAGAGAGACACAGGTACTGAGTGAGAGACACAGGGACCGAGAGAGAGACACAGGGACCGAGAGACACAGAGGGACTGAGCGAGTCACAGGGACCGAGAGAGACACAGGGACCGAGAGGGGACAGAGGGACATAGCAGACACAGGGACCGAGAGAGAGACACAGAGACCGAGCGAGAGAAACAGGGACCGAGAGAGAGAGACAGGGAACAATAGAGACACAGGTACTGAGTGAGAGAAACAAGGACCGAGAGAGACACAGGGACCGAGAGAGAGACACAGGGACCGAGTGAGAAACAGGGGTGAGAGGGAGACACAGGGACCGAGAGAGACACAGGGACCGAGTGAGACACAGGGACTGAGAGAGAGAGACACAGGGACTGAGAGAGAGACACAGGGACTGAGAGAGAGAGACACAGGCAACGAGAGAGAGACACAGGGACTGAGAGAGAGACACAGGGACTGAGAGAGAGACACAGGGACTGAGAGAGAGAGACACAGGGACCAAGAGAGACACCAGGACCGAGAGAGACACAGGGGTGAGAGAGAGATACAGGGACCGAGAGAGAGAGACAGGGACCGAGAGAGACACAGTGACCGAGTGAGACACAGGGACTGGGAGAGAGAGACACAAGGACCGAGAGAGACACAGGCACCGAGTGAGACACAGGGACTGAGAGATACACAGGGACCGAGAGAGACACAGGGACCGAGCGAGACACAGGGACCGAGAGAGACAGTGACCGAGAGAGACACAGGGACCGAGAGAGAGACACAGAGACCGAGAGAGAGACACAGGGACCGAGAGAGGGACACAGGGAACAAGAGAGAGAGAGAGGGATTGAGCGAGTCACAGGGACCGAGAGAGACACAGGGACCGAGAGAGAGATACAGGGACCAAGAGAGACACAGGGACTGAGAGAGAGACACACAAAGACCGACAGAGAGACACAGGGACCGAGTGAGACACAGGGACCGAGAGAGAGACACAGGGACCGAGTGAGACACAGGGACCGAGAGAGAGACAGTGACCGAGAGAGAGACACAAGGACCGAGAGATACACAGGGACCGAGATGGAGACACAGGGACCGAGCTGACACAGGGACCGAGAGAGAGACACAGGGACCAAGAGAGACACAGGGACTGAGACAGAAACAGTGACCGAGAGAGAGAGACACAAGGACCGAGAGAGACACAGGGACCGAGATGGAGACACAGGGACTGAGAGAGACACACAGGGACCAAGAGAGACACAGGGACCGAGAGAGACACAGGGACCGAGAGAGATAGACACAGGGACCGAGACAGAGACACAGGGACCGAGAGGGACACAGGGACCGAGAGAGAGAAACAGGGACCGAGTGAGAGACACAGGGACCGAGAGAGAGACAGGGACCGAGAGAGTGACACAGGGACCGAGAGGGACACAGGGACCGAGAGAGAGACACAGGGACCGAGAGAGAGACACAGGGACCGAGAAAGAGACACAGGGACCGAGAGAGAGACACAGGGACCGAGAGAGAGACACAGGAACCGAAAGAGACACAGGGTCTGAGAGAGAGACACAGGGACCAAGAGAGACACCAGGACCGAGAGAGACACAGGGACCGAGAGAGAGAGAGACAGGGACCGAGAGAGAGACAGGGACCGAGTGGACACAAGGACCCAGAGAGAGACTCAGGGACCGAGAGAGACACAAGGACCTAAAGAGAGACACAGGAACCGAGAGAGTCACAGGGACCGAGAGAGAGACACAGGGACTGAGAGAGACACAGGGACAGAGAGAGAGACACAGGGACCGAGAGAGACAAGGGGACCGAGAGAGAGACACAAGGACCGAGAGAGACACAGGGACCGAGAGAGACACAAGGACCGAGTGAGACACAGAGACCGAGAGAGACACAGGGACCGAGAGAGAGAGACAGTGACCGAGAGAGACACAGGGACCGAGACAGAGAGACACAGGGACCGAGAGAGTGACAGGGACCGATTGAGACACAGGGACCCAGAGAGAGACACAGGGACCGACAGAGTCACTGAAACTGAGAGAGACACAGGGACCGAAAGAGAGACACAGGGACCGAGAGAGACACAGGGACTGAGAGAGAGAGAGACAGGGACCGAGTGAGAGAGACACAGGGACCGAAAGAGAGACACAGGGACCGAGAGAGACACAGGGACTGAGAGAGAGAGAGACAGGGACCGAGTGAGAGAGACACAAGGACCGGGACAGAGAGACACAGGGACCGAGAGAGAGACACAGGGACCGAGAGAGACACAGGGACCGAGTGAGACACAGGGACCGAGAGAGAGACACAGGGACAGAGAGAGAGACACAGGGACCGAGAGAGAGACACAGGGACCGAGAGAGTCACAAGGACCGAGAGAGACACAGGGACCGAGTGAGACACAGGGACCGAGAGAGAGACAGGGACCGAGAGAGAGACACAGGAAACGAGTGAGAGACACAGGGACCGAGAGAGAGACACAGGGACCGAAAGAGAGACACAGGGACCGAGAGAGAGACACAAGGACCTAGAGAGAGACACAGGGACCGAGTGAGACACTGAATCTGAGAGAGAGAGAGACAGGGATCGAGTGAGACACAGGGACCAAGAGAGAGACAGGGACCGAGTGAGAGACAGAGGGACCGATGGAGACACAGGGACCGAGAGAGAGACACAGGGACCGAGAGAAACACAGGCACCGAGAGAGAGACAGTGACCGAGAGGGACACAGGGACTGAGAGAGAGAGACACAGGGACCGAGAGAGAGACACAAGGACAGAGAGAGACTCAGGGACCGAGTGAGACACAGGGGTGAGAGGGAGACAGAGGGACCGAGCGAGACACAGGGACCGAGTGAGACACAGCGTCCGTGAGAGACACAGGGACCGAGAGAGAGACACAGGGAACGAGAGAGACACACAGGGACCGAGTGAGAGACACAGGGACTGAGCGAGTCACAGGGACCGAGTGAGACACAGAGACAGAGAGAGACACAGGGACTGGGAGAGAGTGACACAGGGACCGAGAGAGAGACACAAGGACCGAGAGAATCAGAGGGACCGAGTGAAACACAGGGACTGAGAGAGACACAGGGACCGAGAGAGACACAGGGACCGAGAGAGACACAGGGACCTAGAGAGAGACAGTGACCGAGAGAGACACAGGGACTGAGAGAGAGAGAGACACAGCGACCGAGAGAGAGACACAAGGACCGAGAGAGACACAGGGACCGAGAGGGAGACACAGGGACCGAGCAGACACAGGGACCGAGAGAGAGACACAGGTACTGAGTGAGAGACACAGGGACTGAGAGAGAGACACAGGGACTGAGAGAGAGACACAGGGACTGAGAGAGAGACACAGGGACTGAGAGAGAGAGACACAGGGACCAAGAGAGACACCAGGACCGAGAGAGACACAGGGGTGAGAGAGAGACACAGAGACCGAGAGAGAGACATAGGGACCGAGAGAGAGACACTGGGAACAAGAGAGACACAGGTACTGAGTGAGAGACACAGGGACCGAGAGAGAGACACAGGGACCGAGATGGAGACACAGGGACCGAGAGAGAGACAAAGGGACCGAGCGAAACAGAGTGACCGAGAGAGAGACAGGGACCGAGAGAGAGAGACAGGGACCGAGAGAGAGACACAGGGACAGAGTGAGACACAGGGACCGAGAGAGACACAGGGACTGGGGGAGAGAGACACAGGGACCGAGAGAGAGACACAAGGACCGAGAGAATCACAGGGACCGAGTGAGACACAGGGACTGAGAGAGAGAGACACAGGGACCGAGAGAGACACAGGGACCGAGAGAGAGACACAGAGACCGAGAGAGAGACATAGGGACCGAGAGAGAGACACAGGGAACAAGAGAGACACAGGGACTGAGAGACACAGGGACCGAGAGGGGACAGAGGGACATAGCAGACACAGGGACCGAGAGAGAGGCACAGGGAAGAATAGAGACACAGGTACTGAGTGAGAGACACAAGGACCGAGAGAGACACAGGGACCGAGTGAGAAACAGGAGTGAGAGGGAGACACAGGGACCGAGAGAGACACAGGGACCGAGTGAGACACAGGGACTGAGAGAGAGACACAGGGACCCGGAGAGACACAGGGACTGAGAGAGACACAGGGACTGAGAGAGAGACACAGGGACTGAGAGAGAGAGACACAGGCAACGAGAGAGAGACACAGGGACTGAGAGAGAGACACAGGGACTGAGAGAGAGAGACACAGGGACCAAGAGAGACACAGGGACCGAGTGAGACACAGGGACTGAGAGAGAGACACCGGAACTGAATGAGAGACACAGAGGGACTGAGCGAGTCACAGGGACCGAGAGAGACACAGGGACCGAGAGGGGACAGAGGGACATAGCAGACACAGGGACCGAGAGAGAGGCACAGGGAAGAATAGAGACACAGGTACTGAGTGAGAGACACAAGGACCGAGAGAGACACAGGGACCGAGTGAGAAACAGGAGTGAGAGGGAGACACAGGGACCGAGAGAGACACAGGGACCGAGTGAGACACAGGGACTGAGAGAGAGACACAGGGACCCGGAGAGACACAGGGACTGAGAGAGACACAGGGACTGAGAGAGAGACACAGGGACTGAGAGAGAGAGACACAGGCAACGAGAGAGAGACACAGGGACTGAGAGAGAGACACAGGGACTGAGAGAGAGAGACACAGGGACCAAGAGAGACACCAGGACCGAGAGAGACACAGGGGTGAGAGAGAGATACAGGGACCGAGAGAGACACAGGGAACGAGTGAGACACACGGACCGAGGGAGACACAGGACCGATAGAGAGACACAGGTTCTGAGAGAGAGAGACAGGGACCGGGAGAGACACAGGGAAAGAGAAAGACACAGGGAGAAAGAGAGAGACACAGGGACCGAGAGAGACACCGGGACCGAGAGAGACACAGTGACCGAGTGAGACACAGAGACCGAGAGTGACACAGGGACCGAGGGAGTGACAGTGACCGAGAGAGACACAGGGACTGGGAGAGAGACACACAGGGACCGAGAGAGAGACACAAGGACCGAGAGAGACACAGGCACCGAGTGAGACACAGGGACTGAGAGAGACACAGGGACCGAGAGAGACACAGGGACCGAGAGAGACACAGGGACCGAGAGAGACAGTGACCGAGAGAGACACAGGGACTGAGAGAGAGCGAGACACAGCGACCGAGAGAGAGACACAAGGACCGAGAGAGACACAGGGACTGAGAGGGATACACAGGGACCGAGAGAGACACAGGCACCGAGTGAGACACAGGGACTGAGAGAGACACAGGGACTGAGAGAGAGACAGTGACCGAGAGAGAGACACAAGGACCGAGAGTTACACAGGGCCCGAGATGGAGACACAGGGACCGAGCTGACACAGGGACCGAGAGAGAGACACAGGGACCAAGAGAGACACAGGGTCTGAGACAGAGACAGTGACCGAGAGAGAGACACAAGGACCGAAAGAGACACAGGGACCGAGAAGGAGACACAGGGACCGAACTGACACAGGTACCGAGTGAGAGACACAGGGACCGAGAGAGAGAGACAGGGACTGAGAGAGACAGACAGGGACCGAGAGAGAGACAGGGACTGAGTGAGACACAGGGACCCAGAGATAGACACAGGGACCGAGAGAGAGTCTCAGGGACCGAGAGAGAGACACAAGGACCTAGAGAGAGACACAGGGACCGAGAGAGAGACACAAGGACCTACAGAGAGACACAGGGACCGAGAGAGAGTCACAGGGACCGAGAGAGAGAGACAGTAACTGAGAGAGAGACACAAGGACCGAGTGAAACACAGGGACCGAGTGAGACACAGGGACCCAGAGATAGACACAGGGACCGAGAGAGAGTCTCAGGGACCGAGAGAGAGAGACAGTGACCGAGAGAGAGACACAGGGACTGAGAGAGACACAGGGACTGAGAGAGAGACACAAAGACCGAGAGAGACACAGGGACCGAGTGAGACACAGGGACTGAGTGAGACACAGAGACCGAGAGAGACACAGGGACCGAGAGAGACACAGGGGTGAGAGGGAGACACAGGGACCGAGAGAGACACAGGGACCGAGTGAGACGCAGCGACCGAGAGAGATACAGGGACCGAGAGAGAGACACAGGGACCGAGACAGACACATGGATCGAGAGAGAGACATAGGGACTGAGCGAGTCACAGGGACCGAGAGAGACACAGGGACCGAGAGAGAAACACAGGGACCGAGAGAAAGACACAGGGACCGAGAGAGAGACACAGGGACTGAGAAAGAGATACAGGGACCGAGAAAGAGACAGGTACCGAGTGAGAGACACAGGGACCGATAGAGAAACACAGAGACCGAGAGAGAGAGAGACACCAGGACAGATTGAGAGACACAGAGACTGAGAGATAGAGACAGGGACCGGGAGAGACACAGGGACCGAGTGAGACACAGGGACCGAGAGAGAGATAGGGACCGAGTGAGAGACACAGGGACCGAGTGAGACACAGGGACCGAGGGAGAGAGACAGGGACCGAGTGAGACACAGGGACCCAGAGAGAGACACAGGGACCGAGAGAGACAGGGACCGAGAGAGAGAAACAGGGACCGAGTGAGACACAGGGACCGAGGGAGAGAGACAGGGACCGAGTGAGAGACACAGGGACCGAGTGAGACACAGGGACCCAGAGAGAGACAGGGACCGAGTGAGAGACAGGGACCGTGTGAGACACAGGGACCGAGTGAGACACAGGGACCGAGAGAGAGACAGGGACCGAGTGAGAGACACAGGGACCGAGTGAGACACAGGGACCCAGAGAGAGACACAGGGTCCGAGAGAGACAGGGTCCGAGAGAGAGAGACAGGGACCGAGTGAGACACAGGGACCCAGAGAGAGACACAGGGACCAAGAGAGTCACAGGGACCAAGAGAGAGAGACACAGGGACCGAGAGAGTCACAGGGACCAAGAGAGAGAGACACAGGGACCGAGAGAGTCACAGGGACCAAGAGAGAGAGACACAGGGACCGAGAGGGACACAGGGACTGAGAGAGTGTCAGGGACCGAGTGAGAGACACAGGGACTGAGAGAGACACAGAGACCGAGAGAGACACAAGGACTGAGAGAGAGAGACACAGGGACCGAGAGAGACCCAGGGACCGAAAGACAAAGACAGTGACCGAGAGAGACACAGGGACTGAGAGAGAGACACACAGGGACCGAGAGAGACACAGGGACTGAGAGAGAGAGACACAGGGACCAAGAGAGTGACAGGGACCGAGTGAGACACAGGGACCGAGAGAGATACAGGGACTGAGAGAGAGACACAGGGACCAAGAGAGACACCAGGACAGAGAGAGACACAAGGACCGAAAGAGACACAGGGTTGAGAGAGAGATACAGGGACGGAGAGAGACACAGGGACCGAGAGAGAGACACCGGGACAGAGAAAGAGACACAGGGACTGAGCGAGTTACAGGGAGCGTGAGAGAGACACAGGGACCGAGAGAGAGACAGGGACTGAGAGAGAGACACAGGGACCGAGAGAGAGACACAGGGACCGAGAAAGAGACACAGGGACTGAGAGAGAGACACAGGGACTGAGAGAGAGACACAGGGACCAAGAGAGACACAGGGACCGAGACAGAGACAGAGGGACCGAGAGGGACATAGGGACCGAGTGAGACACAGGGACTGAGAGAGAGAGACACAGCGACTGAGAGAGAGACACAGGGACCAAGAGAGACACCAGGACAGAGAGAGAGACAGAGGGACCGAAAGTGACACAGGGGTGAGAGAGAGATACAGGGATGGAGAGAGACACAGGGACCGAGAGAGAGACACCGGGACAGAGAAAGAGACACAGTGACTGAGCGAGTTACAGGGAGCGAGAGAGAGACACAGGGACTGAGAGAGACACACAGGGACCAAGAGAGACACAGGGACCGAGAGAGACACAGGGACCGAGAGAGATAGACACAGGGACCGAGAGAGATACAGGGACTGAGAGAGAGACACAGGGACCAAGAGAGACACCAGGACAGAGAGAGACACAAGGACCGAAAGAGACACAGGGTTGAGAGAGAGATACAGGGACGGAGAGAGACACAGGGACCGAGAGAGAGACACCGGGACAGAGAAAGAGACACAGGGACTGAGCGAGTTACAGGGAGCGCGAGAGAGACACAGGGACCGAGAGAGAGACAGGGACTGAGAGAGAGACACAGGGACCGAGAGAGAGACACAGGAACCGAGAAAGAGACACAGGGACTGTGAGAGAGACACAGGGACCGAGAGAGACACAGGGACCGAGAGGGACACAGGGACCGAGAGAGAGACACAGGGACCGAGTGAGAGACACAGGGACCGAGTGAGATACACAGGGACCGAGAGAGAGAAAGGGACCGAGAGAGAGACACAGGGACCGAGAGGGACACAGGGACCGAGAGAGAGACACAGGGACCGAGAGAGAGACACCGGGACAGAGAGAGAGATAGGGACCGAGAGAGACACAGTGACCGAGGGAGAGAGACAGGGTGCAAGAGAGAGACACAGGGACCGAGAGAAACACAAGGACCGAGAGGGACACAGGGACCGACAGAGAGTCAGTGACCGAGAGAGACACTGGGACCGAGAGAGAGACACAGGGACGGAGAGAGAGAGACACAGGGACTGAGAGAGAGAGACAGGAACTGAGAGAGATACACAGGGACCGAGACAGAGACACAGGGACCGAGTGAGACACAGGGACTGAGAGAGAGACACAGGGACTGAGAGAGAGACACAGGGACTGAGAGAGAGAGACACAGGCAACGAGAGAGAGACACAGGGACTGAGAGAGAGACACAGGGACTGAGAGAGAGAGAGACACAGGGACCAAGAGAGACACCAGGACCGAGAGAGACACAGGGGTGAGAGAGAGATACAGGGACCGAGAGAGAGAGACAGGGACCGGGAGAGACAGAGGGACCGAGAAAGACACAGGGAGCAAGAGAGAGACACAGGGACCGAGGGAGATACCGGGACCGAGAGAGACACAGTGACCGAGAGAGACACAGGGACCGAGAGAGACATAGGCACCGAGTGAGACACAGGGACTGAGAGAGACACAGGGACCGAGAGAGACAGTGACCGAGAGAGACACAGGGACCGAGAGAGAGACACAGAGACCGAGAGAGAGACACAGGGACCGAGAGAGGGACACAGGGAACAAGAGAGAGAGAGAGGGATTGAGCGAGTCACAGGGACCGAGAGAGACACAGGGACCGAGAGAGAGATACAGGGACCGAGAGAGACACAGGGACTGAGAGAGAGACACACAAAGACCGACAGAGAGACACAGGGACCGAGTGAGACACAGGGACCGAGTGAGACACAGGGACTGAGAGATACACAGGGACCGAGATGGAGACACAGGGACCGAGCTGACACAGGGACCGAGAGAGAGACACAGGGACCAAGAGAGACACAGGGACTGAGACAGAAACAGTGACCGAGAGAGAGAGACACAAGGACCGAGAGAGACACAGGCACCGAGTGAGACACAGGGACTGAGAGATACACAGGGACCGAGAGAGACACAGGGACCGAGAGAGACATAGGCACCGAGTGAGACACAGGGACTGAGAGAGACACAGGGACCGAGAGAGACAGTGACCGAGAGAGACACAGGGACCGAGAGAGAGACACAGAGACCGAGAGAGAGACACAGGGACCGAGAGAGGGACACAGGGAACAAGAGAGAGAGAGAGGGATTGAGCGAGTCACAGGGACCGAGAGAGACACAGGGACCGAGAGAGAGATACAGGGACCGAGAGAGACACAGGGACTGAGAGAGAGAGACAGGGACCGAGAGAGAGACAGTGACCGAGAGAGAGACACAAGGACCGAGAGATACACAGGGACCGAGATGGAGACACAGGGACCGAGCTGACACAGGGACCGAGAGAGAGACACAGGGACCAAGAGAGACACAGGGACTGAGACAGAAACAGTGACCGAGAGAGAGAGACACAAGGACCGAGAGAGACACAGGGACCGAGATGGAGACACAGGGACTGAGAGAGAGACACAGGGACCGAGAGAGACACAGGGACCGAGAGAGAGACACAGAGACCGAGAGAGAGACATAGGGACCGAGAGAGAGACACAGGGAACAAGAGAGACACAGGTACTGAGTGAGAGACACAGGGACCGAGAGAGAGACACAGGGACCGAGATGGAGACACAGGGACCGAGAGAGAGACAAAGGGACCGAGCGAAACAGAGTGACCGAGAGAGAGACAGGGACCGAGAGAGAGAGACAGGGACCGAGAGAGAGACACAGGGACAGAGTGAGACACAGGGACCGAGAGAGACACAGGGACTGGGGGAGAGAGACACAGGGACCGAGAGAGAGACACAAGGACCGAGAGAATCACAGGGACCGAGTAAGACACAGGGACTGAGAGAGAGACACAGGGACCGAGAGAGACACAGGGACCGAGAGAGAGACACAGAGACCGAGAGAGAGACATAGGGACCGAGAGAGAGACACAGGGACCGAGAGACACAGGGACCGAGAGGGGACAGAGGGACATAGCAGACACAGGGACCGAGAGAGAGGCACAGGGAAGAATAGAGACACAGGTACTGAGTGAGAGACACAGGGACCGAGAGAGAGACACAGGGACCGAGAGACACAGGGACCGAGAGGGGACAGAGGGACATAGCAGACACAGGGACCGAGAGAGAGGCACAGGGAAGAATAGAGACACAGGTACTGAGTGAGAGACACAAGGACCGAGAGAGACACAGGGACCGAGTGAGAAACAGGAGTGAGAGGGAGACACAGGGACCGAGAGAGACACAGGGACCGAGTGAGACACAGGGACTGAGAGAGAGACACAGGGACCCGGAGAGACACAGGGACTGAGAGAGACACAGGGACTGAGAGAGAGACACAGGGACTGAGAGAGAGAGACACAGGCAACGAGAGAGAGACACAGGGACTGAGAGAGAGACACAGGGACTGAGAGAGAGAGACACAGGGACCAAGAGAGACACCAGGACCGAGAGAGACACAGGGGTGAGAGAGAGATACAGGGACCGAGAGAGACACAGGGAACGAGTGAGACACACGGACCGAGGGAGACACAGGGACCGAACTGACACAGGTACCGAGTGAGAGACACAGGGACCGAGAGAGAGACACAGGGACCGAGAGAAACAGAGTGACCGCGAGAGAGAGACAGGGACTGAGAGAGAGAGACAGGGACCGAGAGAGAGAGACAGGGACCGAGAGAGAGACAGGGACTGAGTGAGACACAGGGACCCAGAGATAGACACAGGGACCGAGAGAGAGTCTCAGGGACCGAGAGAGAGACACAAGGACCTAGAGAGAGACACAGGGACCGAGAGAGAGACACAAGGACCTACAGAGAGACACAGGGACCGGGAGAGAGTCACAGGGACCGAGAGAGAGAGACAGTAACTGAGAGAGAGACACAAGGACCGAGTGAAACACAGGGACCGAGTGAGACACAGGGACCCAGAGATAGACACAGGGACCGAGAGAGAGTCTCAGGGACCGAGAGAGAGAGACAGTGACCGAGAGAGAGACACAGGGACTGAGAGAGACACAGGGACTGAGAGAGAGACACAAAGACCGAGAGAGACACAGGGACCGAGTGAGACACAGGGACTGAGTGAGACACAGAGACCGAGAGAGACACAGGGACCGAGAGAGACACAGGGGTGAGAGGGAGACACAGGGACCGAGAGAGACACAGGGACCGAGTGAGACGCAGCGACCGAGAGAGACACATGGATCGAGAGAGAGAGACACAGGCACCGAGAGAGACACAGGGACTGAGCGAGTCACAGGGACCGAGAGAGACACAGGGACCGAGAGAGAAACACAGGTACCGAGTGAGAGACACAGGGACCGATAGAGAAACACAGTGACCGAGAGAGAGAGAGACACCAGGACAGGTTGAGAGACACAGAGACTGAGAGATAGAGACAGGGACCGAGAGAGACACAGGGACCGAGAGAGAGACAGGGACCGAGTGAGAGACACAGGGACCGAGTGAGACACAGGGACCGAGAGAGAGACAGGGACCGAGTGAGAGACACAGGGACCGAGAGAGAGAGACAGTAACTGAGAGAGAGACACAAGGACCGAGTGAAACACAGGGACCGAGTGAGACACAGGGACCCAGAGATAGACACAGGGACCGAGAGAGAGTCTCAGGGACCGAGAGAGAGAGACAGTGACCGAGAGAGAGACACAGGGACTGAGAGAGACACAGGGACTGAGAGAGAGACACAAAGACCGAGAGAGACACAGGGACCGAGTGAGACACAGGGACTGAGTGAGACACAGAGACCGAGAGAGACACAGGGACCGAGAGAGACACAGGGACCGAGAGAGAGACACAGGGACCGAGTGAGACACAGGGACCGAGTGAGACGCAGCGACCGAGAGAGACACATGGATCGAGAGAGAGAGACACAGGCACCGAGAGAGACACAGGGACTGAGCGAGTCACAGGGACCGAGAGAGACACAGGAACCGAGAGAGAAACACAGGTACCGAGTGAGAGACACAGGGACCGATAGAGAAACACAGTGACCGAGAGAGAGAGAGACACCAGGACAGGTTGAGAGACACAGAGACTGAGAGATAGAGACAGGGACCGAGAGAGACACAGGGACCGAGAGAGAGACAGGGACTGAGTGAGAGACACAGGGACCGAGTGAGACACAGGGACCCAGAGAGAGACACAGGGACCGAGAGAGACAGGGACCGAGAGAGAGAAACAGGGACCGAGTGAGACACAGGGACCGAGGGAGAGAGACAGGGACCGAGTGAGAGACACAGGGACCGAGTGAGACACAGGGACCCAGAGAGAGACAGGGACCGAGTGAGAGACAGGGACCGAGTGAGACACAGGGACCGAGTGAGACACAGGGACCGAGAGAGAGACAGGGACCGAGTGAGAGACACAGGGACCGAGTGAGACACAGGGACCCAGAGAGAGACACAGGGACCGAGAGAGACAGGGTCCGAGAGAGAGAGACAGGGACCGAGTGAGACACAGGGACCCAGAGAGAGACACAGGGACCAAGAGAGTCACAGGGACCAAGAGAGAGAGACACAGGGACCGAGAGAGTCACAGGGACCAAGAGAGAGAGACACAGGGACCGAGAGAGACACAGGGACTGAGAGAGTGTCAGGGACCGAGTGAGACACAGGGACTGAGAGAGACACAGAGACCGAGAGAGACACAAGGACTGAGAGAGAGAGACACAGGGACCGAGAGAGACCCAGGGACCGAAAGAGAGAGACAGTGACCGAGAGAGACACAGGGACTGAGAGAGAGACACACAGGGACCGAGAGAGACACAGGGACTGAGAGAGAGAGACACAGGGACCAAGAGAGTGACAGGGATCGAGTGAGACACAGGGACCGAGAGAGAGAGAGACACAGGGACCGAGAGAGAGAGACACAGGGACCGAGAGAGAGACAGGGACCGAGAGAGACACAGGGACCGAGAGAGATACAGGGACTGAGAGAGAGACACAGGGACCAAGAGAGACACCAGGACAGAGAGAGACACAGGGACCGAAAGAGACACAGGGTTGAGAGAGAGATACAGGGACGGAGAGAGACACAGGGACCGAGAGAGAGACACCGGGACAGAGAAAGAGACACAGGGACTGAGCGAGTTACAGGGAGCGTGAGAGAGACACAGGGACCGAGAGAGAGACAGGGACTGAGAGAGAGACACAGGGACCGAGAGAGAGACACAGGGACCGAGAAAGAGACACAGGGACTGAGAGAGAGACACAGGGACTGAGAGAGAGACACAGGGACCAAGAGAGACACAGGGACCGAGACAGAGACAGAGGGACCGAGAGGGACATAGGGACCGAGTGAGACACAGGGACTGAGAGAGAGAGACACAGCGACTGAGAGAGAGACACAGGGACCAAGAGAGACACCAGGACAGAGAGAGAGACAGAGGGACCGAAAGAGACACAGGGGTAAGAGAGAGATACAGGGATGGAGAGAGATACAGGGACCGAGAGAGAGACACCGGGACAGAGAAAGAGACACAGGGACTGAGCGAGTTACAGGGAGCGAGAGAGAGACACAGGGACTGAGAGAGAGACACAGGGACTGAGAGAGACACACAGGGACCAAGAGAGACACAGGGACCGAGAGAGACACAGGGACCGAGAGAGATAGACACAGGGACCGAGACAGAGACACAGGGACCGAGAGGGACACAGGGACCGAGAGAGAGAAACAGGGACCGAGTGAGAGACACAGGGACCGAGAGAGAGACAGGGACCGAGAGAGTGACACAGGGACCGAGAGGGACACAGGGACCGAGAGAGAGACACAGGGACCGAGAGAGAGACACAGGAACCGAAAGAGACACAGGGACTGAGAGAGACACAGGGACTGAGAGAGAGACACAGGGACTGAGAGAGAGACACAGGGACCAAGAGAGACACCAGGACCGAGAGAGACACAGGGACCGAGAGAGAGAGAGACAGGGACCGAGAGAGAGACAGGGACCGACTGGACACAGGGACCCAGAGAGAGACTCAGGGACCGAGAGAGACACAAGGACCTAAAGAGAGACAGAGGAACCGAGAGAGTCACAGGGACCGAGCGAGAGACACAGGGACTGAGAGAGACACAGGGACAGAGAGAGAGACACAGGGACCGAGAGAGACACAGGGACCGAGAGAGAGACACAAGGACCGAGAGAGACACAGGGACCGAGAGAGACACAGGGACCGAGTGAGACACAGAGACCGAGAGAGACACAGGGACCGAGAGAGAGAGACAGTGACCGAGAGAGACACAGGGACTGAGAGAGAGAGACACAGGGACCGAGAGAGAGACTCAAAGACCGAGAGAGACACAGGCACCGAGAGAGACACAGGTGTCAGAGGGAGACACAGGGACCGAGATAGACACAGGGACCGAGAGAGACACAGGGACCGAGTGAGACACAGCGACCGAGAGAGAGACACAGGGACTGAAAGAGACACAGGGACCGAGGGAGAGAGACACAGTGACCGAGAGAGAGACACAGGGACCGAGAGGGACACAGGGACCAAGAAAGAGACACAGGGACCGAGAGAGACACAGGGACCGAGAGAGAGACACAGGGACCGAGAGAGACACAGGGACCTAGAGATAGACACAGGGACCGAGAGAGAGACACAAGGACCGAGAGAGAGACACAAAGACCGAGAGAGACACAGGGACCGAGAGAGAGACACAAGGACCGAGAGAGAGACACAAAGACCGAGAGAGACACAGGGACCGAGTGAGACACAGGGACTGAGAGAGACACAGGGACCGAGAGAGAGACACAGGGACCGAGAGAGATACAGGGACCGAGTGAAACACAGAGACCGAGAAAGACACAGGGAGCAAGAAAGAGACACAGGGACCGAGTGAGAGACACAGGGACCGAGGGAGAGAGACAGGGACCGAGTGAGACACAGGGACCGAGAGAGAGACAGGGACCGAGTGAGACACAGGGACCCAGAGAGAGACACAGGGACCGAGAGAGAGACACAGGGACCGAGTGAGACACAGGGACCGAGAGAGAGACACAGGGACTGAGAGAGAGAGACAGGGACCGAGAGAGTGACAGGGACCGAGAGAGTGACAGGGACCGAGTGAGACACAGGGACCGACAGAGACACAGGGACCGAAAGAGAGACACAGGGACTGAGAGAGAGAGACACAGGGACCGAGAGAGACACAGGGACTGAGAGAGAGAGACACAGGGACCGAGAGAGACACAAGGACCGAGAGAGACACAGGGACTGAGAGAGAGACACAGGGACCAAGAGAGACACCAGGACAGAGAGAGACACAGGGACCGAAAGAGACACAGGGGTGAGAGAGAGATACAGGGACGGAGAGAGACACAGGGACCGAGAGAGAGACACCGGGACAGAGAAAGAGACACAGGGACTGAGCGAGTTACAGGGAGCGCGGGAGAGACACAGGGACCGAGAGAGAGACAGGGACTGAGAGAGAGACACAGGGACCGAGCGAGAGACACAGGGACCGAGAAAGAGACACAGGGACTGAGAGAGAGACACAGGGACCAAGAGAGACACAGGGACCGAGAGAGACACAGGGACCGAGAGGGACACAGGGACCGAGAGAGAGACACAGGGACCGAGTGAGAGACACAGGGACCGAGTGAGATACACAGGGACCGAGAGAGAGAAAGGGACCGAGAGAGAGACACAGGGACCGAGAGGGACACAGGGACCGAGAGAGAGACACAGGGACCGAGAGAAACACAGTGACCGAGGGAGAGAGACAGGGTGCAAGAGAGAGACACAGGGACCGAGAGAAACACAAGGACCGAGAGGGACACAGGGACCGAGAGAGAGACACAGGGACTGAGAGAGACACAGGGACCGACAGAGAGTCAGTGACCGAGAGAGACACTGGGACCGAGAGAGAGACACAGGGACGGAGAGAGAGAGACCGGAACTGAGAGAGAGACACAGGGACCGAGACAGAGACACAGGGACCGAGTGAGACACAGGGACTGAGAGAGAGACACAGGGACTGAGAGAGAGACACAGGGACTGAGAGAGAGAGACACAGGCAACGAGAGAGAGACACAGGGACTGAGAGAGAGACACAGGGACTGAGAGAGAGAGACACAGGGACCAAGAGAGACACAGGGGTGAGAGAGAGATACAGGGACCGAGAGAGAGAGACAGGGACCGGGAGAGACACAGGGACCGGGAGAGACACAGGGAGCAAGAGAGAGACACAGGGACCGAGGGAGATACCGGGACCGAGAGAGACACAGTGACCGAGTGAGACACAGGGACTGGGAGAGAGACAGTGACCGAGAGAGACACAGGGACTGGGAGAGAGAGAGACACAAGGACCGAGAGAGACACAGGCACCGAGTGAGACACAGGGACTGAGAGATACACAGGGACCGAGAGAGACACAGGGACCGAGAGAGACATAGGCACCGAGTGAGACACAGGGACTGAGAGAGACACAGGGACCGAGAGAGAGACACAGGGACCGAGAGAGACAGTGACCGAGAGAGACACAGGGACCGAGAGAGAGACACAGAGACCGAGAGAGAGACACAGGGACCGAGAGAGGGACACAGGGAACAAGAGAGAGAGAGAGGGATTGAGCGAGTCACAGGGACCGAGAGAGACACAGGGACCGAGAGAGAGATACAGGGACCGAGAGAGACACAGGGACCGAGAGAGACACACAGGGACTGAGAGAGAGACACACAAAGACCGACAGAGAGACACAGGGACCGAGTGAGACACAGGGACCGAGAGAGAGACACAGGGACCGAGTGAGACACAGGGACCGAGAGAGAGACAGTGACCGAGAGAGAGACACAAGGACCGAGAGATACACAGGGACCGAGATGGAGACACAGGGACCGAGCTGACACAGGGACCGAGAGAGAGACAGAGGGACCAAGAGAGACACAGGGACTGAGACAGAAACAGTGACCGAGAGAGAGACACAAGGACCGAGAGAGACACAGGGACCGAGATGGAGACACAGGGACCGAGAGAGAGACAAAGGGACCGAGCGAAACAGAGTGACCGAGAGAGAGACAGGGACCGAGAGAGAGAGACAGGGACCGAGAGAGAGACACAGGGACAGAGTGAGACACAGGGACCGAGAGAGACACAGGGTCTGGGGGAGAGAGACACAGGGACCGAGAGAGAGACACAAGGACCGAGAGAATCACAGGGACCGAGTGAGACACAGGGACTGAGAGAGAGACACAGGGACCGAGAGAGACACAGGGACCGAGAGAGAGACACAGAGACCGAGAGAGAGACATAGGGACCGAGAGAGAGACACAGGGAACAAGAGATACACAGGTACTGAGTGAGAGACACAGGGACCGAGAGAGAGACACAGGGACCGAGTGAGAGACACAGGGACCGAGAGAGAGACAAAGGGACCGAGCGAAACAGAGTGACCGAGAGAGAGACAGGGACCGAGAGAGAGAGACAGGGACCGAGAGAGAGACACAGGGACAGAGTGAGACACAGGGACCGAGAAAGACACAGGGACTGGGGGAGAGAGACACAGGGACCGAGAGAGAGACAGGGGTGAGAGAGAGACACAAGGACCGAGAGAATCACAGGGACCGAGTGAGACACAGGGACTGAGAGAGAGACACAGGGACCGAGAGAGACACAGGGACCGAGAGAGAGACACAGAGACCGAGAGAGAGACATAGGGACCGAGAGAGAGACACAGGGAACAAGAGAGACACAGGTACTGAGTGAGAGACACAGGGACCGAGAGAGAGACACAGGGACCGAGAGACACAGGGACCGAGAGGGGACAGAGGGACATAGCAGACACAGGGACCGAGAGAGAGGCACAGGGAAGAATAGAGACACAGGTACTGAGTGAGAGACACAAGGACCGAGAGAGACACAGGGACCGAGTGAGAAACAGGAGTGAGAGGGAGACACAGGGACCGAGAGAGACACAGGGACCGAGTGAGACACAGGGACTGAGAGAGAGACACAGGGACCCGGAGAGACACAGGGACTGAGAGAGACACAGGGACTGAGAGAGAGACACAGGGACTGAGAGAGAGAGACACAGGCAACGAGAGAGAGACACAGGGACTGAGAGAGAGACACAGGGACTGAGAGAGAGAGACACAGGGACCAAGAGAGACACCAGGACCGAGAGAGACACAGGGGTGAGAGAGAGATACAGGGACCGAGAGAGACACAGGGAACGAGTGAGACACACGGACCGAGGGAGACACAGGGACCGATAGAGAGACACAAGGACCGAGAGAGAGACACAGGTTCTGAGAGAGAGAGACAGGGACCGGGAGAGACACAGGGACCGAGAAAGACACAGGGAGAAAGAGAGAGACACAGGGACCGAGAGAGACACCGGGACCGAGAGAGACACAGTGACCGAGTGAGACACAGAGACCGAGAGTGACACAGGGACCGAGGGAGAGACAGTGACCGAGAAAGACACAGGGACTGGGAGAGAGAGACACAGGGACCGAGAGAGACACAGGGACCGAGAGAGAGACACAGGGACCGAGAGAGAGACACAGGGACCGAGAGAGACACAGGGACCGAGAGAGACAGTGACCTAGAGAGACACAGGGACTGAGAGAGAGCGAGACACAGCGACCGAGAGAGAGACACAAGGACCGAGAGAGACACAGGGACTGAGAGGGATACACAGGGACCGAGCAGACACAGGGACCGAGAGAGAGACACAGAGACCGAGAGAGAGACACAGGGACCAAGAGAGGGACACTGGGAACAAGAGAGAGAGAGAGGGACTGAGCGAGTCACAGGGACCGAGAGAGACACAGGGACCGAGAGAGAGACACAGTGACCGAGAGAGACACAGGGACCGAGAGAGAGACACAAGGACCGAGAGATAGACAGGGCCCGAGATGGAGACACAGGGACCGAACTGACACAGGTACCGAGTGAGAGACACAGGGACCGAGAGAGAGACACAGGGACCGAGAGAGAGACACAGGGACCGAGAGAAACAGAGTGACCGAGAGAGAGAGAGACAGGGACTGAGAGAGAGAGAGACAGGGACCGAGAGAGAGACAGGGACCGAGAGAGAGACACAAGGACCTAGAGAGAGACACAGGGACCGAGAGAGAGACACAAGGACCTACAGAGAGACACAGGGACCGAGAGAGAGTCACAGGGACCGAGAGAGAGAGACAGTAACTGAGAGAGAGACACAAGGACCGAGTGAAACACAGGGACCGAGTGAGACACAGGGACCCAGAGATAGACACAGGGACCGAGAGAGAGTCTCAGGGACCGAGAGAGAGAGACAGTGACCGAGAGAGAGACACAGGGACTGAGAGAGACACAGGGACTGAGAGAGAGACACAAAGACCGAGAGAGAGACACAAAGACCGAGAGAGACACAGGGACCGAGTGAGACACAGGGACTGAGAGAGACACAGGGACCGAGAGAGAGACACAGGGACCGAGAGAGATACAGGGACCGAGTGAAACACAGAGACCGAGAGAGAGACACAGGGAGCAAGAAAGAGACACAGGGACCGAGTGAGAGACACAGGGACCGAGGGAGAGAGACAGGGACCGAGTGAGACACAGGGACCGAGAGAGAGACAGGGACCGAGTGAGACACAGGGACCCAGAGAGAGACACAGGGACCGAGAGAGAGACACAGGGACCGAGTGAGACACAGGGACCGAGAGAGAGACACAGGGACTGAGAGAGAGAGACAGGGACCGAGAGAGTGACAGGGACCGAGAGAGTGACAGGGACCGAGTGAGACACAGGGACCGACAGAGACACAGGGACCGAAAGAGAGACACAGGGACTGAGAGAGAGAGACACAGGGACCGAGAGAGACACAGGGACTGAGAGAGAGAGACACAGGGACCGAGAGAGACACAAGGACCGAGAGAGACACAGGGACTGAGAGAGAGACACAGGGACCAAGAGAGACACCAGGACAGAGAGAGACACAGGGACCGAAAGAGACACAGGGGTGAGAGAGAGATACAGGGACGGAGAGAGACACAGGGACCGAGAGAGAGACACCGGGACAGAGAAAGAGACACAGGGACTGAGCGAGTTACAGGGAGCGCGGGAGAGACACAGGGACCGAGAGAGAGACAGGGACTGAGAGAGAGACACAGGGACCGAGCGAGAGACACAGGGACCGAGAAAGAGACACAGGGACTGAGAGAGAGACACAGGGACCAAGAGAGACACAGGGACCGAGAGAGACACAGGGACCGAGAGGGACACAGGGACCGAGAGAGAGACACAGGGACCGAGTGAGAGACACAGGGACCGAGTGAGATACACAGGGACCGAGAGAGAGAAAGGGACCGAGAGAGAGACACAGGGACCGAGAGGGACACAGGGACCGAGAGAGAGACACAGGGACCGAGAGAAACACAGTGACCGAGGGAGAGAGACAGGGTGCAAGAGAGAGACACAGGGACCGAGAGAAACACAAGGACCGAGAGGGACACAGGGACCGAGAGAGAGACACAGGGACTGAGAGAGACACAGGGACCGACAGAGAGTCAGTGACCGAGAGAGACACTGGGACCGAGAGAGAGACACAGAGACGGAGAGAGAGAGACACAGGGACTGAGAGAGAGAGACAGGAACTGAGAGAGAGACACAGGGACCGAGACAGAGACACAGGGACCGAGTGAGACACAGGGACTGAGAGAGAGACACAGGGACTGAGAGAGAGACACAGGGACTGAGAGAGAGAGACACAGGCAACGAGAGAGAGACACAGGGACTGAGAGAGAGACACAGGGACTGAGAGAGAGAGACACAGGGACCAAGAGAGACACCAGGACCGAGAGAGACACAGGGGTGAGAGAGAGATACAGGGACCGAGAGAGAGAGACAGGGACCGGGAGAGACACAGGGACCGAGAAAGACACAGGGAGCAAGAGAGAGACACAGGGACCGAGGGAGATACCGGGACCGAGAGAGACACAGTGACCGAGTGAGACACAGGGACTGGGAGAGAGACAGTGACCGAGAGAGACACAGGGACTGGGAGAGAGAGAGACACAAGGACCGAGAGAGACACAGGCACCGAGTGAGACACAGGGACTGAGAGATACACAGGGACCGAGAGAGACACAGGGACCGAGAGAGACATAGGCACCGAGTGAGACACAGGGACTGAGAGAGACACAGGGACCGAGAGAGAGACACAGGGACCGAGAGAGACAGTGACCGAGAGAGACACAGGGACCGAGAGAGAGACAGAGAGACCGAGAGAGAGACACAGGGACCGAGAGAGGGACACAGGGAACAAGAGAGAGAGAGAGGGATTGAGCGAGTCACAGGGACCGAGAGAGACACAGGGACCGAGAGAGAGATACAGGGACCGAGAGAGACACAGGGACCGAGAGAGACACACAGGGACTGAGAGAGAGACACACAAAGACCGACAGAGAGACACAGGGACCGAGTGAGACACAGGGACCGAGAGAGAGACACAGGGACCGAGTGAGACACAGGGACCGAGAGAGAGACAGTGACCGAGAGAGAGACACAAGGACCGAGAGATACACAGGGACCGAGATGGAGACACAGGGACCGAGCTGACACAGGGACCGAGAGAGAGACAGAGGGACCAAGAGAGACACAGGGACTGAGACAGAAACAGTGACCGAGAGAGAGACACAGGGAACAAGAGAGACACAGGGACCGAGAGAGAGACACAGGGACCGAGTGAGAGACACAGGGACCGAGAGAGAGACAAAGGGACCGAGCGAAACAGAGTGACCGAGAGAGAGACAGGGACCGAGAGAGAGAGACAGGGACCGAGAGAGAGACACAGGGACAGAGTGAGACACAGGGACCGAGAAAGACACAGGGACTGGGGAGAGAGACACAGGGACCGAGAGAGAGACACAAGGACCGAGAGAATCACAGGGACCGAGTGAGACACAGGGACTGAGAGAGAGACACAGGGACCGAGAGAGACACAGGGACCGAGAGAGAGACACAGAGACCGAGAGAGAGACATAGGGACCGAGAGAGAGACACAGGGAACAAGAGAGACACAGGTACTGAGTGAGAGACACAGGGACCGAGAGAGAGACACAGGGACCGAGAGACACAGGGACCGAGAGGGGACAGAGGGACATAGCAGACACAGGGACCGAGAGAGAGGCACAGGGAAGAATAGAGACACAGGTACTGAGTGAGAGACACAAGGACCGAGAGAGACACAGGGACCGAGTGAGAAACAGGAGTGAGAGGGAGACACAGGGACCGAGAGAGACACAGGGACCGAGTGAGACACAGGGACTGAGAGAGAGACACAGGGACCCGGAGAGACACAGGGACTGAGAGAGACACAGGGACTGAGAGAGAGACACAGGGACTGAGAGAGAGAGACACAGGCAACGAGAGAGAGACACAGGGACTGAGAGAGAGACACAGGGACTGAGAGAGAGAGACACAGGGACCAAGAGAGACACCAGGACCGAGAGAGACACAGGGGTGAGAGAGAGATACAGGGACCGAGAGAGACACAGGGAACGAGTGAGACACACGGACCGAGGGAGACACAGGGACCGATAGAGAGACACAAGGACCGAGAGAGAGACACAGGTTCTGAGAGAGAGAGACAGGGACCGGGAGAGACACAGGGACCGAGAAAGACAAAGGGAGAAAGAGAGAGACACAGGGACCGAGAGACACAGGTTCTGAGAGAGAGAGACAGGGACCGAGAGAGACACAGTGACCGAGTGAGACACAGAGACCGAGAGTGACACAGGGACCGAGGGAGAGACAGTGACCGAGAAAGACACAGGGACTGGGAGAGAGAGACACAGGGACCGAGAGAGACACAGGGACCGAGAGAGAGACACAGGGACCGAGAGAGAGACACAGGGACCGAGAGAGACACAGGGACCGAGAGAGACAGTGACCTAGAGAGACACAGGGACTGAGAGAGAGCGAGACACAGCGACCGAGAGAGAGACACAAGGACCGAGAGAGACACAGGGACTGAGAGGGATACACAGGGTCCGAGCAGACACAGGGACCGAGAGAGAGACACAGAGACCGAGAGAGAGACACAGGGACCAAGAGAGGGACACTGGGAACAAGAGAGAGAGAGAGGGACTGAGCGAGTCACAGGGACCGAGAGAGACACAGGGACCGAGAGAGAGACACAGTGACCGAGAGAGACACAGGGACCGAGAGAGAGACACAAGGACCGAGAGATAGACAGGGCCCGAGATGGAGACACAGGGACCGAACTGACACAGGTACCGAGTGAGAGACACAGGGACCGAGAGAGAGACACAGGGACCGAGAGAGAGACACAGGGACCGAGAGAAACAGAGTGACCGAGAGAGAGAGAGACAGGGACTGAGAGAGAGAGAGACAGGGACCGAGAGAGAGACAGGGACCGAGAGAGAGACACAAGGACCTAGAGAGAGACACAGGGACCGAGAGAGAGACACAAGGACCTACAGAGAGACACAGGGACCGAGAGAGAGTCACAGGGACCGAGAGAGAGAGACAGTAACTGAGAGAGAGACACAAGGACCGAGTGAAACACAGGGACCGAGTGAGACACAGGGACCCAGAGATAGACACAGGGACCGAGAGAGAGTCTCAGGGACCGAGAGAGAGAGACAGTGACCGAGAGAGAGACACAGGGACTGAGAGAGACACAGGGACTGAGAGAGAGACACAAAGACCGAGAGAGACACAGGGACCGAGTGAGACACAGGGACTGAGTGAGACACAGAGACCGAGAGAGACACAGGGACCGAGAGAGACACAGGGGTGAGAGGGAGACACAGGGACCGAGAGAGACACAGGGACCGAGTGAGACACAGCGACCGAGAGAGATACAGGGACCGAGAGAGAGACACAGGGACCGAGACAGACACATGGATCGAGAGAGAGAGACACAGGCACCGAGAGAGACACAGGGACTGAGCGAGTCACAGGGACCGAGAGAGACACAGGGACCGAGAGAGAGACACAGGGACCGAGAGAGAGACACAGGGACTGAGAAAGAGATACAGGGACCGAGAAAGAGACAGGTACCGAGTGAGAGACACAGGGACCGATAGAGAAACACAGTGACCGAGAGAGAGAGAGACACCAGGACAGATTGAGAGACACAGAGACGGAGAGATAGAGACAGGGACCGGGAGAGACACAGGGACCGAGTGAGACACAGGGACCGAGAGAGAGACAGGGACCGAGTGAGAGACACAGGGACCGAGTGAGACACAGGGACCGAGGGAGAGAGACAGGGACCGAGTGAGACACAGGGACCGAGGGAGAGAGACAGGGACCGAGTGAGACACAGGGACCCAGAGAGAGACACAGGGACCGAGAGAGACAGGGACCGAGTGAGAGAAACAGGGACCGAGTGAGACACAGGGACCGAGGGAGAGAGACAGGGACCGAGTGAGAGACACAGGGACCGAGTGAGACACAGGGACCCAGAGAGAGACAGGGACCGAGTGAGAGACAGGGACCGAGTGAGACACAGGGACCGAGTGAGACACAGGGACCGAGAGAGAGACAGGGACCGAGTGAGAGACACAGGGACAGAGTGAGACACAGGGACCCAGAGAGAGACACAGGGACCGAGAGAGACAGGGTCCGAGAGAGAGAGACAGGGACCGAGTGAGACACAGGGACCCAGAGAGAGACACAGGGACCAAGAGAGTCACAGGGACCAAGAGAGAGAGACACAGGGACCGAGAGAGTCACAGGGACCAAGAGAGAGAGACACAGGGACCGAGAGAGACACAGGGACTGAGAGAGTGTCAGGGACCGAGTGAGACACAGGGACTGAGAGAGACACAGAGACCGAGAGAGACACAAGGACTGAGAGAGAGAGACACAGGGACCGAGAGCGACCCAGGGACCGAAAGAGAGAGACAGTGACCGAGAGAGACACAGGGACTGAGAGAGAGACACACAGGGACCGAGAGAGACACAGGGACTGAGAGAGACACAGGGACCGAGAGAGAGAGAGACACAGGGACCGAGAGAGTGACAGGGACCGAGTGAGACACAGGGACCGAGAGAGAGAGAGACACAGGGACCGAGAGAGACACAGGGACCGAGAGAGACAGTGACCTAGAGAGACACAGGGACTGAGAGAGAGCGAGACACAGCGACCGAGAGAGAGACACAAGGACCGAGAGAGACACAGGGACTGAGAGGGATACACAGGGACCGAGCAGACACAGGGACCGAGAGAGAGACACAGAGACCGAGAGAGAGACACAGGGACCAAGAGAGGGACACTGGGAACAAGAGAGAGAGAGAGGGACTGAGCGAGTCACAGGGACCGAGAGAGACACAGGGACCGAGAGAGAGACACAGTGACCGAGAGAGACACAGGGACCGAGAGAGAGACACAAGGACCGAGAGATAGACAGGGCCCGAGATGGAGACACAGGGACCGAACTGACACAGGTACCGAGTGAGAGACACAGGGACCGAGAGAGAGACACAGGGACCGAGAGAGAGAGACACAGGGACCGAGAGAAACAGAGTGACCGAGAGAGAGAGAGACAGGGACTGAGAGAGAGAGAGACAGGGACCGAGAGAGAGACAGGGACCGAGAGAGAGACACAAGGACCTAGAGAGAGACACAGGGACCGAGAGAGAGACACAAGGACCTACAGAGAGACACAGGGACCGAGAGAGAGTCACAGGGACCGAGAGAGAGAGACAGTAACTGAGAGAGAGACACAAGGACCGAGTGAAACACAGGGACCGAGTGAGACACAGGGACCCAGAGATAGACACAGGGACCGAGAGAGAGTCTCAGGGACCGAGAGAGAGAGACAGTGACCGAGAGAGAGACACAGGGACTGAGAGAGACACAGGGACTGAGAGAGAGACACAAAGACCGAGAGAGAGACACAAAGACCGAGAGAGACACAGGGACCGAGTGAGACACAGGGACTGAGAGAGACACAGGGACCGAGAGAGAGACACAGGGACCGAGAGAGATACAGGGACCGAGTGAAACACAGAGACCGAGAAAGACACAGGGAGCAAGAAAGAGACACAGGGACCGAGTGAGAGACACAGGGACCGAGGGAGAGAGACAGGGACCGAGTGAGACACAGGGACCGAGAGAGAGACAGGGACCGAGTGAGACACAGGGACCCAGAGAGAGACACAGGGACCGAGAGAGAGACACAGGGACCGAGTGAGACACAGGGACCGAGAGAGAGACACAGGGACTGAGAGAGAGAGACAGGGACCGAGAGAGTGACAGGGACCGAGAGAGTGACAGGGACCGAGTGAGACACAGGGACCGACAGAGACACAGGGACCGAAAGAGAGACACAGGGACTGAGAGAGAGAGACACAGGGACCGAGAGAGACACAGGGACTGAGAGAGAGAGACACAGGGACCGAGAGAGACACAAGGACCGAGAGAGACACAGGGACTGAGAGAGAGACACAGGGACCAAGAGAGACACCAGGACAGAGAGAGACACAGGGACCGAAAGAGACACAGGGGTGAGAGAGAGATACAGGGACGGAGAGAGACACAGGGACCGAGAGAGAGACACCGGGACAGAGAAAGAGACACAGGGACTGAGCGAGTTACAGGGAGCGCGGGAGAGACACAGGGACCGAGAGAGAGACAGGGACTGAGAGAGAGACACAGGGACCGAGCGAGAGACACAGGGACCGAGAAAGAGACACAGGGACTGAGAGAGAGACACAGGGACCAAGAGAGACACAGGGACCGAGAGAGACACAGGGACCGAGAGGGACACAGGGACCGAGAGAGAGACACAGGGACCGAGTGAGAGACACAGGGACCGAGTGAGATACACAGGGACCGAGAGAGAGAAAGGGACCGAGAGAGAGACACAGGGACCGAGAGGGACACAGGGACCGAGAGAGAGACACAGGGACCGAGAGAAACACAGTGACCGAGGGAGAGAGACAGGGTGCAAGAGAGAGACACAGGGACCGAGAGAAACACAAGGACCGAGAGGGACACAGGGACCGAGAGAGAGACACAGGGACTGAGAGAGACACAGGGACCGACAGAGAGTCAGTGACCGAGAGAGACACTGGGACCGAGAGAGAGACACAGGGACGGAGAGAGAGAGACACAGGGACTGAGAGAGAGAGACAGGAACTGAGAGAGAGACACAGGGACCGAGACAGAGACACAGGGACCGAGTGAGACACAGGGACTGAGAGAGAGACACAGGGACTGAGAGAGAGACACAGGGACTGAGAGAGAGAGACACAGGCAACGAGAGAGAGACACAGGGACTGAGAGAGAGACACAGGGACTGAGAGAGAGAGACACAGGGACCAAGAGAGACACCAGGACCGAGAGAGACACAGGGGTGAGAGAGAGATACAGGGACCGAGAGAGAGAGACAGGGACCGGGAGAGACACAGGGACCGAGAAAGACACAGGGAGCAAGAGAGAGACACAGGGACCGAGGGAGATACCGGGACCGAGAGAGACACAGTGACCGAGTGAGACACAGGGACTGGGAGAGAGACAGTGACCGAGAGAGACACAGGGACTGGGAGAGAGAGAGACACAAGGACCGAGAGAGACACAGGCACCGAGTGAGACACAGGGACTGAGAGATACACAGGGACCGAGAGAGACACAGGGACCGAGAGAGACATAGGCACCGAGTGAGACACAGGGACTGAGAGAGACACAGGGACCGAGAGAGAGACACAGGGACCGAGAGAGACAGTGACCGAGAGAGACACAGGGACCGAGAGAGAGACACAGAGACCGAGAGAGAGACACAGGGACCGAGAGAGGGACACAGGGAACAAGAGAGAGAGAGAGGGATTGAGCGAGTCACAGGGACCGAGAGAGACACAGGGACCGAGAGAGAGATACAGGGACCGAGAGAGACACAGGGACCGAGAGAGACACACAGGGACTGAGAGAGAGACACACAAAGACCGACAGAGAGACACAGGGACCGAGTGAGACACAGGGACCGAGAGAGAGACACAGGGACCGAGTGAGACACAGGGACCGAGAGAGAGACAGTGACCGAGAGAGAGACACAAGGACCGAGAGATACACAGGGACCGAGATGGAGACACAGGGACCGAGCTGACACAGGGACCGAGAGAGAGACAGAGGGACCAAGAGAGACACAGGGACTGAGACAGAAACAGTGACCGAGAGAGAGACACAGGGAACAAGAGAGACACAGGTACTGAGTGAGAGACACAGGGACCGAGAGAGAGACACAGGGACCGAGTGAGAGACACAGGGACCGAGAGAGAGACAGGGACCGAGAGAGAGAGACAGGGACCGAGAGAGAGACACAGAGACCGAGAGAGAGACATAGGGACCGAGAGAGAGACACAGGGAACAAGAGAGACACAGGTACTGAGTGAGAGACACAGGGACCGAGAGAGAGACACAGGGACCGAGAGACACAGGGACCGAGAGGGGACAGAGGGACATAGCAGACACAGGGACCGAGAGAGAGGCACAGGGAAGAATAGAGACACAGGTACTGAGTGAGAGACACAAGGACCGAGAGAGACACAGGGACCGAGTGAGAAACAGGAGTGAGAGGGAGACACAGGGACCGAGAGAGACACAGGGACCGAGTGAGACACAGGGACTGAGAGAGAGACACAGGGACCCGGAGAGACACAGGGACTGAGAGAGACACAGGGACTGAGAGAGAGACACAGGGACTGAGAGAGAGAGACACAGGCAACGAGAGAGAGACACAGGGACTGAGAGAGAGACACAGGGACTGAGAGAGAGAGACACAGGGACCAAGAGAGACACCAGGACCGAGAGAGACACAGGGGTGAGAGAGAGATACAGGGACCGAGAGAGACACAGGGAACGAGTGAGACACACGGACCGAGGGAGACACAGGGACCGATAGAGAGACACAAGGACCGAGAGAGAGACACAGGTTCTGAGAGAGAGAGACAGGGACCGGGAGAGACACAGGGACCGAGAAAGACAAAGGGAGAAAGAGAGAGACACAGGGACCGAGAGAGACACCGGGACCGAGAGAGACACAGTGACCGAGTGAGACACAGAGACCGAGAGTGACACAGGGACCGAGGGAGAGACAGTGACCGAGAAAGACACAGGGACTGGGAGAGAGAGACACAGGGACCGAGAGAGACACAGGGACCGAGAGAGAGACACAGGGACCGAGAGAGAGACACAGGGACCGAGAGAGACACAGGGACCGAGAGAGACAGTGACCTAGAGAGACACAGGGACTGAGAGAGAGCGAGACACAGCGACCGAGAGAGAGACACAAGGACCGAGAGAGACACAGGGACTGAGAGGGATACACAGGGTCCGAGCAGACACAGGGACCGAGAGAGAGACACAGAGACCGAGAGAGAGACACAGGGACCAAGAGAGGGACACTGGGAACAAGAGAGAGAGAGAGGGACTGAGCGAGTCACAGGGACCGAGAGAGACACAGGGACCGAGAGAGAGACACAGTGACCGAGAGAGACACAGGGACCGAGAGAGAGACACAAGGACCGAGAGATAGACAGGGCCCGAGATGGAGACACAGGGACCGAACTGACACAGGTACCGAGTGAGAGACACAGGGACCGAGAGAGAGACACAGGGACCGAGAGAGAGACACAGGGACCGAGAGAAACAGAGTGACCGAGAGAGAGAGAGACAGGGACTGAGAGAGAGAGAGACAGGGACCGAGAGAGAGACAGGGACCGAGAGAGAGACACAAGGACCTAGAGAGAGACACAGGGACCGAGAGAGAGACACAAGGACCTACAGAGAGACACAGGGACCGAGAGAGAGTCACAGGGACCGAGAGAGAGAGACAGTAACTGAGAGAGAGACACAAGGACCGAGTGAAACACAGGGACCGAGTGAGACACAGGGACCCAGAGATAGACACAGGGACCGAGAGAGAGTCTCAGGGACCGAGAGAGAGAGACAGTGACCGAGAGAGAGACACAGGGACTGAGAGAGACACAGGGACTGAGAGAGAGACACAAAGACCGAGAGAGACACAGGGACCGAGTGAGACACAGGGACTGAGTGAGACACAGAGACCGAGAGAGACACAGGGACCGAGAGAGACACAGGGGTGAGAGGGAGACACAGGGACCGAGAGAGACACAGGGACCGAGTGAGACACAGCGACCGAGAGAGATACAGGGACCGAGAGAGAGACACAGGGACCGAGACAGACACATGGATCGAGAGAGAGAGACACAGGCACCGAGAGAGACACAGGGACTGAGCGAGTCACAGGGACCGAGAGAGACACAGGGACCGAGAGAGAGACACAGGGACCGAGAGAGAGACACAGGGACTGAGAAAGAGATACAGGGACCGAGAAAGAGACAGGTACCGAGTGAGAGACACAGGGACCGATAGAGAAACACAGTGACCGAGAGAGAGAGAGACACCAGGACAGATTGAGAGACACAGAGACGGAGAGATAGAGACAGGGACCGGGAGAGACACAGGGACCGAGTGAGACACAGGGACCGAGAGAGAGACAGGGACCGAGTGAGAGACACAGGGACCGAGTGAGACACAGGGACCGAGGGAGAGAGACAGGGACCGAGTGAGACACAGGGACCGAGGGAGAGAGACAGGGACCGAGTGAGACACAGGGACCCAGAGAGAGACACAGGGACCGAGAGAGACAGGGACCGAGTGAGAGAAACAGGGACCGAGTGAGACACAGGGACCGAGGGAGAGAGACAGGGACCGAGTGAGAGACACAGGGACCGAGTGAGACACAGGGACCCAGAGAGAGACAGGGACCGAGTGAGAGACAGGGACCGAGTGAGACACAGGGACCGAGTGAGACACAGGGACCGAGAGAGAGACAGGGACCGAGTGAGAGACACAGGGACAGAGTGAGACACAGGGACCCAGAGAGAGACACAGGGACCGAGAGAGACAGGGTCCGAGAGAGAGAGACAGGGACCGAGTGAGACACAGGGACCCAGAGAGAGACACAGGGACCAAGAGAGTCACAGGGACCAAGAGAGAGAGACACAGGGACCGAGAGAGTCACAGGGACCAAGAGAGAGAGACACAGGGACCGAGAGAGACACAGGGACTGAGAGAGTGTCAGGGACCGAGTGAGACACAGGGACTGAGAGAGACACAGAGACCGAGAGAGACACAAGGACTGAGAGAGTGAGACACAGGGACCGAGAGCGACCCAGGGACCGAAAGAGAGAGACAGTGACCGAGAGAGACACAGGGACTGAGAGAGAGACACACAGGGACCGAGAGAGACACAGGGACTGAGAGAGACACAGGGACCGAGAGAGAGAGAGACACAGGGACCGAGAGAGTGACAGGGACCGAGTGAGACACAGGGACCGAGAGAGAGAGAGACACAGGGACCGAGAGAGAGAGACACAGGGACCGAGAGAGAGACAGGGACCGAGAGAGACACAGGGACCGAGAGAGATACAGGGACTGAGAGAGAGACACAGGGACCAAGAGAGACACCAGGACAGAGAGAGACACAGGGACCGAAAGAGACACAGGGGTGAGAGAGAGATACAGGGACGGAGAGAGACACAGGGACCGAGAGAGAGACAGGGACTGAGAGAGAGACACAGGGACCGAGAGAGAGACACAGGGACTGAGAGAGAGACACAGGGACTAAGAGAGACACAGGGACCGAGACAGAGACAGAGGGACCGAGAGGGACATAGGGACCGAGTGAGACACAGGGACTGAGAGAGAGAGACACAGCGACTGAGAGAGAGACACAGGGACCAAGAGAGACACCAGGACAGAGAGAGAGACAGAGGGACCGAAAGAGACACAGGGGTGAGAGAGAGATACCGGGACGGAGAGAGACTAAGGGACCGAGAGAGAGACACCGGGACAGAGAAAGAGACACAGGGACTGAGCGAGTTACAGGGAGCGAGAGACAGACACAGGGACCGAGAGAGAGACACAGGGACTGAGAGAGAGACACAGGGACTGAGAGAGACACACAGGGACCAAGAGAGACACAGGGACCGAGAGAGACACAGGGACCGAGAGAGAGACACAGGGACCGAGAGAGAGAAACAGGGACCGAGTGAGAGACACAGGGACCGAGAGAGAGACAGGGACCGAGAGAGTGACACAGGGACCGAGAGGGACACAGGGACCGAGAGAGAGACACAGGGACCGAGAGAGAGACACAGGGACCGAGAAAGAGACACAGGGACCGAGAGAGAGACACAGGGACCGAGAGAGAGACACAGGAACCGAAAGTGACACAGGGACTGAGAGAGAGACACAGGGACTGAGAGAGAGACACAGGGACCAAGAGAGACACCAGGACCGAGAGAGACACAGGGACCGAGAGAGAGAGAGACAGGGACCGAGAGAGAGACAGGGACCGAGTGGACACAGGGACCCAGAGAGAGACTCAGGGACCGAGAGAGACACAAGGACCTAAAGAGAGACAGAGGAACCGAGAGAGTCACAGGGACCGAGAGAGAGACACAGGGACTGAGAGAGACACAGGGACAGAGAGAGAGACACAGGGACCGAGAGAGACACAGGGACCGAGAGAGAGACACAAGGACCGAGAGAGACACAGGGACCGAGAGAGACACAGGGACCGAGTGAGACCGAGAGAGACACAGGGACCGAGAGAGAGAGACAGTGACCGAGAGAGACACAGGGACTGAGAGAGAGAGACACAGGGACCGAGAGAGAGGCTCAAAGACCGAGAGAGACACAGGCACCGAGTGAGACACAGGTGTCAGAGGGAGACACAGGGACCGAGATAGACACAGGGACCGAGAGAGACACAGGGACCGAGTGAGACACAGCGACCGAGAGAGAGACACAGGGACTGAAAGAGACACAGGGACCGAGGGAGAGAGACACAGGGACCGAGAGAGAGACACAGGGACCGAGAGGGACACAGGGACCAAGAAAGAGACACAGGGACCGAGAGAAACACAGGGACCGATAGGGACACAGGGACCGAGAGAGACACAGGGACCGAGAGAGAGACACAGGGACCGAGAGAGACACAGGGACCTAGAGATAGACACAGGGACCGAGAGAGAGACACAAGGACCGAGAGAGAGACACAAAGACCGAGAGAGACACAGGGACCGAGAGAGAGACACAAGGACCGAGAGAGAGTACAAAGACCGAGAGAGACACAGGGACCGAGTGAGACACAGGGACTGAGAGAGTCACAGGGACCGAGAGAGAGACACAGGGACCGAGAGAGATACAGGGACCGAGTGAAACACAGGGACCGAGAAAGACACAGGGAGCAAGAAAAAGACACAGGGACCGAGTGAGAGACACAGGGACCGAGGGAGAGAGACAGGGACCGAGTGAGACACAGGGACCGAGAGAGAGACAGGGACCGAGTGAGACACAGGGACCCAGAGAGAGACACAGGGACCGAGAGAGAGACACAGGGACCGAGTGAGACACAGGGACCGAGAGAGAGACACAGGGACTGAGAGAGAGAGAGACAGGGACCGAGAGAGTGACAGGGACCGAGAGAGTGACAGGGACCGAGTGAGACACAGGGACCGAGGGAGAGAGACAGGGACCGAGTGAGACACAGGGACCCAGAGAGAGACACAGGGACCGAGAGAGAGACACAGGGACCGAGTGAGACACAGGGACTGAGAGAGAGAGAGACAGGGACCGAGAGAGTGACAGGGACCGAGAGAGTGACAGGGACCGAGTGAGACACAGGGACCGACAGAGACACAGGGACCGAAAGAGAGACACAGGGACTGAGAGAGAGAGACACAGGGACCGAGAGAGACACAGGGACTGAGAGAGAGACACAGGGACCGAGAGAGACACAAGGACCGAGAGAGTCACAGGGACCGAGAGAGACACAGGGACTGAGAGAGAGACACAGGGACCAAGAGAGACACCAGACAGAGAGAGACACAGGGACCGAAAGAGACACAGGTGTGAGAGAGAGATACAGGGACGGAGAGAGACACAGGGACCGAGAGAGAGACACCGGGACAGAGAAAGAGACACAGGGACTGAGCGAGTTACAGGGAGCGCGAGAGAGACACAGGGACCGAGAGAGACACAGTGACCGAGAGAGACACAGGGACCGAGAGAGAGAGAGACACAGGGACCGAGAGAGAGACACAGGGACCGAGAGAGATACAGGGACCGAGTGAAACACAGGGACCGAGTGAGAGACACAGGGACCGAGGGAGATAGACAGGGACCGAGTGAGACACAGGGACCGAGAGAGAGACAGGGACCGAGTGAGACACCGGGACCCAGAGAGAGACACAGGGACCGAGAGAGAGACACAGGGACCGAGTGAGACACAGGGACCGAGAGAGAGACACAGGGACTGAGAGAGTGAGAGACAGGGACCGAGAGAGTGACAGGGACCGAGAGAGTGACAGGGACCGAACACAGTGAGCACGTGATGAGACACAGGGACCGACAGAGACACAGGGACCGAAAGAGAGACACAGGGACTGAGAGAGAGAGACACAGGGACCGAGAGAGACACAGGGACTGAGAGAGAGAGACACAGGGACCGAGAGAGACACAAGGACCGAGAGAGACACAGGGACCGAGAGAGACACAGGGACTGAGAGAGAGACACAGGGACCAAGAGAGACACCAGGACAGAGAGAGACACAGGGACCGAAAGAGACACAGGGGTGAGAGAGATACAGGGACGGAGAGAGACACAGGGACCGAGAGAGAGACACCGGGACAGAGAAAGAGACACAGGGACTGAGCGAGTTACAGGGAGCGCGAGAGAGACACAGGGACCGAGAGAGAGACAGGGACTGAGAGAGAGACACAGGGACCGAGAGAGAGACACAGGGACCGAGAAAGAGACACAGGGACTGAGAGAGAGACACAGGGACCAAGAGAGACACAGGGACCGAGAGAGACACAGGGACCGAGAGGGACACAGGGACCGAGAGAGAGACACAGGGACCGAGTGAGAGACACAGGGACCGAGTGAGATACACAGGGACCGAGAGAGAGAAAGGGACCGAGAGAGACACAGGGACCGAGAGGGACACGGGGACCGAGAGAGAGACACAGGGACCGAGAGAAACACAGTGACCGAGGGAGAGAGACAGGGTGCAAGAGAGAGACACAGGGACCGAGAGAAACACAAGGACCGAGAGGGACACAGGGACCGAGAGAGAGACACAGGGACTGAGAGAGACACAGGGACCGACAGAGAGTCAGTGACCGAGAGAGACACTGGGACCGAGAGAGAGACACAGGGACGGAGAGAGAGAGACACAGGGACTGAGAGAGAGACACAGGGACCGAGACAGAGACACAGGGACCGAGAGGGACACAGGACCGAGAGAGAGACACAGGGACCGAGACAGAGACACAGGGACCGAGAGAAACACAGTGACCGAGGGAGAGAGACAGGGTGCGAGAGAGAGACACATGGTCCGAGTGAGACACAGGGACCGAGAGAGACACAGGGACCGAGAGAGGGACACAGGGACCGAGAGAAACACAGGACCGAGAGGGACACAGGGACGGAGAGAGAGACACAGGGACCGAGAGAAACACAGGGACCGAGAGAGAGAGACAGGGTCCGAGAGAGAGACACAGGGTCCGAGTGAGACACAGGGACCGAGAGAGACACAGGGACCGAGAGAGAGAGACACAGGGACCGAGAGAGTGACAGGGACCGAGTGAGACACAGGGACCCAGAGATAGACACCGGGACCGAGGGAGAGACACAAGGACCTAGAGAGAGACACAGGGACCGAGAGAGACACAGGGTCCGAAGAGAGACACAGGGACCGAAAGACAGACATGGACCGAGTGAGACACAGGGACCGAGAGAGACACAGGGACCGAGAGAGACACAGGGACTGAGAGAGACACAGGGACCGAGTGAGACACAGGGACCGAGAGAGACACAGGGGTGAGAGGGAGACACAGGGACCGAGAGAGAAAGACACAGGGACCGAGAGAGACACAGGGACCGAGAGAGACACAGGGGTGAGAGGGAGACACAGGGACCGAGAGAGACACAGGGACCGAGTGAGACACAGCGACCGAGAGAGAAAGACACAGGCACCGAGAGAGACACAGGGACTGAGCGAGTCACAGGGACCGAGAGAGACACAGGGACCGAGAGAGAGACACAGGGACCGAGAGAGAGACACAGGGACTGAGAAAGAGATACAGGGACCGAGAAAGAGACAGGTACCGAGTGAGAGACACAGGGACCGATAGAGAAACACAGTGACCGAGAGAGAGAGAGACACCAGGACAGATTGAGAGACACAGAGACGGAGAGATAGAGACAGGGACCGGGAGAGACACAGGGACCGAGTGAGACACAGGGACCGAGTGAGACACAGGGACCGAGAGAGAGACAGGGACCGAGTGAGAGACACAGGGACCGAGTGAGACACAGGGACCGAGGGAGAGAGACAGGGACCGAGTGAGACACAGGGACCGAGGGAGAGAGACAGGGACCGAGTGAGACACAGGGACCCAGAGAGAGACACAGGGACCGAGAGAGACAGGGACCGAGTGAGAGAAACAGGGACCGAGTGAGACACAGGGACCGAGGGAGAGAGTCAGGGACCGAGTGAGAGACACAGGGACCGAGTGAGACACAGGGACCCAGAGAGAGACAGGGACCGAGTGAGAGACAGGGACCGAGTGAGACACAGGGACCGAGTGAGACACAGGGACCGAGAGAGAGACAGGGACCGAGTGAGAGACACAGGGACAGAGTGAGACACAGGGACCCAGAGAGAGACACAGGGACCGAGAGAGACAGGGTCCGAGAGAGAGAGACAGGGACTGAGTGAGACACAGGGACCCAGAGAGAGACACAGGGACCAAGAGAGTCACAGGGACCAAGAGAGAGAGACACAGGGACCGAGAGAGTCACAGGGACCAAGAGAGAGAGACACAGGGACCGAGAGAGACACAGGGACTGAGAGAGTGTCAGGGACCGAGTGAGACACAGGGACTGAGAGAGACACAGAGACCGAGAGAGACACAGGGACCGAAAGAGAGAGACAGTGACCGAGAGAGACACAGGGACTGAGAGAGAGACACACAGGGACCGAGAGAGACACAGGGACTGAGAGAGAGAGACACAGGGACCAAGAGAGTGACAGGGACCGAGTGAGACACAGGGACCGAGAGAGAGAGAGACACAGGGACCGAGAGAGAGAGACACAGGGACCGAGAGAGAGACAGGGACCGAGAGAGACACAGGGACCGAGAGAGATACAGGGACTGAGAGAGAGACACAGGGACCAAGAGAGACACCAGGACAGAGAGAGACACAGGGACCGAAAGAGACACAGGGGTGAGAGAGAGATACAGGGACGGAGAGAGACACAGGGACCGAGAGAGAGACAGGGACTGAGAGAGAGACACAGGGACCGAGAGAGAGACACAGGGACCGAGAAAGAGACACAGGGACTGAGAGAGAGACACAGGGACCAAGAGAGACACAGGGACCGAGACAGAGACAGAGGGACCGAGAGGGACATAGGGACCGAGTGAGACACAGGGACTGAGAGAGAGAGACACAGCGACTGAGAGAGAGACACAGCGACTGAGAGAGAGACACAGGGACCAAGAGAGACACCAGGACAGAGAGAGAGACAGAGGGACCGAAAGAGACACAGGGGTGAGAGAGAGATACCGGGACGGAGAGAGACTAAGGGACCGAGAGAGAGACACCGGGACAGAGAAAGAGACACAGGGACTGAGCGAGTTACAGGGAGCGAGAGACAGACACAGGGACCGAGAGAGAGACACAGGGACTGAGAGAGAGACACAGGGACTGAGAGAGACACACAGGGACCAAGAGAGACACAGGGACCGAGAGAGACACAGGGACCGAGAGAGAGACACAGGGACCGAGAGAGAGAAACAGGGACCGAGTGAGAGACACAGGGACCGAGAGAGAGACAGGGACCGAGAGAGTGACACAGGGACCGAGAGGGACACAGGGACCGAGAGAGAGACACAGGGACCGAGAGAGAGACACAGGGACCGAGAAAGAGACACAGGGACCGAGAGAGAGACACAGGGACCGAGAGAGAGACACAGGAACCGAAAGTGACACAGGGACTGAGAGAGACACAGGGACTGAGAGAGAGACACAGGGACCAAGAGAGACACCAGGACCGAGAGAGACACAGGGACCGAGAGAGAGAGAGACAGGGACCGAGAGAGAGACAGGGACCGAGTGGACACAGGGACCGAGAGAGAGACTCAGGGACCGAGAGAGACACAAGGACCTAAAGAGAGACAGAGGAACCGAGAGAGTCACAGGGACCGAGAGAGAGACACAGGGACTGAGAGAGACACAGGGACAGAGAGAGAGACACAGGGACCGAGAGAGACACAGGGACCGAGAGAGAGACACAAGGACCGAGAGAGACACAGGGACCGAGAGAGACACAGGGACCGAGTGAGACCGAGAGAGACACAGGGACTGAGAGAGAGAGACAGTGACCGAGAGAGACACAGGGACTGAGAGAGAGAGACACAGGGACCGAGAGAGAGGCTCAAAGACCGAGAGAGACACAGGCACCGAGTGAGACACAGGTGTCAGAGGGAGACACAGGGACCGAGATAGACACAGGGACCGAGAGAGACACAGGGACCGAGTGAGACACAGCGAGAGACACAGGGACTGAAAGAGACACAGGGACCGAGGGAGAGAGACACAGGGACCGAGAGAGAGACACAGGGACCGAGAGGGACACAGGGACCAAGAAAGAGACACAGGGACCGAGAGAAACACAGGGACCGAGAGGGACACAGGGACCGAGAGAGACACAGGGACCGAGAGAGAGACACAGGGACCGAGAGAGACACAGGGACCTAGAGATAGACACAGGGACCGAGAGAGAGACACAAGGACCGAGAGAGAGACACAAAGACCGAGAGAGACACAGGGACCAAGAGAGAGACACAAGGACCGAGAGAGAGACACAAAGACCGAGAGAGACACAGGGACCGAGTGAGACACAGGGACTGAGAGAGACACAGGGACCGAGAGAGAGACACAGGGACCGAGAGAGATACAGGGACCGAGTGAAACACAGGGACCGAGAAAGACACAGGGAGCAAGAAAAAGACACAGGGACCGAGTGAGAGACACAGGGACCGAGGGAGAGAGACAGGGACCGAGTGAGACACAGGGACCGAGAGAGAGACAGGGACCGAGTGAGACACAGGGACCCAGAGAGAGACACAGGGACCGAGAGAGAGACACAGGGACCGAGTGAGACACAGGGACCGAGAGAGAGACACAGGGACTGAGAGAGAGAGAGACAGGGACCGAGAGAGTGACAGGGACCGAGAGAGTGACAGGGACCGAGTGAGACACAGGGACCGAGGGAGAGAGACAGGGACCGAGTGAGACACAGGGACCGAGAGAGAGACAGGGACCGAGTGAGACACAGGGACCCAGAGAGAGACACAGGGACCGAGAGAGAGACACAGGGACCGAGTGAGACACAGGGACCGAGAGAGAGACACAGGGACTGAGAGAGAGAGAGACAGGGACCGAGAGAGTGACAGGGACCGAGAGAGTGACAGGGACCGAGTGAGACACAGGGACCGACAGAGACACAGGGACCGAAAGAGAGACACAGGGACTGAGAGAGAGAGACACAGGGACCGAGAGAGACACAGGGACTGAGAGAGAGAGACACAGGGACCGAGAGAGACACAAGGACCGAGAGAGACACAGGGACCGAGAGAGACACAGGGACTGAGAGAGAGACACAGGGACCAAGAGAGACACCAGGACAGAGAGAGACACAGGGACCGAAAGAGACACAGGGGTGAGAGAGAGATACAGGGACGGAGAGAGACACAGGGACCGAGAGAGAGACACCGGGACAGAGAAAGAGACACAGGGACTGAGCGAGTTACAGGGAGCGCGAGAGAGACACAGGGACCGAGAGAGACACAGTGACCGAGAGAGACACAGGGACCGAGAGAGAGAGAGACACAGGGACCGAGAGAGAGACACAGGGACCGAGAGAGATACAGGGACCGAGTGAAACACAGGGACCGAGAAAGACACAGGGAGCAAGAAAAAGACACAGGGACCGAGTGAGAGACACAGGGACCGAGGGAGAGAGACAGGGACCGAGTGAGACACAGGGGCCGAGAGAGAGACAGGGACCGAGTGAGACACAGGGACCCAGAGAGAGACACAGGGACCGAGAGAGAGACACAGGGACCGAGTGAGACACAGGGACCGAGAGAGACACAGGGACCGAGAGAGAGACACAGGGACTGAGAGAGAGAGAGACAGGGACCGAGAGAGTGACAGGGACCGAGAGAGTGACAGGGACCGAGTGAGACACAGGGACCGACAGAGACACAGGGACCGAAAGAGAGACACAGGGACTGAGAGAGAGAGACACAGGGACCGAGAGAGAGACATAGGGACCGAGAGGGACACAAGGACCGAGAGAGACACAGGGACCGAGAGAGACACAGGGACTGAGAGAGAGACACAGGGACCAAGAGAGACACCAGGACAGAGAGAGACACAGGGACCGAAAGAGACACAGGGGTGAGAGAGAGATACAGGGACGGAGAGAGACACAGGGACCGAGAGAGAGACACCGGGACAGAGAAAGAGACACAGGGACTGAGCGAGTTACAGGGAGCGCGAGAGAGACACAGGGACCGAGAGAGACACAGTGACCGAGAGAGACACAGGGACCGAGAGAGAGAGAGACACAGGGACCGAGAGAGAGACACAGGGACCGAGTGAAACACAGGGACCGAGAAAGACACAGGGAGCAAGAAAAAGACACAGGGACCGAGTGAGAGACACAGGGACCGAGGGAGAGAGACAGGGACCGAGTGAGACACAGGGACCGAGAGAGAGACAGGGACCGAGTGAGACACAGGGACCCAGAGAGAGACACAGGGACCGAGAGAGAGACACAGGGACCGAGTGAGACACAGGGACCGAGAGAGAGACACAGGGACTGAGAGAGAGAGAGACAGGGACCGAGAGAGTGACAGGGACCGAGAGAGTGACAGGGACCGAGTGAGACACAGGGACCGACAGAGACACAGGGACCGAAAGAGAGACACAGGGACTGAGAGAGAGAGACACAGGGACCGAGAGAGACACAGGGACTGAGAGAGAGAGACACAGGGACCGAGAGAGACACAAGGACCGAGAGAGACACAGGGACCGAGAGAGACACAGGGACTGAGAGAGAGACACAGGGACCAAGAGAGACACCAGGACAGAGAGAGACACAGGGACCGAAAGAGACACAGGGGTGAGAGAGAGATACAGGGACGGAGAGAGACACAGGGACCGAGAGAGAGACACCGGGACAGAGAAAGAGACACAGGGACTGAGCGAGTTACAGGGAGCGCGAGAGAGACACAGGGACCGAGAGAGAGACAGGGACTGAGAGAGAGACACAGGGACCGAGAGAGAGACACAGGGACCGAGAAAGAGACACAGGGACTGAGAGAGAGACACAGGGACCAAGAGAGACACAGGGACCGAGAGAGACACAGGGACCGAGAGGGACACAGGGACCGAGAGAGAGACACAGGGACCGAGTGAGAGACACAGGGACCGAGTGAGATACACAGGGACCGAGAGAGAGAAAGGGACCGAGAGAGAGACACAGGGACCGAGAGGGACACAGGGACCGAGAGAGAGACACAGGGACCGAGAGAAACACAGTGACCGAGGGAGAGAGACAGGGTGCAAGAGAGAGACACAGGGACCGAGAGAAACACAAGGACCGAGAGGGACACAGGGACCGAGAGAGAGACACAGGGACTGAGAGAGACACAGGGACCGACAGAGAGTCAGTGACCGAGAGAGACACTGGGACCGAGAGAGAGACACAGGGACGGAGAGAGAGAGACACAGGGACTGAGAGAGAGAGACAGGAACTGAGAGAGAGACACAGGGACCGAGACAGAGACACAGGGACCGAGAGGGACACAGGGACCGAGAGAGAGACACAGGGACCGAGACAGAGACACAGGGACCGAGAGAAACACAGTGACCGAGGGAGAGAGACAGGGTGCGAGAGAGAGACACATGGTCCGAGTGAGACACAGGGACCGAGAGAGACACAGGGACCGAGAGAGGGACACAGGGACCGAGAGAAACACAGGGACCGAGAGGGACACAGGGACGGAGAGAGAGACACAGGGACCGAGAGAAACACAGGGACCGAGAGAGAGAGACAGGGTCCGAGTGAGACACAGGGTCCGAGAGAGACACAGGGACCGAGAGAGAGAGACACAGGGACCGAGAGAGTGACAGGGACCGAGTGAGACACAGGGACCCAGAGATAGACACCGGGACCGAGGGAGAGACACAAGGACCTAGAGAGAGACACAGGGACCGAGAGAGACACAGGGTCCGAAGAGAGACACAGGGACCGAAAGACAGACATGGACCGAGTGAGACACAGGGACCGAGAGAGACACAGGGACCGAGAGAGACACAGGGACTGAGAGAGACACAGGGACCGAGTGAGACACAGGGGTGAGAGGGAGACACAGGGACCGAGAGAGAAAGACACAGGGACCGAGAGAGACACAGGGACCGAGAGAGACACAGGGGTGAGAGGGAGACACAGCGACCGAGAGAGAAAGACACAGGCACCGAGAGAGACACAGGGACTGAGCGAGTCACAGGGACCGAGAGAGACACAGGGACCGAGAGAGAGACACAGGGACCGAGAGAGAGACTCAGGGACTGAGAAAGAGATACAGGGACCGAGAAAGAGACAGGTACCGAGTGAGAGACACAGGGACCGATAGAGAAACACAGTGACCGAGAGAGAGAGAGACACCAGGACAGATTGAGAGACACAGAGACGGAGAGATAGAGACAGGGACCGGGAGAGACACAGGGACCGAGTGAGACACAGGGACCGAGTGAGACACAGGGACCGAGTGAGACACAGGGACCGAGGGAGAGAGATAGGGACCGAGTGAGACACAGGGACCCAGAGAGAGACACAGGGACCGAGAGAGACAGGGACCGAGTGAGAGAAACAGGGACCGAGTGAGACACAGGGACCGAGGGAGAGAGTCAGGGACCGAGTGAGAGACACAGGGACCGAGTGAGACACAGGGACCCAGAGAGAGACAGGGACCGAGTGAGAGACAGGGACCGAGTGAGACACAGGGACCGAGTGAGACACAGGGACCGAGAGAGAGACAGGGACCGAGTGAGAGACACAGGGACAGAGTGAGACACAGGGACCCAGAGAGAGACACAGGGACCGAGAGAGACAGGGTCCGAGAGAGAGAGACAGGGACCGAGTGAGACACAGGGACCCAGAGAGAGACACAGGGACCAAGAGAGTCACAGGGACCAAGAGAGAGAGACACAGGGACCGAGAGAGTCACAGGGACCAAGAGAGAGAGACACAGGGACCGAGAGAGACACAGGGACTGAGAGAGTGTCAGGGACCGAGTGAGACACAGGGACTGAGAGAGACACAGAGACCGAGAGAGACACAAGGACTGAGAGAGAGAGACACAGGGACCGAGAGAGACCCAGGGACCGAAAGAGAGAGACAGTGACCGAGAGAGACACAGGGACTGAGAGAGAGACACACAGGGACCGAGAGAGACACAGGGACTGAGAGAGAGAGACACAGGGACCAAGAGAGTGACAGGGACCGAGTGAGACACAGGGACCGAGAGAGAGAGAGACACAGGGACCGAGAGAGAGAGACACAGGGACCGAGAGAGAGACAGGGACCGAGAGAGACACAGGGACCGAGAGAGATACAGGGACTGAGAGAGAGACACAGGGACCAAGAGAGACACCAGGACAGAGAGAGACACAGGGACCGAAAGAGACACAGGGGTGAGAGAGAGATACAGGGACGGAGAGAGACACAGGGACCGAGAGAGAGACAGGGACTGAGAGAGAGACACAGGGACCGAGAGAGAGACACAGGGACCGAGAAAGAGACACAGGGACTGAGAGAGAGACACAGGGACTGAGAGAGAGACACAGGGACCAAGAGAGACACAGGGACCGAGACAGAGACAGAGGGACCGAGAGGGACATAGGGACCGAGTGAGACACAGGGACTGAGAGAGAGAGACACAGCGACTGAGAGAGAGACACAGGGACCAAGAGAGACACCAGGACAGAGAGAGAGACAGAGGGACCGAAAGAGACACAGGGGTGAGAGAGAGATACCGGGACGGAGAGAGACTAAGGGACCGAGAGAGAGACACCGGGACAGAGAAAGAGACACAGGGACTGAGCGAGTTACAGGGAGCGAGAGACAGACACAGGGACCGAGAGAGAGACACAGGGACTGAGAGAGAGACACAGGGACTGAGAGAGACACACAGGGACCAAGAGAGACACAGGGACCGAGAGAGACACAGGGACCGAGAGAGAGACACAGGGACCGAGAGAGAGAAACAGGGACCGAGTGAGAGACACAGGGACCGAGAGAGAGACAGGGACCGAGAGAGTGACACAGGGACCGAGAGGGACACAGGGACCGAGAGAGAGACACAGGGACCGAGAGAGAGACACAGGGACCGAGAAAGAGACACAGGGACCGAGAGAGAGACACAGGGACCGAGAGAGAGACACAGGAACCGAAAGTGACACAGGGACTGAGAGAGACACAGGGACTGAGAGAGAGACACAGGGACCAAGAGAGACACCAGGACCGAGAGAGAGAGAGACAGGGACCGAGAGAGAGACAGGGACCGAGTGGACACAGGGACCGAGAGAGAGACTCAGGGACCGAGAGAGACACAAGGACCTAAAGAGAGACAGAGGAACCGAGAGAGTCACAGGGACCGAGAGAGAGACACAGGGACTGAGAGAGACACAGGGACAGAGAGAGAGACACAGGGACCGAGAGAGACACAGGGACCGAGAGAGAGACACAAGGACCGAGAGAGACACAGGGACCGAGAGAGACACAGGGACCGAGTGAGACCGAGAGAGACACAGGGACCGAGAGAGAGAGACAGTGACCGAGAGAGACACAGGGACTGAGAGAGAGAGACACAGGGACCGAGAGAGAGGCTCAAAGACCGAGAGAGACACAGGCACCGAGTGAGACACAGGTGTCAGAGGGAGACACAGGGACCGAGATAGACACAGGGACCGAGAGAGACACAGGGACCGAGTGAGACACAGCGACCGAGAGAGAGACACAGGGACTGAAAGAGACACAGGGACCGAGGGAGAGAGACACAGGGACCGAGAGAGAGACACAGGGACCGAGAGGGACACAGGGACCAAGAAAGAGACACAGGGACCGAGAGAAACACAGGGACCGAGAGGGACACAGGGACCGAGAGAGACACAGGGACCGAGAGAGAGACACAGGGACCGAGAGAGACACAGGGACCTAGAGATAGACACAGGGACCGAGAGAGAGACACAAGGACCGAGAGAGAGACACAAAGACCGAGAGAGACACAGGGACCGAGAGAGAGACACAAGGACCGAGAGAGAGACACAAAGACCGAGAGAGACACAGGGACCGAGTGAGACACAGGGACTGAGAGAGACACAGGGACCGAGAGAGAGACACAGGGACCGAGAGAGATACAGGGACCGAGTGAAACACAGGGACCGAGAAAGACACAGGGAGCAAGAAAAAGACACAGGGACCGAGTGAGAGACACAGGGACCGAGGGAGAGAGACAGGGACCGAGTGAGACACAGGGACCGAGAGAGAGACAGGGACCGAGTGAGACACAGGGACCCAGAGAGAGACACAGGGACCGAGAGAGAGACACAGGGACCGAGTGAGACACAGGGACCGAGAGAGAGACACAGGGACTGAGAGAGAGAGAGACAGGGACCGAGAGAGTGACAGGGACCGAGAGAGTGACAGGGACCGAGTGAGACACAGGGACCGAGGGAGAGAGACAGGGACCGAGTGAGACACAGGGACCGAGAGAGAGACAGGGACCGAGTGAGACACAGGGACCCAGAGAGAGACACAGGGACCGAGAGAGAGACACAGGGACCGAGTGAGACACAGGGACCGAGAGAGAGACACAGGGACTGAGAGAGAGAGAGACAGGGACCGAGAGAGTGACAGGGACCGAGAGAGTGACAGGGACCGAGTGAGACACAGGGACTGAGAGAGAGAGACACAGGGACCGAGAGAGACACAGGGACTGAGAGAGAGAGACACAGGGACCGAGAGAGACACAAGGACCGAGAGAGACACAGGGACCGAGAGAGACACAGGGACTGAGAGAGAGACACAGGGACCAAGAGAGACACCAGGACAGAGAGAGACACAGGGACCGAAAGAGACACAGGGGTGAGAGAGAGATACAGGGACGGAGAGAGACACAGGGACCGAGAAAGAGACACAGGGACTGAGCGAGTTACAGGGAGCGCGAGAGAGACACAGGGACCGAGAGAGACACAGTGACCGAGAGAGACACAGGGACCGAGAGAGAGAGAGACACAGGGACCGAGAGAGAGACACAGGGACCGAGAGAGATACAGGGACCGAGAAAGACACAGGGAGCAAGAAAAAGACACAGGGACCGAGTGAGAGACACAGGGACCGAGGGAGAGAGACAGGGACCGAGTGAGACACAGGGACCGAGAGAGAGACAGGGACCGAGTGAGACACAGGGACCCAGAGAGAGACACAGGGACCGAGTGAGACACAGGGACCGAGAGAGAGACACAGGGACTGAGAGAGAGAGAGACAGGGACCGAGAGAGTGACAGGGACCGAGAGAGTGACAGGGACCGAGTGAGACACAGGGACCGACAGAGACACAGGGACCGAAAGAGAGACACAGGGACTGAGAGAGAGAGACACAGGGACCGAGAGAGACACAGGGACTGAGAGAGAGAGACACAGGGACCGAGAGAGACACAAGGACCGAGAGAGACACAGGGACCGAGAGAGACACAGGGACTGAGAGAGAGACACAGGGACCAAGAGAGACACCAGGACAGAGAGAGACACAGGGACCGAAAGAGACACAGGGGTGAGAGAGAGATACAGGGACGGAGAGAGACACAGGGACCGAGAGAGAGACACCGGGACAGAGAAAGAGACACAGGGACTGAGCGAGTTACAGGGAGCGCGAGAGAGACACAGGGACCGAGAGAGAGACAGGGACTGAGAGAGAGACACAGGGACCGAGAGAGAGACACAGGGACCGAGAAAGAGACACAGGGACTGAGAGAGAGACACAGGGACCAAGAGAGACACAGGGACCGAGAGAGACACAGGGACCGAGAGGGACACAGGGACCGAGAGAGAGACACAGGGACCGAGTGAGAGACACAGGGACCGAGTGAGATACACAGGGACCGAGAGAGAGAACGGGACCGAGAGAGAGACACAGGGACCGAGAGGGACACAGGGACCGAGAGAGAGACACAGGGACCGAGAGAAACACAGTGACCGAGGGAGAGAGACAGGGTGCAAGAGAGAGACACAGGGACCGAGAGAAACACAAGGACCGAGAGGGACACAGGGACCGAGAGAGAGACACAGGGACTGAGAGAGACACAGGGACCGACAGAGAGTCAGTGACCGAGAGAGACACTGGGACCGAGAGAGAGACACAGGGACGGAGAGAGAGAGACACAGGGACTGAGCGAGAGAGACAGGAACTGAGAGAGAGACACAGGGACCGAGACAGAGACACAGGGACCGAGAGGGACACAGGGACCGAGAGAGAGACACAGGGACCGAGAGAAACACAGTGACCGAGGGAGAGAGACAGGGTGCGAGAGAGAGACACATGGTCCGAGTGAGACACAGGGACCGAGAGAGACACATGGTCCGAGTGAGACACAGGGACCGAGAGAGACACAGGGACCGAGAGAGGGACACAGGGACCGAGAGAAACACAGGGACCGAGAGAGAGAGACAGGGTCCGAGAGAGAGACACAGGGTCCGAGTGAGACACAGGGACCGAGAGAGACACAGGGACCGAGAGAGAGAGACACAGGGACCGAGAGAGTGACAGGGACCGAGTGAGACACAGGGACCCAGAGATAGACACCGGGACCGAGGGAGAGACACAAGGACCTAGAGAGAGACACAGGGACCGAGAGAGACACAGGGTCCGAAGAGAGACACAGGGACCGAAAGACAGACATGGACCGAGTGAGACACAGGGACCGAGGGAGACACAGGGACCGAGAGAGAAAGACACAGGGACCGAGAGAGTCACAGGGACCGAGAGAGAGACACAGGGACTGAGCGAGTCACAGGGACCGAGAGAGACACAGGGACCGAGAGAGACACAGCGACCCAGAGAGACACATGGATCGAGAGAGAGGGAGACACAGGGACCGAGAGAGACACAGGGACCGAGAGAAACACAGGGACCGAGAGAGAGAGACAGGGTCCGAGAGAGAGACACAGGGTCCGAGTGAGACACAGGGACCGAGAGAGACACAGGGACCGAGAGAGAGAGACACAGGGACCGAGAGAGTGACAGGGACCGAGTGAGACACAGGGACCCAGAGATAGACACCGGGACCGAGGGAGAGACACAAGGACCTAGAGAGAGACACAGGGACCGAGAGAGACACAGGGTCCGAAGAGAGACACAGGGACCGAAAGACAGACATGGACCGAGTGAGACACAGGGACCGAGGGAGACACAGGGACCGAGAGAGAAAGACACAGGGACCGAGAGAGTCACAGGGACCGAGAGAGAGACACAGGGACTGAGCGAGTCACAGGGACCGAGAGAGACACAGGGACCGAGAGAGACACAGCGACCCAGAGAGACACATGGATCGAGAGAGAGGGAGACACAGGGACCGAGAAGAGACACAGGGACCGAGTGAGAGACACATGGACCGAGAGAGAGACACAGGGACATAGAGAGAGACACAGGGACCGAAAGAGACACAGGGACTGAGAGAGACACAGGGACTGAGAGAGAGACACAGGGACCGAGTGAGACACAGGGACCGAGAGAGACACCAGGACCGAGAGAGACACAGGGGTGAGAGAGATACAGGGACTGAGAGAGGCACAGAGTCCGAGAGAGAGACACAGTGACCGAGAGAGAGACACCGGGACAGAGAAAGAGACACAGGGACAGTGAGAGAGTGACAGGGACCGAGAGAGACACAGGGACCGAGAGAGAGACACAGGGACCGAGTGAGACACAGGGACCCAGAGAGAGACTCAGGGACCGAGAGAGACACAAGGACCTAAAGAGAGACACAGGAACCGAGAGAGTCACAGGGACCGAGAGAGACACAGGGACCGAGAGAGAGACACAGGGACCGGGAGAGACACAGGGACCGAGAGAGACACTGGGACCGAGAGAGAGAGACAGTGACCGAGAGAGACACAGGGACTGAGAGAGAGAGAGACACAGGGACAGAGAGAGACTCAAAGACCGAGAGAGACACAGGGACCGAGAGAGACACAGGGACCGAGAGAGACACAGGGACCGAGAGAGAGACAGTGACCGAGAGAGACACAGGGACCGAGAGAGAGACAGTGACTGAGAGAGACAAAGGGACCGAGTGAGACACAGGGATCGAGAGAGGCACAGGGACCGAGTGAGAGAGACAGGGACCGAGAGAGAGACACAGGGACCGAGAGAGAGAGACACAGGGACCGAGTGTGACACAGGGACCGAGGGAGTGACAGGGACTGAGTGAGACACAGGGACCCAGAGAGAGACAAAGGGACCTAGAGAGAGACACAGGGACCAACAGAGACACTGAAACTGAGAGAGAGCGACAGGGACCGAGTGAGACACAGAGACCGAGAGAGAGACAGTGACCGAGAGAGACACAGGGACTGAGAGAGAGACACAGGGACCGAGAGAGACACAGGGACCGAGAGAGAGACAGTGACCGAGAGAGACACAGAGACTGAGAGAGAGACACAGGGACGAGAGAGAGAGACACAGGGACCGAGAGAGAGACACAAGGACCGAGAGAGACACAGGGACCGAGTGAGACACAGGGACCGAGAGAGACACAAGGACCGAGAGAGACACAGGGACCGAGAGAGACACAGTGACGGAGAGACACACAGGGACGAGAGAGAGAGACACAGGGACCGAGAGAGAGACACAAGGACCGAGAGAGACACAGGGTCCGAGTGAGACACAGGGACCGAGAGAGACACAGGGACCGAGTGAGACACAGGGACCGAGAGAGACACAGGGACTGAGAGAGACACAGGGACCGAGAGAGACACAGGGACTGAGAGAAACACAGTGACCGAGAGAGAGACACAGGGACCGACAGAGAGTCACAGGGACCGATTGAGACACAGGGACTGAGAGAGACACAGGGACCGAGTGAGAGAGACAGGGACTGAGAGAGACACAGGGACCGAGTGAGAGAGACAGGGACTGAGAGAAACACAGTGACCGAGAGAGACACAGGGACCGAGAGAGAGACACAGGGACCGAGTGAGAGAGAGACACAGGGACCGAGTGAGAGAGACAGGGACTGAGAGAGACACAGGGACCGAGTGAGACACAGGGACTGAGAGAGAGACACAGGGACCAAGAGAGACACCAGGACCGAGAGAGACACAGGGGTGAGAGAGATACAGGGACTGAGAGAGGCACAGAGTCCGAGAGAGAGACACAGTGACCGAGAGAGAGACACCGGGACAGAGAAAGAGACACAGGGACAGTGAGAGAGTGACAGGGACCGAGAGAGACACAGGGACCGAGAGAGAGACACAGGGACCGAGTGAGACACAGGGACCCAGAGAGAGACTCAGGGACCGAGAGAGACACAAGGACCTAAAGAGAGACACAGGAACCGAGAGAGTCACAGGGACCGAGAGAGACACAGGGACCGAGAGAGAGACACAGGGACCGGGAGAGACACAGGGACCGAGAGAGACACTGGGACCGAGAGAGAGAGACAGTGACCGAGAGAGACACAGGGACTGAGAGAGAGAGAGACACAGGGACAGAGAGAGACTCAAAGACCGAGAGAGACACAGGGACCGAGAGAGACACAGGGACCGAGAGAGACACAGGGACCGAGAGAGACACAGGGACCGAGAGAGAGACAGTGACCGAGAGAGACACAGGGACCGAGAGAGACACAGGGACCGAGAGAGAGACAGTGACTGAGAGAGACAAAGGGACCGAGTGAGACACAGGGATCGAGAGAGGCACAGGGACCGAGTGAGAGAGACAGGGACCGAGAGAGAGACACAGGGACCGAGAGAGAGAGACACAGGGACCGAGTGTGACACAGGGACCGAGGGAGTGACAGGGACTGAGTGAGACACAGGGACCCAGAGAGAGACAAAGGGACCTAGAGAGAGACACAGGGACCAACAGAGACACTGAAACTGAGAGAGAGCGACAGGGACCGAGTGAGACACAGAGACCGAGAGAGAGACAGTGACCGAGAGAGACACAGGGACTGAGAGAGAGACACAGGGACCGAGAGAGACACAGGGACCGAGAGAGAGACAGTGACCGAGAGAGACACAGGGACTGAGAGAGAGACACAGGGACGAGAGAGAGAGACACAGGGACCGAGAGAGAGACACAAGGACCGAGAGAGACACAGGGACCGAGTGAGACACAGGGACCGAGAGAGACACAAGGACCGAGAGAGACACAGGGACCGAGAGAGACACAGTGACGGAGAGACACACAGGGACGAGAGAGAGAGACACAGGGACCGAGAGAGAGACACAAGGACCGAGAGAGACACAGGGACCGAGTGAGACACAGGGACCGAGAGAGACACAGGGACCGAGTGAGACACAGGGACCGAGAGAGACACAGGGACTGAGAGAGACACAGGGACCGAGAGAGACACAGGGACTGAGAGAAACACAGTGACCGAGAGAGAGACACAGGGACCGACAGAGAGTCACAGGGACCGATTGAGACACAGGGACTGAGAGAGACACAGGGACCGAGTGAGAGAGACAGGGACTGAGAGAGACACAGGGACCGAGTGAGAGAGACAGGGACTGAGAGAAACACAGTGACCGAGAGAGACACAGGGACCGAGAGAGAGACACAGGGACCGAGTGAGAGAGAGACACAGGGACCGAGTGAGAGAGACAGGGACTGAGAGAGACACAGGGACCGAGTGAGAGAGACAGGGACTGAGAGAAACACAGTGACTGAGAGAGACACAGGGACCGAGTGAGAGACACAGGGACCGAGAGAGACACAGGGACTGAGAGAGACACAAGGACCGAGAGAGACACAGGGACCGAGTGAGACACAGGGACCGAGTGAGACACAGGGACTGAGAGAGACACAGGGACCGAGAGAGACACAGGGACTGAGAGAGAGACACAGGGACCGAGTGAGACACAGGGACTGAGAGAGACACAAGGACCGAGAGAGACACAGGGACCGAGTGAGACACAGGGACTGAGAGAGTCACAGGGACCGAGAGAGAGAGACAGGGACCGAGAGAAACACAGTGACCGAGAGAGAGACACAGGGACCGAGAGAGAGACACAGGGACCGAGTGAGAGAGACAGGGACTGAGAGAGACACAGGGACCGAGTGAGAGACACAGGGACCGAGAGAGAGACAGTGTCCGAGACAGACACAGGGACTGAGAGAGAGAGACAGGGACCGAGAGAGAGACACAGGGACCGAGAGGGACACAGGGACCAAGAAAGAGACACAGGAACCGAGAGAAACACAGCGACCGAGAGAGAGAGACACAGGGACCGAGGGAGAGACAGGGACCGAGTGAGACACAGGGACCCAGAGATAGACACAGGGACCGAGAGAGAGACACAAGGACCCAGAGAGAGACACAGGGACCGAGAGGGACACAGGGACCAAGAAAGAGACACAGGAACCGAGAGAAACACAGGGACCGAGAGAGAGAGACAGGGACCGAGTGAGACACAGGGACCCAGAGATAGACACAGGGACCGAGAGAGAGACACAAGGACCGAGAGAGAGTCACAGGGACCGAGAGAGACACAGGGACTGAGAGAGAGAGACACCGGGACCAAGAGAGAGACACAAAGACCGAGAGAGACACAGGGACCGAGTGAGACACAGGGACCGAGAGAGAGACACAGGACCGAGAGAGAGACACAGGGACCGAGAGAGAGACAGTGACCGAGAGAGACTCAGGGACTGAGAGAGACACAGTGACCGAGAGAGACACTGGGATCGAGGGAGACACAGGGACCTAGGGAGAGACAGGGACCGAGTGAGACACAGGAACCGAGGGAGAGACACAGGGACCGAGAGAGACACAGGGACCGAGAGAGACACAGGGACCGAGAGAGAGATACACAGGGACCGAGAGAGAGACACAGGGACCGAGAGAGAGACACATGGACCTAGAGAGACACAGGGACCGAGAGAGACACAGGGACCGAGAGAGAGACACATGGACCGAGAGAGTCACAGGGACCGAGAGAGAGAGACAGGGACCGAGAGAGACACATGGACCGAGAGAGACACAGTGACGGAGAGACACACAGGGACGAGAGAGAGAGACACAGGGACCGAGAGAGAGACACAAGGACCGAGAGAGAGACACAGGGACCGAGAGAGACACAGGGACCGAGAGAGACACAGGAGTGAGAGAGAGACACAGGGACCGAGAGAGAGACACAGGGACCGAGAGAGACACAGGGACCGAGAGAGACACAGGAGTGAGAGAGAGACACAGGGACCGAGAGAGAGACAGGAGTGAGAGAGAGACACAGGGACCGAGAGAGAGACACAGGGACCGAGAGAGAGACACAGGGACCGAGAGAGACACAGGGACCGAGAGAGACACAGGAGTGAGAGAGAGACACAGGGACCGAGAGAGAGACACAGGGACCGAGAGAGAGACACAGGGACCGAGAGAGACACAGGGACCGAGAGAGAGACACAGGGACCGAGAGAGAGACACAGGGACCGAGAGAGAGACACATGGACCGAGTGAGATACAGGGACCTAGAGAGTCACAGGGACCGAGGGAGAGACACAAACATCGAGAGAGACACAGGGACTGAGAGAGACACAGGGACTGAGAGAGACACAGGGACCGAGACAGACACATGGATCGAGAGAGAGAGACACAGGGACCGAGACAGAGAGACAGGGACCGAGAGAGAGACAGAGACCGATAGAGAAACACAGTGACCGAGAGAGAGAGACACCAGGACAGAGTGAGAGACACAGAGACTGAGAGAGAGAGACACAGGGACCGAGAGAGAGACACAAGGACCGAGAGAGACACAGGGACCGACAGAGAGAGTCACAGGGACCGAGAGAGAGACACAGGGACCGACAGAGAGAGTCACAGGGACCGAGAGACAGACACAGGGAACGAGTGAGACACAGGGACCGACAGAGAGAGTCACAGGGACCGAGAGAGAGACACAGGGAACGAGTGAGACACAGAGACCGAGAGAGACACAGGGACCGAGAGAGAGACACAAGGACCGAGAGAGAGACACAGGGACCGAGAGAGACACAGGGACCGACAGAGAGAGTCACAGGGACCGAGAGAGAGACACAGGGAACGAGTGAGACACAGAGACCGAGAGAGACACAGGGACCGAGAGAGAGACACAAGGACCGAGAGAGACACAGGGACCGAGTGAGACACTGGGACCGAGAGAGACCCAGGGACCGAGAGAGACACAGGGACCGAAAGAGACACAGGGACTGAGAGAGAGAGACACAGGGACCGAGAGAGAGACACAGGGACCGAGTGAGAGGCACAGGGACCGAGAGAGACACAGGGACCGAGAGAGACACAGGGACCGAGTAAGACACAGGGACTGAGAGATAGACACAGCGACTGAGAGATAGACACAGGGACCGAGTGAGACACAGGGACCGAGAGAGACACAGGGACCGAGAGAGACACAGGGACCGAGTGAGACACACGGACTGAGAGAGCCACAGGGACCGAGAGAGAAACAGTGACCGAGAGAGAGAGACAGTGACCGAGAGAGACACAGGGACCGAAAGAGACACAGGGGTGAGAGAGAGATACAGGGACCGAGAGAGAGACACCGGGACAGAGAAAGAGACACAGGGACTGACCGAGTTACAGGGAGCGAGAGAGAGACACAGGGACCGAGAGAGAGACAAAGGGACCGAGAAAGAGACACAGGGACTGAGAGAGAGACACAGGGACCGAGAGAGACACAGGGACTGAGAGAGTCACAGGGACCGAGAGAGAGCCACAGGGACCGAGAAAGAGACACAGGGACTGAGAGAGAGACACAGGGACTGAGAGAGAGACACAGGGACCAAGAGAGACACAGGGACCGAGAGAGACACAGGGACCGAGAGAGATAGACACAGGGACCGAGACAGAGACACAGGGACTGAGAGAGAGACACAGGGACTGAGAGAGAGACACAGGGACCGAGAGGGACACAGGGACCGAGAGAGAGACACAGGGACCGAGTGAGAGACACAGGGACCGAGAGAGGGACAGGGACCGAGAGAGAGACTCAGGGACCGAGAGGTACACAGGGACCGAGAGAGAGACACAGGGACCGAGAGAAAAACAGTGACCGAGGGAGAGAGACAGGGTGCGAGAGAGAGACACAGGGACCGAGAGAAACACAGGGACCGAGGGGGACACAGGGACCGAGAGAAAGACACAGGGACCGAGAGAGACCCAGGGACCGAGAGAGACACAGTGACCGAGAGAGACACAGGGACCGAGAGAGAGAGACACAGGGACCGAGAGAGAGACACAGGGACCGACAGAGACACAAGGACCGAGAGAGAGAGACACAGGGACCGAGATAGTGACAGGGACCGAGGGAGAGACACAAGGACCTAGAGAGAGACACAGGGACCGAGAGAGACACAGGGTCCGAAGAGAGACAGTGACCGAGAGAGACACAGGGACCGAGAGAGACACAAGGACCGAGAGAGACCCAGGGACCGAGAGAGAGACAGGGACCGAGAGAAACACAGGGACCGAAAGAGACACAGGGACTGAGAGAGAGAGACACAGGGACCGAGAGAGACCCAGGGACCGAGAGAGACACAGTGACCGAGAGAGACACAGGGACCGAGAGAGAGAGACACAGGGACCGAGAGAGAGACACAGGGACCGACAGAGACACAAGGACCGAGAGAGACAAAGGGACCGAGAGAGAGAGACACAGGGACCGAGAGAGACACAGGGACTGAGAGATAGACACAGCGACTGAGAGATAGACACAGGGACCGAAAGAGACACAGAGGTGAGAGAGAGATAAAGGGACGGAGAGAGACACAGGGACTGAGAGAGAGACACAGGGACAGAGAAAGAGACACAGGGACTGAGCGAGTTACAGGGAGTGAGAGAGAGACACAGGGACCGAGGGAGAGACACAGGGACTCAGAGAGAGACACTGGGACTGAGAGAGAGACACAGGGACCAAGAGAGACACAGGGACCGAGAGAGACACAGGGACCGAGAGAGAGACACAGGGACCGAGAGAGAGACACAGGGACCGAGAGAGACACAGGGACCGAGACAGAGACACAGGGACCGAGAGGGACACAGGGACCGAGTGAGAGACACAGGGACCGAGTGAGAGACAGGGACCGAGAGAGAGACACAGTGACCGAGAGGGACACAGGGACCGAGAGAGAGACACAGGGACCGACAGAGAGACAGGGACCGAGAGAGAGAGACAGGGACCGAGAGGGACACAGGGACCGAGACAGCGACACAGGGACCGAGAGAGAGACACAGGGACCGAGACAGAGACACAGGGACCGAGAGGGACACAGGGACCGAGAGAGAGCCACAGGGACCGAGAGAAACACAGGGACCGAGAGAGAGACACAGGGACCGAGAGAGAGACACAGGGACTGAGTGAGACACAGGGACCGAGAGAGACACAGGGACCGAGAGAGACACAGCGACCGAGAGAGACACAGGGACCGAGAGAGACACATGGATCGAGAGAGAGAGACACAGGGACTGAGAGAGTGACAGGGACCGAGTGAGACACAGGGACCCAGAGATAGACACCGGGACCGAGGGAGAGACACAAGGACCTAGAGCGAGACACAGGGACCGAGAGAGAGTCACAGGGACCGAGAGAGAGAGACAGTGACCGAGAGTGTCACAGGGACTGAGAGAGAGAGACACCGGGACCGAGAGAGACACAGGGTCCGAAGAGAGACCGTGACCGAGAGAGACACAGGGACCGAGTGAGACACAGGGACTGAGAGAGACACAGGGGTTAGAGGGAGACACAGGGACCGAGAGAGACACAGGGACCGAGTGAGAGACACAGGGACCGAGGGGGACACAGGGACCGAGAGAAAGACACAGGGACCGAGAGAAACACAGGGTCCGAGAGAGAGACAGGGTCCGAGAGAGACACAGGGACCGAGAGAGAGAGACACAGGGAGCGAGTGAGACACAGGGACCGAGAGAGGCACAGGGACCGAGAGAGAGAGACACAGGGACCGAGTGAGACACAGGGACCGAGATAGTGACAGGGACCGAGTGAGACACAGGGACCGAGAGAGACACAGGGACTGAGAGAGAGAGACACAGGGACCGAGAGAGACACAGGGACCGAGAGAGACACAGGGACCGAGAGAGAGAGACACAGGGACCGAGATAGTGACAGGGACCGAGAGAGACACAGGGTCCGAAGAGAGACACAGGGACCGAGAGAGAGACAGTGACCGAGAGAGACAAAGGGACTTAGAGAGAGAGACACAGGGACCGAGAGAGAGACACAGGGACCGAGAGAGATACAAGGACCGAGAGAGACACAGGGACCGAGAGAGACACAGGGACTGAGAGATAGACACAGCGACTGAGAGATAGACACAGGGACCAAGAGAGACACCAGGACAGAGAGAGACACAGGGACTGAGCGAGTTACAGGGAGTGAGAGAGAGACACAGGGACCGAGAGAGACACAGGGACTGAGCGAGTTACAGGGACCGAGAGAGAGACACAGGGACTCAGAGAGACACAGGGACCGAGAGAGACACAGGGACCGAGAGAGAGACACAGGGACCGAGAGAGAGACACAGGGACCGAGAGAGACACAGGGACCGAGACAGAGACACAGGGACCGAGAGGGACACAGGGACCGAGTGAGAGACACAGGGACCGAGTGAGAGACAGGGACCGAGAGAGAGACACAGTGACCGAGAGGGACACAGGGACCGAGAGAGAGACACAGGGACCGAGAGAAACACAGTGACCGAGGGAGAGAGACAGGGTGCAAGAGAGAGACACAGGGACCGAGTGAGACACAGGGACCGAGAGAGAGAGACAGGGACCGAGAGGGACACAGGGACCGAGACAGAGACACAGGGACCGAGAGAGAGACACAGGGACCGAGACAGAGACACAGGGACCGAGAGGGACACAGGGACCGAGAGAAACACAGGGACCGAGAGTGAGCCACAGGGACCGAGAGAAACACAGGGACCGAGTGAGAGACAGGGACCGAGAGAGACACAGGGACCGAGTGAGACACAGGGACCGAGAGAGAGACACAGGGACTGAGAGAGACACAGGGACCGACAGAGAGTCAGTGACCGAGAGAGACACTGGGACCGAGAGAGAGACACAGGGACGGAGAGAGAGAGACACATGGACTGAGAGAGACACAGGGACCGAGAGAGAGACACAGGGACCGAGTGAGACACAGGGGTGAGGTAGACACAGGGACCGAGTGAGAGACACAGGGACTGAGCGAGTCGCAGGGACCAGGAGAGACACAGGGACCAAGTGAGAGACACAGGGATCGAGAGAGAGAGACACAGGGACCTAGGGAGAGAGACACAGGGACCGAGAGGGAGACACAGGGATCTAGAGAGACACAGGGACTGAGCGAGTCACAGGGACCGAGACAGACACAGGGACCGAGAGAGAAACACAGGGAGCGAGAGGGAGACACAGGGACCGAGAGAGAGACACAGGGACCGAGAGAGAGTCACAGGGACCGAGAGAGAGTCACAGGCACCGAGAGAGAGACACAGGGACTGGGAGAGACACAGGGACCGAGAAACACACAGGGAGCAAGAGAGACACACAGGGACTGAGAGAGAGAGACAGGGACCGAGAGAGACACCGGGACCGAGAGAGAAACAGGGACCGAGAGAGACACACAGGGACCGACAGAGAGACAGTGACCGAGAGAGACACAGGGACCGAGAGAGAGACACAGGGACCGAGAGAGAGACACAGGGACTGAGAGAGACACAGGGACCGAGAGAGAGACACATGGACCGAGAGAGACGCAGGGACCGAGTGAGACACAACGACCGAGAGAGAGAGACACAGGGACCGAGTGAGACACAGGGACTGAGAGAGACACAGGCACCGAGGCTGAGAGACACAGGGACTGAGAGAGAGACACAGGGACCGACAGAGAGACAGTGACCAAGAGAGACATTGGGACCGAGAGAGAGACACAGGGACCGAGAGAGAGACACAGGGATTGCGAGACACAGGGACCGAGAAAGAGACACAGGGACCGAGAGAGACGCAGGGACCGAGTGAGACACAGGGGTGAGGGAGACACAGGGACCAAGAGAGACACAGGGACCGAGTGAGACACAGGGGTGAGGTAGACACAGGGACCGAGAGAGACACAGCGACCGAGAGAGACACAGGGACCGAGAGAGAGAGACACAGGGATCGAGAGAGACACAGGGACCTAGGGAGAGAGACACAGGGACCGAGAGGGAGACACAGGGATCGAGAGAGACACAGGGACTGAGCGAGTCACAGGGACCGAGAGAGACACAGGGACCGAGAGAGAGACACAGGGACCGAGAGAGAAACACAGGGAGCGAGAGGGAGACACAGGGACCGAGAGAGAGTCACAGGCACCGAGAGAGAGACACAGGGACCAAGAGAGACACAGGGACTGAGAGTGAGACACAGGGACCAAGAGAGACACCAGGACCGGGAGAGACATAGTGGTGAGAGAGAGATATGGGGACCGAGAGAGACACAGAGACCGAGTGAGACACACGGACCGAGGGAGACACAGGAACCGAGAGAGAGACAGAGGGACCAAGAGAGACAGGGACCGAGAGAGAGACACAGGGACCGAGAGAGAGACACAGGGACCGAGAGAGAGACACAGGGAGCAACAGAGACACAGGGACCGAGAGAGACGCAGGGACCGAGTGAGACACAGGGGTGAGGGAGACACAGGGACCGAGAGAGAGACTCAGGGACCGAGAGAGACACCGGGACCGAGAGAGGCACAGGGACCGAGAGAGAGACACAGTGACCGAGAGACAGACACAGGGACCGAGAGAGAGAGACACAGGGACCGAGAGAGACACAGGGACAGAGAGAGAGACACAGGGACCGAGAGAGACGCAGGGACCGAGTGAGACACAGGGGTGAGGGAGACACAGGGACCGAGAGAGAGACTCAGGGACCGAGAGAGACACAGGGACCGAGAGAGAGACTCAGGGACCGAGAGAGACACAGGGACCGAGAGAGAGACACAGGGACCGAGAGAGACACAGGGACCGAGAGAGAGACACAGGGACCGAGAGAGACACAGGGACCGAGAGAGACACAGGGAGCGAGTGAGACACAGCGACCGAGAGAGAGAGACACAGGGACCGAGAGAGACACAGGGACCGAGAGAGACACAGGCACCGAGAGAGAGAGACACAGGGACTGAGCGAGTCACAGGGACCGAGAGAGACACAGGGACCGAGAGAGACACAGGGACCGAGAGAGAGACAGGGAACGAGAGGGAGACACAGGGACCGAGAGGGACACAGGGAACGAGAGGGAGACACAGGGACCGAGAGAGACACAGGGACTGAGAGAGACACAGGGACTGAGAGTGAGACACAGGGACCAAGAGAGACACAGGGACCGAGAGTGAGACACAGGGGCCGAGAGAGAGAGACACAGGGAGCGAGAGAGAGACACAGGGACCGAGCGAGTCACAGGGACCGAGAGAGAGACACAGGGACTGAGAGAGACACAGGGACCGAGAGAGAGAGATACAGGGACCGACAGAGAGAGACACAGGGACCGAGAGAGAGACACAGGGACCGAGAGAGTCACAGGGACCGAGAGAGACACAGGGACCGAGAGAGAGACACAGGGACCGAGCGAGTCACAGGGACCGAGAGAGACACAGGGACCGAGAGAGAGACACAGGGACCGAGAGAGACACAGGGACCGAGAGAGAGACACAGGGACCGAGCGAGTCGCAGGGACCAGGAGAGACACAGGGACCAAGTGAGAGACACAGGGACCGAGAGAGAGAGATACAGGGATCGAGAGAGAGAGATACAGGGACCGACAGAGAGAGATACAGGGACCGAGTGAGAGACACAGGGACTGAGCGAGTCGCAGGGACCAGGAGAGACACAGGGACCAAGTGAGAGACACAGGGATCGAGAGAGAGAGACACAGGGACCGAGAGAGAGAGACACGGGAACCGAGAGATAGACACATGGGCCGAGAGAGACACAGGGACCGACAGAGAGGCACAGGGACCGAGTGAGACACAGGGACCGAGAGAGAGACACAGGGACCGAGAGAGACACAGAGACCGACAGAGAGACAGTGACCGAGAGAGACACAGGGACCGACAGAGAGACAGTGACCGAGAGAGATACAGGGATCGAGAGAGAGAGATACAGGGACCTAGTGAGGGACACCGGGACTGAGCGAGTCACAGGGACCGAGAGAGACACAGGAACCGAGAGAGAGACTCAGGGACTGAGAGAGAGACACAGGGACCGAGTGAGACACAGGGACCGAGAGAGAGACACTGGGACCGAGAGAGACACAGGGACCGAGTGAGACACACGGACCGAGGGAGACACAGGAACCGAGAGAGAGACACAGGGACCAAGAGAGACAGGGACCGAGAGAGAGACACAGTGACCGAGAGAGAGACACCGGGACAGAGAGAGAGATGGGACCGAGAGAGAGACACAGGGACCGAGAGAGAGACACAGGGACTGAGAGAGAGACACAGTGACCGAGAGAGAGACACCGGGACAGAGAGAGAGTTAGGAACCGAGAGAGAGACACAGGGACTGAGAGAGAGAGACAGGGACTGGGAGAGACACAGGGACCAAGAAACACACAGGGAGCAAGAGAGACGCAGGGACCGAGTGAGACACAGCGACCGAGAGAGAGAGACACAGGGACGGAGTGAGACACAGGGACTGAGAGAGACACAGGCACCGAGGCTGAGAGACACAGGGACTGAGAGAGAGACACAGGGACCGACAGAGAGACAGTGACCAAGAGAGACATTGGGACCGAGAGAGAGACACAGGGACCGAGAGAGAGACACAGGGACTGCGAGACACAGGGACCGAGAAAGAGACACAGGGACCGAGAGAGACGCAGGGACCGAGTGAGACACAAGGATCGAGAGAGACACAGGGGTGAGGTAGACACAGGGACCGAGAGAGACACAGCGACCGAGAGAGACACAGGGACCGAGAGAGAGAGACACAGGGACCGAGAGAGACACAGGGACCTAGGGAGAGAGACACAGGGACCGAGAGGGAGACACAGGGATCGAGAGAGACACAGGGACTGAGCGAGTCACAGGGACCGAGAGAGACACAGGGACCGAGAGAGAGACACAGGGACCGAGAGAGAAACACAGGGAGCGAGAGGGAGACACAGGCACCGAGAGAGAGACACAGGGACCAAGAGAGACACAGGGACTGAGAGTGAGACACAGGGACCAAGAGAGACACCAGGACCGGGAGAGACACAGGGGCGGAGAGAAACACAGGGACAGAGGGAGAGAGACACAGTGACCGAGATAGAGACACAGGGACCGAGAGACACACAGGGACCGAGTTCGACACAGGGGTGAGAGGGAGACACAGGGACCGAGAGAGACACAGGGACCGAGTGAGACACAGGGACCGATGGAGAGAGACACAGGGACCAAGAGAGAGACACAGGGACCGAGAGAGAGAGACACAAGGACCGAGAGAGACACAAGGACCTAGAGAGAGACACAGGGACCGAGAGAGTCACAGGGACCGAGAGAGAAAGACAGTGACCGAGAGAGAGACACCGGGACAGAGAGAGAGTTACAGTGACTGAGAGAGAGAGAGACAGGCACCGGGGGAGACACAATGATCGAGTGAGACACAGGGACCGAGAAAGACACAGGGACCGAGAAAGACACAGGGAGCAAGAGAGTGACATAGGGACCGAGAGAGAGACACAGGGACCGAGAAAGACACAGGGAGCAAGAGACAGACACAGGGACCGAGACAGAGAGACACAGGCACCGAGAAAGAGACACAGGGACCGAGTGAGAGACTCAGGGACAGAGAGAGAGACACAGGGACCGAGAAAGAGACACAGGGACCGAGTGAGACACAGGGAGAGAGTGACAGGGACCGAGTGAGACACAGGGACCCAGAGAGAGACACAGGGACCGAGAGAGACACAAGGACCTAGAGAGAGACACAGGGACCGAGAGAGTCACAGGGACCGAGAGAGAGACACAGGGACCGAGAGATTCACAGGGACCGAGAGAGAGAGACAGGGACCCAGAGAGAGACACAGGGACCGAGAGAGACACAAGGACCTAGAGAGAGACACAGGGACCAAGAGAGTCACAGGGACCGAGAGAGAGACAGGGACCGAGTGAGAGACACAGGGACTGAGAGAGAGAGAGACAGGGACTGAGCGAGTAACAGGGACCGAGAGAGACACAGGGTCCGAGAGAGAGAGACACAGGGACCGAGAGAGAGACACAAGGACCGAGAGAGAAACTGGGACATGGGGAGAGAGACACAGGGACCGAGAGAGAGACACAGGGACTGAGCGAGTAACAGGGACCGAGAGAGACACAGGGTCCGAGAGAGAGAGACACAGGGACCGAGAGAGAGACACAGGGACCGAGTGAGAGACACAGGGACTGAGCGAGTCACAGGGACCGAGAGAGAGACAGCGTCCGAGAGAGACACAGGGACCGAGAGAGAGAGACACAGGGACCGAGCGAGACACAGGGACCGAGTGAGACACAGCGTCCGAGAGAGACACAGGGACCGAGAGAGAGAGACACAGGGACCGAGAGAGAAACCGGGACATGGGGAGAGAGACACAGGGACCGAGAGAGAGACACAGGGACCGAGTGAGAGACACAGGGACTGAGCGAGTCACAGGGACCGAGAGAGACACAGGGACCGAGAGAGGGACACAGGGACCGAGACAGACACAGGGACTGAGAGAGATACAGGGACCCGGAGTGAGACACAGGGACTGAGAGAGTGACACAGGGACCAAGAGAGACACCAGGACCGAGAGAGACACAGGGGTGAGAGAGAGATACAGGGACCGAGAGAGACACAGGTACCGAGTCAGACACAGGGACGGAGAGAGACACCGGGACCGAGAGAGACACAGGGACCAAGGGAGAGAGACAGGGTCCGAGAGAGAGAGACACAGGGACCGAATGAGACACAGGGACCGAGAGAGTGACAGGGACCGAGTGAGACACAGCGACCGAGAGAGAGACACAGGGACCCAGAGAGCGACACAGGGACTGAGAGAGTCACAGGGACCGAGAGAGAGACACAGGCACTGAGAGAGAGACACAGGGACTGAGAGAGAGACACAGGGACTGAGAGAGAGACACAGGGACCAAGAGAGACACCAGGACCGAGAGAGACACAGGGGTGAGAGAGACAGCGGGACCGAGAGAGACATAGGGACCCAGAGTGAGACACAGGGATCGAGAGAGACACAGGGACCCAGAGAGAGACACAGGGACTGAGAGAGACACAGGGACCGAGAGAGAGACAGTGACCGAGAGAGACACAGGGACTGAGAGAGAGAGACACAGGGACCGAGAGAGAGACACAAGGACCGAGAGAGACACCGGGACTGAGAGAGACACAGGGACCCAGAGAGAGACTCAGGGACCAAGAGAGACACAAGGACCGAGAGAGACACAGGGACCGAGTGAGACACAGGGGTGAGAGAGAGACACAAGGACCGAGAGAGACACAGGGACCGAGAGAGTCACAGGAACCGAGAGAGAGAAACAGTGACCGAGAGAGAGACACCGGGACAGAGAGAGAGACACAGGGACCGAGAAAGACACAGGGACCGAGAAAGACACAGGGAGCAAGAGAGAGACACAGGGACCGAGAGAGAGACACAGGGACCGAGAAAGACACAGGGAGCAAGAGACAGACACAGGGACCGAGACAGAGAGACACAGGGACCGAGAAAGAGACAAATGGACCGAGTGAGAGACTCAGGGACCGAGTGAGAGACACAGGGACAGAGAGAGAGACACAGGGACCGAGAAAGAGACACAGGGACCGAGTGAGACACAGGGACCGAGAGAGTGACAGGGACCGAGTGAGACACAGGGACCCAGAGAGAGACACAGGGACCGAGAGAGACACAAGGACCTAGAGAGAGACACAGGGACCGAGAGAGACACAGGGACAGAGAGAGAGACAGTGACCGAGAGAGACACAGGGACTGAGAGAGAGAGACACAGGGACCGAGAGAGAGACACAAGGACCGAGAGAGAGACAGGGACCGAGAGAGACACAGGGACCGAGAGAGAGACAGTGACCGAGAGAGACACAGGGACTGAGAGAGAGAGACACAGGGACTGAGAGAGAGACACAAGGACCGAGAGAGACACAGGGTCCGAGTGAGACACAGGGGTGAGAGGGAGACACAGGGACCGAGCGAGACACAGGGACCGAGTGAGACACAGCGTCCGAGAGAGACACAGGGACCGAGAGAGAGAGACACAGGGACCGAGAGAGAAACTGGGAAATGGGGAGAGAGTCACAGGGACCGACAGCGACACTGAAATAGAGAGAGAGACAGGGACCGAGTGAGACACAGGGACCGAGAGAGACACAGGGACCGAGAGAGACACAGGGACCGAGAGAGAGACAGTGACCGAGAGAGACACAGGGACTGAGAGAGAGAGACACAGGGACTGAGAGTGAGACACAAGGACCGAGAGAGACACAGGGTCCGAGTGAGACACAGGGGTGAGAGGGAGACACAGGGACCGAGCGAGACACAGGGACCGAGTGAGACACAGCGTCCGAGAGAGAGACAGGGACCGAGAGAGAGACACAAGGACCGAGAGAGAAACTGGGACATGGGGAGAGAGACACAGGGACCGAGAGAGAGACACAGGGACTGAGCGAGTCACAGGGACCGAGAGAGACACAGGGTCCGAGAGAGAGAGACACAGGGACCGAGAGAGAGACACAGGGACCGAGAGAGACATAGGGACTGAGACAGTCCCAGGGACCCGGAGAGAGACACAGGGACTGAGAGAGTGACACAGGGACCAAGAGAGACACCAGGACCGAGAGAGACACAGGGGTGAGAGAGAGATACAGGGACCGAGAGAGACACAGGGACCGAGTGAGACACAGGGACCGAGAGAGACACCGGGACCGAGAGAGACACAGGGACCGAGGGAGAGAGACACAGGGACCGAGTGAGACACAGGGACCGAGGGAGAGAGACAGGGTCCGAGAGAGAGAGACACAGGGACTGAGAGAGTCACAGGGACCGAGAGAGAGACACAGGCACTGAGAGAGAGACACAGGGACTGAGAGAGAGACACAGGGACTGAGAGAGAGACACAGGGACCAAGAGAGACACCAGGACCGAGAGAGACACAGGGACCAAGAGAGACACCGGGACCGAGAGAGACACAGGGACCCAGAGTGAGACACAGGGATCGAGAGAGACACTGGGACCCAGAGAGAGACACAGGGACCGAGAGAGACACAGGGACTGAGAGAGAGAGAGACACAGGGACCGAGAGAGAGACACAAGGACCGAGAGAGACACAGGGACCGAGTGAGACACAGGGATCGAGAGAGAGAGACACAGGGACTGAGAGAGACACAGGGACCGAGCGAGACACAGGGACCGAGTGAGACACAGCGTCCGAGAGAGACACAGGGACCAAGAGAGGGAGACACAGGGACCGAGAGAGAAACAGGGACCGGGGGAGAGAGACACAGGGACCGAGAGAGAGACACAAGGACCGAGAGAGACACAGGGACTGAGTGAGACACAGGGGTGAGAGGGAGACACAGGGACCGAGCGAGACACAGGGACCGATTGAGACACAGGGACCGAGAGAGTCACAGGGACCGAGAGAGAGACAGGGACCGAGTGAGAGACACAGGGACCGAGAGAGACACAGGGACCGAGAGAGACACAGGGACTGAGAGAGACACAGGGACCGAGTGAGACACAGGGGTGAGAGGGAGACACAGGAACCGAGTGAGACACAGGGACCGAGAGAGAGACACAGGGACCGAGAGAGACACAAGGACCGAGAGAGACACAGGGACCGAGTGAGACACAGGGACCGAGTGAGACACAGCGTCCGAGAGAGACACAGGCACCGAGAGAGAGACACAGGGACCGAGTGAGAGACACAGGGACTGAGCGAGTCACAGGGACCGAGAGAGACACAGGGACCGAGAGAGAGAGGCACAGGGACCGAGACAGACACAGGGACTGAGAGAGATACAGGGACCCGGAGTGAGACACAGGGACTGAGAGAGTGACACAGGGACCAAGAGAGACACCAGGACCGAGAGAGACACAGGGGTGAGAGAGAGATACAGGGACCGAGAGAGACACAGGGACCGAGTGAGACACAGGGACGGAGAGAGACACAGGGACCCAGTGAGACACAGGGACCGAGGGAGAGAGAGAGGGTCCGAGAGAGAGAGACACAGGGACCGAATGAGACACAGGGACCGAGAGAGTGACAGGGACCGAGTGAGACACAGGGACCGAGAAAGACACAGGGAGCAAGAGAGAGACACAGGGACCGAGAGGGAAACAGGGACCGAGAGAGAGACACAGGGACCGAGAGAAACACAGGGACCGAGAGAGAGAGACAGGGACCGAGAGATTGACACAGGGACCGAGTGAGACACAGGGACCGAGAGGGACACAGGGACTGAGAGAGAGACACAGTGGCAGAGAGAAACACAGGGACAGAGGGAGAGAGACACAGTGACCGAGATAGAGACACAGGGACCGAGAGAGACACAGGGACCGAGTGAGACACAGGGACCGAGGGAGAGAGACACAGGGACCAAGAGAGAGACACAAGGACCGAGAGAGACACAAGGACCTAGAGAGAGACACAGGGACCGAGTGAGTCACAGGGACCGAGAGAGAGACAGGGACCGAGAGAGAGACACAGGGACCGAGAGAAAGACACAGGGACCGAGAAAGACACAGGGAGCAAGAGACAGACGCAGGGACCGAGACAGAGAGACACAGGGACCGAGAAAGAGACAAATGGACCGAGTGAGAGACTCAGGGACCGAGTGAGAGACACAGGGACAGAGAGAGAGACACAGGGACCGAGAAAGAGACACAGGGACCGAGTGAGACACAGGGACCGAGAGAATGACAGGGACCGAGTGAGACACAGGGACCCAGAGAGAGACACAGGGACCGAGAGAGACACAAGGACCTAGAGAGAGACACAGGGACCGAGAGAGACACAGGGACCGAGAGAGAGACAGTGACCGAGAGAGACACAGGGACTGAGAGAGAGAGACACAGGGACCGAGAGAGAGACACAAGGACCGAGAGAGAGAGACACAGGGACCGAGAGAGAGACACAAGGACCGAGAGAGAGACAGGGACCGAGAGAGACACAGGGACCGAGAGAGAGACAGTGACCGAGAGAGACACAGGGACTGAGAGAGAGAGACACAGGGACTGAGAGAGAGACACAAGGACCGAGAGAGACACAGGGTCCGAGTGAGACACAGGGGTGAGAGGGAGACACAGGGACTGAGAGAGACACAGGGACCGAGCGAGACACAGGGACCGAGTGAGACACAGCGTCCGAGAGAGACACAGGGACCGAGAGAGAGAGACACAGGGACCGAGAGAGAAACTGGGAAATGGGGAGAGAGTCACAGGGACCGACAGCGACACTGAAATAGAGAGAGAGACAGGGACCGAGTGAGACACAGGGACCGAGAGAGACACAGGGACCGAGAGAGACACAGGGACCGAGAGAGAGACAGTGACCGAGAGAGACACAGGGACTGAGAGAGAGAGACACAGGGACTGAGAGTGAGACACAAGGACCGAGAGAGACACAGGGTCCGAGTGAGACACAGGGGTGAGAGGGAGACACAGGGACCGAGCGAGACACAGGGACCGAGTGAGACACAGCGTCCGAGAGAGAGACAGGGACCGAGAGAGAGACACAAGGACCGAGAGAGAAACTGGGACATGGGGAGAGAGACACAGGGACCGAGAGAGAGACACAGGGACTGAGCGAGTCACAGGGACCGAGAGAGACACAGGGTCCGAGAGAGAGAGACACAGGGACCGAGAGAGAGACACAGGGACCGAGAGAGACATAGGGACTGAGACAGTCCCAGGGACCCGGAGAGAGACACAGGGACTGAGAGAGTGACACAGGGACCAAGAGAGACACCAGGACCGAGAGAGACACAGGGGTGAGAGAGAGATACAGTGACCGAGAGAGACACAGGGACCGAGTGAGACACAGGGACCGAGAGAGACACCGGGACCGAGAGAGACACAGGGACCGAGGGAGAGAGACACAGGGACCGAGTGAGACACAGGGACCGAGGGAGAGAGACAGGGTCCGAGAGACAGAGACACAGGGACTGAGAGAGTCACAGGGACCGAGAGAGAGACACAGGCACTGAGAGAGAGACACAGGGACTGAGAGAGAGACACAGGGACTGAGAGAGAGACACAGGGACCAAGAGAGACACCAGGACCGAGAGAGACACAGGGACCAAGAGAGACACCGGGACCGAGAGAGACACAGGGACCCAGAGTGAGACACAGGGATCGAGAGAGACACTGGGACCCAGAGAGAGACACAGGGAGCGAGAGAGACACAGGGACTGAGAGAGAGAGAGACACAGGGACCGAGAGAGAGACACAAGGACCGAGAGAGACACAGGGACCGAGTGAGACACAGGGACCGAGTGAGACACAGCGTCCGAGAGAGACACAGGGACCAAGAGAGGGAGACACAGGGACCGAGAGAGAAACAGGGACCGGGGGAGAGAGACACAGGGACCGAGAGAGAGACACAAGGACCGAGAGAGACACAGGGACCGAGCGAGACACAGGGACCGAGTGAGACACAGCGTCCGAGAGAGACACAGGGACCAAGAGAGGGAGACACAGGGACCGAGAGAGAAACAGGGACCGGGGGAGAGAGACACAGGGACCGAGAGAGAGACACAAGGACCGAGAGAGACACAGGGACTGAGTGAGACACAGGGGTGAGAGGGAGACACAGGGACCGAGCGAGACACAGGGACCGATTGAGACACAGGGACCGAGAGAGTCACAGGGACCGAGAGAGAGACAGGGACCGAGTGAGAGACACAGGGACCGAGAGAGACACAGGGACCGAGAGAGACACAGGGACTGAGAGAGACACAGGGACCGAGTGAGACACAGGGGTGAGAGGGAGACACAGGAACCGAGTGAGACACAGGGACCGAGAGAGAGACACAGGGACCGAGAGAGACACAAGGACCGAGAGAGACACAGGGACCGAGTGAGACACAGGGACCGAGTGAGACACAGCGTCCGAGAGAGACACAGGCACCGAGAGAGAGACACAGGGACCGAGTGAGAGACACAGGGACTGAGCGAGTCACAGGGACCGAGAGAGACACAGGGACCGAGAGAGAGAGGCACAGGGACCGAGAGAGAGACACAGGGACCGAGACAGACACAGGGACTGAGAGAGATACAGGGACCCGGAGTGAGACACAGGGACTGAGAGAGTGACACAGGGACCAAGAGAGACACCAGGACCGAGAGAGACACAGGGGTGAGAGAGAGATACAGGGACCGAGAGAGACACAGGGACCGAGTGAGACCCAGGGACGGAGAGAGACACAGGGACCCAGTGAGACACAGGGACCGAGGGAGAGAGAGAGGGTCCGAGAGAGAGAGACACAGGGACCGAATGAGACACAGGGCCCGAGAGAGTGACAGGGACCGAGTGAGACACAGGGACCGAGAAAGACACAGGGAGCAAGAGAGAGACACAGGGACCGAGAGGGAAACAGGGACCGAGAGAGAGACACAGGGACCGAGAGAAACACAGGGACCGAGAGAGAGAGACAGGGACCGAGAGATTGACACAGGGACCGAGTGAGACACAGGGACCGAGAGGGACACAGGGACTGAGAGAGAGACACAGTGGCGGAGAGAAACACAGGGACAGAGGGAGAGAGACACAGTGACCGAGATAGAGACACAGGGACCGAGAGAGACACAGGGACCGAGTGAGACACAGGGACCGAGGGAGAGAGACACAGGGACCAAGAGAGAGACACAAGGACCGAGAGAGACACAAGGACCTAGAGAGAGACACAGGGACCGAGTGAGTCACAGGGACCGAGAGAGAGACAGGGACCGAGAGAGAGACACAGGGACCGAGAGAAAGACACAGGGACCGAGAAAGACACAGGGAGCAAGAGACAGACGCAGGGACCGAGACAGAGAGACACAGGGACCGAGAAAGAGACAAATGGACCGAGTGAGAGACTCAGGGACCGAGTGAGAGACACAGGGACAGAGAGAGAGACACAGGGACCGAGAAAGAGACACAGGGACCGAGTGAGACACAGGGACCGAGAGAGTGACAGGGACCGAGTGAGACACAGGGACCCAGAGAGAGACACAGGGACCGAGAGAGACACAAGGACCTAGAGAGAGACACAGGGACCGAGAGAGTCACAGGGACCGACAGCGACACTGAAATAGAGAGGGAGACACAGGGACCGAGTGAGACACAGGGACCGAGAGAGAGACAGGGACCGAGTGAGAGACACAGGGACCGAGTGAGACACAGGGGCCGAGAGAGAGACAAAGGGAACAAGGGAGACACAGGGACCGAGAGAGAGACAGTGACCGAGAGAGACACAGGGACTGAGAGAGAGAGACACAGGGACCGAGAGAGAGACACAAGGACCGAGAGAGACACAGGGACCGAGAGAGACACAGGGACCGAGAGAGAGACAGTGACCGAGAGAGAGACAGGGACTGAGAGAGAGAGACACAGGGACTGAGAGAGAGACACAAGGACCGAGAGAGACACAGGGACCGAGTGAGACACAGGGGTGAGAGGGAGACACAGGGACCGAGCGAGACACAGGGACCGAGTGAGACACAGCGTCCGAGAGAGACACAGGGACCGAGAGAGAGAGACACAGGGACCGAGAGAGAAACTGGGACATGGGGAGAGAGACACAGGGACCGAGAGAGACACAGGGACCGAGAGAGAGACACAGGGACCGAGTGAGAGACACAGGGACTGAGCGAGTCACAGGGACCGAGAGAGACACAGGGACCGAGAGAGACAGGCACAGGGACCGAGAGAGAGACACAGGGACCGAGACAGACACAGGGACTGAGAGAGATACAGGGACCCGAAGTGAGACACAGGGACTGAGAGAGTGACACAGGGACCAAGAGAGACACCAGGACCGAGAGAGACACAGGGGTGAGAGAGAGATACAGGGACCGAGAGAGACACAGGGACCGAGTGAGACATAGGGACGGAGAGAGACACCGGGACCGAGAGAGACACAGGGACCGAGAGAGAGAGACACAGGGACCCAGTGAGACACAGGGACCGAGGGAGAGAGACAGGGTCCGAGAGAGAGAGACACAGGGACCGAATGAGACACAGGGACCGAGAGAATGACAGGGACCGAGTGAGACACAGCGACCGAGAGAGAGACACAGGGACCCAGAGAGCGACACAGGGACTGAGAGAGTCACAGGGACCGAGAGAGAGACACAGGCACTGAGAGAGAGACACAGGGACTGCGAGAGAGACACAGGGGCTGAGAGAGAGACACAGGGACCAAGAGAGACACCAGGACCGAGAGAGACACAGGGGTGAGAGAGACACCGGGACCGAGAGAGACACAGGGACCCAGAGTGAGACACAGGGACCAAGAGAGACACAAGGACCGAGAGAGAGACACAGGGACCGAGAGAGACACAGGGACTGAGAGAGTCACAGGGACCGAGAGAGAGACAGTGACCGAGAGAGACACAGGGACTGAGAGAGAGAGACACAGGGACCGAGAGAGAGACACAAGGACCGAGAGAGACACAGGGACCGAGTGAGACACAGGGGTGAGAGGGAGACACAGGGACCGAGCGAGACACAGGGACCGAGTGAGACACAGCGTCCGAGAGAGACACAGGAACCAAGAGAGGGAGACACAGGGACCGAGAGAGAAACAGGGACCGGGGGAGAGAGACACAGGGATCGAGAGAGACACAGGGACCAAGAGAGACACAAGGACCTAGAGAGAGACACAGGGACCGAGAGAGACACAGGGACTGAGAGAGTCACAGGGACCGAGAGAGAGACACAGGCACCGAGAGAGACACAGTGACTGAGAGAGTCACAGGGACCGAGAGAGAGACACAGGCACTGAGAGAGAGACACAGGGACTGAGAGAGAGACACAGGGGCTGAGAGAGAGACACAGGGACCAAGAGAGACACCAGGACCGAGAGAGACACAGGGGTGAGAGAGACACCGGGACCGAGAGAGACACAGGGACCCAGAGTGAGACACAGGGACCAAGAGAGACACAAGGACCTAGAGAGAGACACAGGGACCGAGAGAGACACAGGGACTGAGAGAGTCACAGGGACCGAGAGAGAGACAGTGACCGAGAGAGACACAGGGACAGAGAGAGAGACACAGGGACCGAGAGAGAGACACAAGGACCGAGAGAGACACAGGGACCGAGTGAGACACAGGGGTGAGAGGGAGACACAGGGACCGAGCGAGACACAGGGACCGAGTGAGACACAGCGTCCGAGAGAGACACAGGAACCAAGAGAGGGAGACACAGGGACCAAGAGAGAAACAGGGACCGGGGGAGAGAGACACAGGGATCGAGAGAGACACAGGGACCGAGAGAGAGACACAGGGACCGAGAGAGAGACACAGGGACCGAGAGAGACACAGGGACTGAGAGAGACACAGGGACCGAGAGAGAGACACAGGCACCGAGAGAGAGACACAGTGACTGAGAGAGAGAGACACAGGGACTGATAGAGAGACACAGTGACCGAGAGTGAGACACCGGGACAGAGAGAGAGATACAGGGACTGAGCGAGTCACAGGGACCGAGACAGAGACAGGTACCGAGTGAGAGACACAGGTACCAAGTGAGAGACACAGCGACCGAGAGAGAGACACAGGGACCGAGAGAGAGAGACACAGGGACCGAGAGAGACACCGGGATCGAGAGAGACACAGGGACCGAGACAGAGACAGGTACCGAGTGAGAGACACAGGGACCGAGTGAGAGACACAGGGACCGAGAGAGAGACACAGGGACCGAGAGAAACACAGTAACCGAGAGAGAGAGAGAGAGACAGGGGGTGAGAGAGAGAGACAGGGACCGAGAGAGTGACACAGGGACCGTGTGAGACACAGGGACCGATAAAGACACAGGGAGCAAGAGAGAGACACAGGGACCGAGAGGGAAACAGGGACCGAGAGAGAGACACAGGGACCGAGAGAAACACAGTGACCGAGAGAGAGAGACAGGGACCGAGAGAGTGACACAGGGACCGAGTGAGACACAGGGACCGAGTGAGACACAGGAACCGAGAGGGACACAGGGCCTGAGAGAGAGACACAGGGGCGGAGAGAAACACAGGGACAGAGGGAGAGAGACACAGTGACCGAGATAGAGACACAGGGACCGAGAGAGACACAGGGACCGAGTTCGACACAGGGGTGAGAGGGAGACACAGGGACCGAGAGAGACACAGGGACCGAGTGAGACACAGGGACCGATGGAGAGAGACACAGGGACCAAGAGAGAGACACAGGGACCGAGAGAGAGAGACACAAGGACCGAGAGAGACACAAGGACCTAGAGAGAGACACAGGGACCGAGAGAGTCACAGGGACCGAGAGAGAAAGACAGTGACCGAGAGAGAGACACCGGGACAGAGAGAGAGTTACAGGGACTGAGAGAGAGAGAGACAGGCACCGGAGGAGACACAATGACCGAGTGAGACACAGGGACCGAGAAAGACACAGGGACCGAGAAAGACACAGGGACCGAGAAAGACACAGGGAGCAAGAGAGTGACATAGGGACCGAGAGAGAGACACAGGGACCGAGAAAGACACAGGGAGCAAGAGACAGACACAGGGACCGAGACAGAGAGACACAGGCACCGAGAAAGAGACACAGGGACCGAGTGAGAGACTCAGGGACCGAGTGAGAGACACAGGGACAGAGAGAGAGACACAGGGACCGAGAAAGAGACACAGGGACCGAGTGAGACACAGGGAGAGAGTGACAGGGACCGAGTGAGACACAGGGACCCAGAGAGAGACACAGGGACCGAGAGAGACACAAGGACCTAGAGAGAGACACAGGGACCGAGAGAGTCACAGGGACCGAGAGAGAGACACAGGGACCGAGAGATTCACAGGGACCGAGAGAGAGAGACAGGGACCCAGAGAGAGACACAGGGACCGAGAGAGACACAAGGACCTAGAGAGAGACACAGGGACCGAGAGAGTCACAGGGACCGAGAGAGAGACAGGGACCGAGTGAGAGACACAGGGACTGAGAGAGAGAGAGACAGGGACCGAGAGAGAGACACAAGGACCGAGAGAGAAACTGGGACATGGGGAGAGAGACACAGGGACCGAGAGAGAGACACAGGGACTGAGCGAGTCACAGGGACCGAGAGAGACACAGGGTCCGAGAGAGAGAGACACAGGGACCGAGAGAGAGACACAGGGACCGAGAGAGACATAGGGACTGAGAGAGACCCAGGGACCCGGAGAGAGACACAGGGACTGAGAGAGTGACACAGGGACCAAGAGAGACACCAGGACCGAGAGAGACACAGGGGTGAGAGAGAGATACAGGGACCGAGAGAGACACAGGGACCGAGTGAGACACAGGGACCGAGAGAGACACCGGGACCGAGAGAGACACAGGGACCGAGGGAGAGAGACACAGGGACCGAGTGAGACACAGGGACCGAGGGAGAGAGACAGGGTCCGAGAGAGAGAGACACAGGGACTGAGAGAGTCACAGGGACCGAGAGAGAGACACAGGCACTGAGAGAGAGACACAGGGACTGAGAGAGAGACACAGGGACTGAGAGAGAGACACAGGGACCAAGAGAGACACCAGGACCGAGAGAGACACAGGGACCAAGAGAGACACCGGGACCGAGAGAGACACAGGGACCCAGAGTGAGACACAGGGATCGAGAGAGACACTGGGACCCAGAGAGAGACACAGGGAGCGAGAGAGACACAGGGACTGAGAGAGAGAGAGACACAGGGACCGAGAGAGAGACACAAGGACCGAGAGAGACACAGGGACCGAGTGAGACACAGGGATCGAGAGAGAGAGACACGGACTGAGAGAGACACAGGGACCGAGCGAGACACAGGGACCGAGTGAGACACAGCGTCCGAGAGAGACACAGGGACCAAGAGAGGGAGACACAGGGACCGAGAGAGAAACAGGGACCGGGGGAGAGAGACACAGGGACCGAGAGAGAGACACAAGGACCGAGAGAGACACAGGGACTGAGTGAGACACAGGGGTGAGAGGGAGACACAGGGACCGAGCGAGACACAGGGACCGATTGAGACACAGGGACCGAGAGAGTCACAGGGACCGAGAGAGAGACAGGGACCGAGTGAGAGACACAGGGACCGAGAGAGACACAGGGACCGAGAGAGACACAGGGACTGAGAGAGACACAGGGACCGAGTGAGACACAGGGGTGAGAGGGAGACACAGGAACCGAGTGAGACACAGGGACCGAGAGAGAGACACAGGGACCGAGAGAGACACAAGGACCGAGAGAGACACAGGGACCGAGTGAGACACAGGGACCGAGTGAGACACAGCGTCCGAGAGAGACACAGGCACCGAGAGAGAGACACAGGGACCGAGTGAGAGACACAGGGACTGAGCGAGTCACAGGGACCGAGAGAGACACAGGGACCGAGAGAGAGAGACACAGGGACCAAGAGAGACACCAGGACCGAGAGAGACACAGGGGTGAGAGAGAGATACAGGGACCGAGAGAGACACAGGGACCGAGTGAGACACAGGGACGGAGAGAGACACAGGGACCCAGTGAGACACAGGGACCGAGGGAGAGAGACAGGGTCCGAGAGAGAGAGACACAGGGACCGAATGAGACACAGGGACCGAGAGAGTGACAGGAACCGAGTGAGACACAGCGACCGAGAGAGAGACACAGGGACCCAGAGAGCGACACAGGGACTGAGAGAGTCACAGGCACTGAGAGAGAGACACAGGGACTGAGAGAGAGACACAGGGACTGAGAGAGAGACACAGGCACTGAGAGAGAGACACAGGGACTGAGAGAGAGACACAGGGACTGAGAGAGAGACACAGGGACCAAGAGAGACACCAGGACCGAGAGAGACACAGGGGTGAGAGAGACACCGGGACCGAGAGAGACACAGGGACCCAGAGTGAGACACAGGGGTCGAGAGAGACACAGGGACCCAGAGAGAGACACAGGGACCAAGAGAGACACAAGGACCTAGAGAGAGACACAGGGACCGAGTGAGACACAGGGACCGAGAAAGACACAGGGACCGAGAGAGAGACAGGGACCGAGAAAGACACAGGGAGCAAGAGAGTGACATAGGGACCGAGAGAGAGACACAGGGACCGAGAGAGACATAGGGACTGAGAGAGACCCAGGGACCCGGAGAGAGACACAGGGACTGAGAGAGTGACACAGGGACCAAGAGAGACACCAGGACCGAGAGAGACACAGGGGTGAGAGAGAGATACAGGGACCGAGAGAGACACAGGGACCGAGTGAGACACAGGGACCGAGAGAGACACCGGGACCGAGAGAGACACAGGGACCGAGGGAGAGAGACACAGGGACCGAGTGAGACACAGGGACCGAGGGAGAGACACAGGCACTGAGAGAGAGACACAGGGACTGAGAGAGAGACACAGGGACTGAGAGAGAGACACAGGGACCAAGAGAGACACCAGGACCGAGAGAGACACAGGGACCAAGAGAGACACCGGGACCGAGAGAGACACAGGGACCCAGAGTGAGACACAGGGATCGAGAGAGACACTGGGACCCAGAGAGAGACACAGGGAGCGAGAGAGACACAGGGACTGAGAGAGAGAGAGACACAGGGACCGAGAGAGAGACACAAGGACCGAGAGAGACACAGGGACCGAGTGAGACACAGGGATCGAGAGAGAGAGACACAGGGACTGAGAGAGACACAGGGACCGAGCGAGACACAGGGACCGAGTGAGACACAGCGTCCGAGAGAGACACAGGGACCAAGAGAGGGAGACACAGGGACCGAGAGAGAAACAGGGACCGGGGGAGAGAGACACAGGGACCGAGAGAGAGACACAAGGACCGAGAGAGACACAGGGACTGAGTGAGACACAGGGGTGAGAGGGAGACACAGGGACCGAGCGAGACACAGGGACCGATTGAGACACAGGGACCGAGAGAGTCACAGGGACCGAGAGAGAGACAGGGACCGAGAGAGAGACAGGGACCGAGAGAGACACAGGGACTGAGAGAGACACAGGGACCGAGTGAGACACAGGGGTGAGAGGGAGACACAGGAACCGAGTGAGACACAGGGACCGAGAGAGAGACACAGGGACCGAGAGAGACACAAGGACCGAGAGAGACACAGGGACCGAGTGAGACACAGGGACCGAGTGAGACACAGCGTCCGAGAGAGACACAGGCACCGAGAGAGAGACACAGGGACCGAGTGAGAGACACAGGGACTGAGCGAGTCACAGGGACCGAGAGAGACACAGGGACCGAGAGTGAGAGACACAGGGACTGAGCGAGTCACAGGGACCGAGAGAGAGACACAGGGACCGAGACAGACACAGGGACTGAGAGAGACGCAGGGACCCGGAGTGAGACACAGGGACTGAGAGAGTGACACAGGGACCAAGAGAGACACCAGGACCGAGAGAGACACAGGGGTGAGAGAGAGATACAGGGACCGAGAGAGACACAGGGACCGAGTGAGACACAGGGACGGAGAGAGACACAGGGACCCAGTGAGACACAGGGACCGAGGGAGAGAGACAGGGTCCGAGAGAGAGAGACACATGGACCGAATGAGACACAGGGACCGAGACAGTGACAGGGACCGAGTGAGACACAGCGACCGAGAGAGAGACACAGGGACCCAGAGAGCGACACAGGGACTGAGAGAGTCACAGGCACTGAGAGAGAGACACAGGGACTGAGAGAGAGACACAGGGACTGAGAGAGAGACACAGGCACTGAGAGAGAGACACAGGGACTGAGAGAGAGACACAGGGACTGAGAGAGAGACACAGGGACCAAGAGAGACACCAGGACCGAGAGAGACACAGGGGTGAGAGAGACACCGGGACCGAGAGAGACACAGGGACCCAGAGTGAGACACAGGGATCGAAAGAGACACAGGGACTGAGAGAGAGACACAGGGACCAAGAGAGACACAAGGACCTAGAGAGAGACACAGGGACCGAGAGAGACACAGGGACTGAGAGAGACACAGGGACCGAGAGAGAGACAGTGACCGAGAGAGACACAGGGACTGAGAGAGAGAGACACAGGGACCGAGAGAGAGACACAAGGACCGAGAGAGACTCAGGGACCGAGTGAGAGACACAGGGACAGAGAGAGAGACACAGGGACCGAGAAAGAGACACAGGGACCGAGTGAGACACAGGGAGCAAGAGACAGACACAGGGACCGAGACAGAGAGACACAGGGACCGAGACAGAGACAGGTACTGAGTGAGAGACACAGGGACCGAGTGAGAGACACTGACCGAGAGAGAGAGACACAGGGACCGAGAGAAACACAGTAACCGAGAGAGAGAGAGAGAGACAGGGGATGAGAGAGAGAGACAGTGACCGAGAGAGTGACACAGGGACCGAGTGAGACACAGGGACCGAGAAAGACACAGGGAGCAAGAGAGAGACACAGGGACCGAGAGGGAAACAGGGACCGAGAGAGAGACACAGGGACCGAGAGAAACACAGTGACCGAGAGAGAGAGACAGGGACCGAGAGATTGACACAGGGACCGAGTGAGACACAGGGACCGAGAGGGACACAGGGACTGAGAGAGAGACACAGGGACCGAGAGAGACACAAGGACCTAGAGAGAGACACAGGGACCGAGAGAGTCACAGGGACCGAGAGAGAGAAACAGTGACCGAGAGAGAGACACCGGGACAGAGAGAGAGACACAGGGACCGAGAAAGACACAGGGACCGAGAAAGACACAGGGAGCAAGAGAGAGACACAGGGACCGAGAGAGAGACACAGGGACCGAGAAAGATACAGGGAGCAAGAGACAGACACAGGGACCGAGACAGAGAGACACAGGGACCGAGAAAGAGACAAATGGACCGAGTGAGAGACTCAGGGACCGAGTGAGAGACACAGGGACAGAGAGAGAGACACAGGGACCGAGAAAGAGACACAGGGACCGAGTGAGACACAGGGACCGAGAGAGTGACAGGGACCGAGTGAGACACAGGGACCCAGAGAGAGACACAGGGACCGAGAGAGACACAAGGACCTAGAGAGAGACACAGGGACCGAGAGAGACACAGGGACCGAGAGAGAGACAGTGACCGAGAGAGACACAGGGACTGAGAGAGAGAGACACAGGGACCGAGAGAGAGACACAAGGACCGAGAGAGAGAGACACAGGGACCGAGAGAGAGACACAAGGACCGAGAGAGACACAGGGACCGAGAGAGACACAGGGACCGAGAGAGAGACAGTGACCGAGAGAGACACAGGGACTGAGAGAGAGAGACACAGGGACTGAGAGAGAGAGACACAAGGACCGAGAGAGACACAGGGTCCGAGTGAGACACAGGGGTGAGAGGGAGACACAGGGACCGAGCGAGACACAGGGACCGAGTGAGACACAGCGTCCGAGAGAGACACAGGGACCGAGAGAGAGAGACACAGGGACCGAGAGAGAAACTGGGACATGGGGAGAGAGTCACAGGGACCGACAGCGACACTGAAATAGAGAGAGAGACAGGGACCGAGTGAGACACAGGGACCGAGAGAGACACAGGGACCGAGAGAGACACAGGGACCGAGAGAGAGACAGTGACCGAGAGAGACACAGGGACCGAGAGAGAGAGACACAGGGACCGAGAGAGAAACTGGGACATGGGGAGAGAGACACAGGGACCGAGAGAGAGACACAGGGACCGAGTGAGAGACACAGGGACTGAGCGAGTCACAGGGACCGAGAGAGACACAGGGACCGAGAAAGAGAGGCACAGGGACCGAGAGAGAGACACAGGGACCGAGACAGACACAGGGACTGAGAGAGATACAGGGACCCGGAGTGAGACACAGGGACTGATAGAGTGACACAGGGACCAAGAGAGACACCAGGACCGAGAGAGACACAGGGGTGAGAGAGAGATACAGGGACCGAAAGAGACACAGGGACCAAGTGAGACACAGGGACGGAGAGAGACACAGGGACCGAGAGAGACACAGGGACCGAGGGAGAGAGACACAGGGACCCAGTGAGACACAGGGACCGAGGGAGAGAGACAGGGTCCGAGAGAGAGAGACACAGGGACCGAATGAGACACAGGGACCGAGAGAGTGACAGGGACCGAGTGAGACACAGCGACCGAGAGAGAGACACAGGGACCCAGAGAGCGACACAGGGACTGAGAGAGTCACAGGGACCGAGAGAGAGACACAGGCACTGAGAGAGAGACACAGGGACTGAGAGAGAGACACAGGGACTGAGAGAGAGACACAGGGATCAAGAGAGACACCAGGACCGAGAGAGACACAGGGGTGAGAGAGACACCGGGACCGAGAGAGACACAGGGACCCAGAGAGAGACTCAGGGACCAAGAGAGACACAAGGACCTAGAGAGAGACACAGGGACCGAGAGAGACACAGGGACTGAGAGAGACACAGGGACCGAGAGAGAGACAGTGACCGAGAGAGACACAGGGACTGAGAGAGAGAGACACAGGGACCGAGAGAGAGACACAAGGACCGAGAGAGACACAGGGACCGAGTGAGACACAGGGGTGAGAGGGAGACACAGGGACCGAGCGAGACACAGGGACCGAGTGAGACACAGCGTCCGAGAGAGACACAGGGACCAAGAGAGGGAGACACAGGGACCGAGAGAGAAACAGGGACCGGGGGAGAGAGACACAGGGACCGAGAGAGAAACACAGGGACCGAGTGAGAGACACAGGGACTGAGCGAGTCACAGGGACCGAGAGAGACACAGGGACCGAGAGAGAGACACAGGGACCGAGAGAGAGACACAGGGACCGAGAGAGACACAGGGACTGAGAGAGACACAGGGACCGAGAGAGAGACACCGGCACCGAGAGAGAGACACAGGGACTGAGAGAGAGACACAGTGACCGAGATTGAGACACCGGGACAGAGAGAGATACAGGGACTGAGCGAGTCACAGGGACCGAGACAGAGACAGGTACCGAGTGAGAGACACAGGGACCAAGTGAGAGACACAGCGACCGAGAGAGAGAGACACAGGGACCGAGAGAGAGAGACACAGGGACCGAGAGAGACACCGGGATCGAGAGAGACACAGGGACCGAGACAGAGACAGGTACCGAGTGAGAGACACAGGGACCGAATGAGAGACACAGGGACCGAGAGAGAGACACAGGAACCGAGAGAAACACAGTAACCGAGAGAGAGAGAGAGACAGGGGGTGAGAGAGAGAGACAGGGACCAAGAGAGTGACACAGGGACCGAGTGAGACACAGGGACCGATAAAGACACAGGGAGCAAGAGAGAGACACAGGGACCGAGAGGGAAACAGGGACTGAGAGAGAGACACAGGGACCGAGAGAAACACAGTGACCGAGAGAGAGAGACAGGGACCGAGAGAGTGACACAGGGACCGAGTGAGACACAGGGACCGAGAGGGACACAGGGACTGAGAGAGAGACACAGGGGCGGAGAGAAACACAGGGAAAGAGGGAGAGAGACACAGTGACCGAGATAGAGACACAGGGACCGAGAGAGACACAGGGACCGAGTGAGACACAGGGGTGAGAGGGAGACACAGGGACCGAGCGAGACACAGGGACCGATTGAGACACAGGGACCGAGAGAGTCACAGGGACCGAGAGAGAGACAGGGACCGAGTGAGAGACACAGGGACCGAGAGAGACACAGGGACCGAGAGAGACACAGGGACTGAGAGAGACACAGGGACCGAGTGAGACACAGGGGTGAGAGGGAGACACAGGGACCGAGAGAGACACAGGGACCGAGTGAGACACAGGGACCGAGGGAGAGAGACACAGGGACCAAGAGAGAGACACAAGGACCGAGAGAGACACAAGGACCTAGAGAGAGACACAGGGACCGAGAGAGTCACAGGGACCGAGAGAGAGAGACAGTGACCGAGAGAGAGACACCGGGACAGAGAGAGAGTTACAGGGACTGAGAGAGAGAGAGACAGGCACCGGGGGAGACACAGGGACCGAGAGAGAGAGGCACAGGGACCGAGAGAGAGACACAGGGACCAAGAGAGTGAGACACAGGGACCGAGAGAGAAACAGGGACCGGGGTAGAGAGACACAGGGACCGAGAGAGAGACACAGGGACCGAGTGAGAGACACAGGGACTGAGCGAGTCACAGGGACCGAGAGAGACACAGGGACCGAGAAAGACACAGGGACCGAGAAAGACACAGGGAGCAAGAGACAGACACAGGGACCGAGACAGAGAGACACAGGGACCGAGAAAGAGACACAGGGACCGAGTGAGAGACTCAGGGACCGAGTGAGAGACACAGGGACAGAGAGAGAGACACAGGGACCGAGAAAGAGACACAGGGACCGAGTGAGACACCGGGACCGAGAGAGACACAGGGACCGAGACAGAGACAGGTACCGAGTGAGAGACACAGGGACCGAGTGAGAGACAAAGGGACCGAGAGAGAGACACAGGGACCGAGAGAAACACAGTAACCGAGAGAGAGAGAGAGAGAGAGACAGGGGATGAGAGAGAGAGACAGGGACCGAGAGAGTGACACAGGGACCGAGTGAGACACAGGGACCGAGAAAGACACAGGGAGCAAGAGAGAGACACAGGGACCGAGAGGGAAACAGGGACCGAGAGAGAGACACAGGGACCGAGAGAAACACAGGGACCGAGAGAGAGAGACAGGGACCGAGAGATTGACACAGGGACCGAGTGAGACACAGGGACCGAGGGAGAGAGACACAGGGACCAAGAGAGAGACACAAGGACCGAGAGAGACACAAGGACTGAGAGAGAGACACAGTGGCGGAGAGAAACACAGGGACAGAGGGAGAGAGACACAGTGACCGAGATAGAGACACAGGGACCGAGAGAGACACAGGGACCGAGTGAGACACAGGGACCGAGGGAGAGAGACACAGGGACCAAGAAAGAGACACAAGGACCGAGAGAGACACAAGGACCTAGAGAGAGACACAGGGACCGAGTGAGTCACAGGGACCGAGAGAGAGACAGGGACCGAGAGAGAGACACAGGGACCGAGAGAAAGACACAGGGACCGAGAAAGACACAGGGAGCAAGAGACAGACGCAGGGACCGAGACAGAGAGACACAGGGACCGAGAAAGAGACAAATGGACCGAGTGAGAGACACAGGGACCGAGTGAGAGACACAGGGACAGAGAGAGAGACACAGGGACCGAGAAAGAGACACAGGGACCGAGTGAGACACAGGGACCGAGAGAGTGACAGGGACCGAATGAGACACAGGGACCCAGAGAGAGACACAGGGACCGAGAGAGACACAGGGACCTAGAGAGAGACACAGGGACCGAGAGAGTCACAGGGACAGACAGCGACACTGAAATAGAGAGAGAGACAGGGACCGAGTGAGACACAGGGACCGAGAGAGACACAGGGACCGAGTGAGACATAGGGGCCGAGAGAGAGACAAAGGGAACAAGGGAGACACAGGGACCGAGAGAGAGACAGTGACCGAGAGAGACACAGGGACTGAGAGAGAGAGACAGGGTCTGAGAGAGAGACACAGGGACCAAGAGAGACACCAGGACTGAGAGAGACACAGGGGTGAGAGAGACACCGGGACCGAGAGAGACACAGGGACCGAGAGAGACACAGGCACTGAGAGAGAGACACAGGGACTGAGAGAGAGACACAGGGTCTGAGAGAGAGACACAGGGACCAAGAGAGACACCAGGACTGAGAGAGACACAGGGGTGAGAGAGACACCGGGACCGAGAGAGACACAGGGACCCAGAGTGAGACACAGGGACCAAGAGAGACACAAGGACCTAGAGAGAGACACAGGGACCGAGAGAGACACAGGGACTGAGAGAGTCACAGGGACCGAGAGAGAGACAGTGACCGAGAGAGACACAGGGACTGAGAGAGAGACACAGGGACCGAGTGAGACACAGGGACACAGAGAGAGACACAGGGACCGAGAGAGACACAAGGACCTAGAGAGAGACACAGGGACCGAGAGAGTCACAGGGACCGAGAGAGAGACACAGGGACCGAGAGATTCACAGGGACCGAGAGAGAGAGACAGGGACCCAGAGAGAGACACAGGGACCGAGAGAGACACAAGGACCTAGAGAGAGACACAGGGACCGAGAGAGTCACAGGGACCGAGAGAGAGACAGGGACCGAGTGAGAGACACAGGGACTGAGAGAGAGAGAGACAGGGACCGAGAGAGAGACACAAGGACCGAGAGAGAAACTGGGACATGGGGAGAGAGACACAGGGACCGAGAGAGAGACACAGGGACTGAGCGAGTCACAGGGACCGAGAGAGACACAGGGTCCGAGAGAGAGAGACACAGGGACCGAGAGAGAGACACAGGGACCGAGAGAGACATAGGGACTGAGAGAGACCCAGGGACCCGGAGGGAGACACAGGGACTGAGAGAGTGACACAGGGACCAAGAGAGACACCAGGACCGAGAGAGACACAGGGGTGAGAGAGAGATACAGGGACCGAGAGAGACACAGGGACCGAGTGAGACACAGGGACCGAGAGAGACACCGGGACCGAGAGAGACACAGGGACCGAGGGAGAGAGACACAGGGACCGAGTGAGACACAGGGACCGAGGGAGAGAGACAGGGTCCGAGAGAGAGAGACACAGGGACTGAGAGAGTCACAGGGACCGAGAGAGAGACACAGGCACTGAGAGAGAGACACAGGGACTGAGAGAGAGACACAGGGACTGAGAGAGAGACACAGGGACCAAGAGAGACACCAGGACCGAGAGAGACACAGGGACCAAGAGAGACACCGGGACCGAGAGAGACACAGGGACCCAGAGTGAGACACAGGGATCGAGAGAGACACTGGGACCCAGAGAGAGACACAGGGAGCGAGAGAGACACAGGGACTGAGAGAGAGAGAGACACAGGGACCGAGAGAGAGACACAAGGACCGAGAGAGACACAGGGACCGAGTGAGACACAGGGATCGAGAGAGAGAGACACAGGGACTGAGAGAGACACAGGGACCGAGCGAGACACAGGGACCGAGTGAGACACAGCGTCCGAGAGAGACACAGGGACCAAGAGAGGGAGACACAGGGACCGAGAGAGAAACAGGGACCGGGGGAGAGAGACACAGGGACCGAGAGAGAGACACAAGGACCGAGAGAGACACAGGGACTGAGTGAGACACAGGGGTGAGAGGGAGACACAGGGACCGAGCGAGACACAGGGACCGATTGAGACACAGGGACCGAGAGAGTCACAGGGACCGAGAGAGAGACAGGGACCGAGTGAGAGACACAGGGACCGAGAGAGACACAGGGACCGAGAGAGACACAGGGACTGAGAGAGACACAGGGACCGAGTGAGACACAGGGGTGAGAGGGAGACACAGGAACCGAGTGAGACACAGGGACCGAGAGAGAGACACAGGGACCGAGAGAGACACAAGGACCGAGAGAGACACAGGGACCGAGTGAGACACAGGGACCGAGTGAGACACAGCGTCCGAGAGAGACACAGGCACCGAGAGAGAGACACAGGGACCGAGTGAGAGACACAGGGACTGAGCGAGTCACAGGGACCGAGAGAGACACAGGGACCGAGAGAGAGAGGCACAGGGACCGAGAGAGAGACACAGGGACCGAGACAGACACAGGGACCGAGACAGATACAGGGACCGAGAGAGACACAGGGACCGAGTGAGACACAGGGACGGAGAGAGACACAGGGACCCAGTGAGACACAGGGACCGAGGGAGAGAGACAGGGTCCGAGAGAGAGAGACACAGGGACCGAATGAGACACAGGGACCGAGAGAGTGACAGGGACCGAGTGAGACACAGCGACCGAGAGAGAGACACAGGGACCCAGAGAGCGACACAGGGACTGAGAGAGTCACAGGCACTGAGAGAGAGACACAGGGACTGAGAGAGAGACACAGGGACTGAGAGAGAGACACAGGCACTGAGAGAGAGACACAGGGACTGAGAGAGAGACACAGGGACTGAGAGAGAGACACAGGGACCAAGAGAGACACCAGGACCGAGAGAGACACAGGGGTGAGAGAGACACCGGGACCGAGAGAGACACAGGGACCCAGAGTGAGACACAGGGGTCGAGAGAGACACAGGGACCCAGAGAGAGACACAGGGACCAAGAGAGACACAAGGACCTAGAGAGAGACACAGGGACCGAGTGAGACACAGGGACCGAGAAAGACACAGGGACCGAGAGAGAGAGACACAGGGACCGAGAAAGACACAGGGAGCAAGAGAGTGACATAGGGACCGAGAGAGAGACACAGGGACCGAGAAAGACACAGGGAGCAAGAGACAGACACAGGGACCGAGACAGAGAGACACAGGCACCGAGAAAGAGACACAGGGACCGAGTGAGAGACTCAGGGACCGAGTGAGAGACACAGGGACAGAGAGAGAGACACAGGGACCGAGAAAGAGACACAGGGACCGAGTGAGACACAGGGAGAGAGTGACAGGGACCGAGTGAGACACAGGGGCCCAGAGAGAGACACAGGGACCGAGAGAGACACAAGGACCTAGAGAGAGACACAGGGACCGAGAGAGTCACAGGGACCGAGAGAGAGACACAGGGACCGAGAGATTCACAGGGACCGAGAGAGAGAGACAGGGACCCAGAGAGAGACACAGGGACCGAGAGAGACACAAGGACCTAGAGAGAGACACAGGGACCGAGAGAGTCACAGGGACCGAGAGAGAGACAGGGACCGAGTGAGAGACACAGGGACTGAGAGAGAGAGAGACAGGGACCGAGAGAGAGACACAAGGACCGAGAGAGAAACTGGGACATGGGGAGAGAGACACAGGGACCGAGAGAGAGACACAGGGACTGAGCGAGTCACAGGGACCGAGAGAGACACAGGGTCCGAGAGAGAGAGACACAGGGACCGAGAGAGAGACACAGGGACCGAGAGAGACATAGGGACTGAGAGAGACCCAGGGACCCGGAGAGAGACACAGGGACTGAGAGAGTGACACAGGGACCAAGAGAGACACCAGGACCGAGAGAGACACAGGGGTGAGAGAGAGATACAGGGACCGAGAGAGACACAGGGACCGAGTGAGACACAGGGACCGAGAGAGACACCGGGACCGAGAGAGACACAGGGACCGAGGGAGAGAGACACAGGGACCGAGTGAGACACAGGGACCGAGGGAGAGACACAGGCACTGAGAGAGAGACACAGGGACTGAGAGAGAGACACAGGGACTGAGAGAGAGACACAGGGACCAAGAGAGACACCAGGACCGAGAGAGACACAGGGACCAAGAGAGACACCGGGACCGAGAGAGACACAGGGACCCAGAGTGAGACACAGGGATCGAGAGAGACACTGGGACCCAGAGAGAGACACAGGGAGCGAGAGAGACACAGGGACTGAGAGAGAGAGAGACACAGGGACCGAGAGAGAGACACAAGGACCGAGAGAGACACAGGGACCGAGTGAGACACAGGGATCGAGAGAGAGAGACACAGGGACTGAGAGAGACACAGGGACCGAGCGAGACACAGGGACCGAGTGAGACACAGCGTCCGAGAGAGACACAGGGACCAAGAGAGGGAGACACAGGGACCGAGAGAGAAACAGGGACCGGGGGAGAGAGACACAGGGACCGAGAGAGAGACAGAAGGACCGAGAGATACACAGGGACTGAGTGAGACACAGCGGTGAGAGGGAGACACAGGGACCGAGCGAGACACAGGGACCGATTGAGACACAGGGACCGAGAGAGTCACAGGGACCGAGAGAGAGACAGGGACCGAGTGAGAGACACAGGGACCGAGAGAGACACAGGGACCGAGAGAGACACAGGGACTGAGAGAGACACAGGGACCGAGTGAGACACAGGGGTGAGAGGGAGACACAGGAACCGAGTGAGACACAGGGACCGAGAGAGAGACACAGGGACCGAGAGAGACACAAGGACCGAGAGAGACACAGGGACCGAGTGAGACACAGGGACCGAGTGAGACACAGCGTCCGAGAGAGACACAGGCACCGAGAGAGAGACACAGGGACCGAGTGAGAGACACAGGGACTGAGCGAGTCACAGGGACCGAGAGAGAGACACAGGGACCGAGACAGACACAGGGACTGAGAGAGATACAGGGACCGAGAGAGAGAGGCACAGGGACCGAGAGAGAGACACAGGGACCGAGACAGACACAGGGACTGAGAGAGATACAGGGACCCGGAGTGAGACACAGGGACTGATAGAGTGACACAGGGACCAAGAGAGACACCAGGACCGAGAGAGACACAGGGGTGAGAGAGAGATACAGGGACCGAAAGAGACACAGGGACCAAGTGAGACACAGGGACGGAGAGAGACACAGGGACCGAGAGAGACACAGGGACCGAGGGAGAGAGACACAGGGACCCAGTGAGACACAGGGACCGAGGGAGAGAGACAGGGTCCGAGAGAGAGAGACACAGGGACCGAATGAGACACAGGGACCGAGAGAGTGACAGGGACCGAGTGAGACACAGCGACCGAGAGAGAGACACAGGGACCCAGAGAGTGACACAGGGACTGAGAGAGTCACAGGGACCGAGAGAGAGACACAGGCACTGAGAGAGAGACACAGGGACTGAGAGAGAGACACAGGGACTGAGAGAGAGACACAGGGATCAAGAGAGACACCAGGACCGAGAGAGACACAGGGGTGAGAGAGACACCGGGACCGAGAGAGACACAGGGACCCAGAGAGAGACTCAGGGACCAAGAGAGACACAAGGACCTAGAGAGAGACACAGGGACCGAGAGAGACACAGGGACTGAGAGAGACACAGGGACCGAGAGAGAGACAGTGACCGAGAGAGACACAGGGACTGAGAGAGAGAGACACAGGGACCGAGAGAGAGACACAAGGACCGAGAGAGACACAGGGACCGAGTGAGACACAGGGGTGAGAGGGAGACACAGGGACCGAGCGAGACACAGGGACCGAGTGAGACACAGCGTCCGAGAGAGACACAGGGACCAAGAGAGGGAGACACAGGGACCGAGAGAGAAACAGGGACCGGGGGAGAGAGACACAGGGACCGAGAGAGAAACACAGGGACCGAGTGAGAGACACAGGGACTGAGCGAGTCACAGGGACCGAGAGAGACACAGGGACCGAGAGAGAGACACAGGGACCGAGAGAGAGACACAGGGACCGAGAGAGACACAGGGACTGAGAGAGACACAGGGACCGAGAGAGAGACACCGGCACCGAGAGAGAGACACAGGGACTGAGAGAGAGACACAGTGACCGAGATTGAGACACCGGGACAGAGAGAGATACAGGGACTGAGCGAGTCACAGGGACCGAGACAGAGACAGGTACCGAGTGAGAGACACAGGGACCAAGTGAGAGACACAGCGACCGAGAGAGAGAGACACAGGGACCGAGAGAGAGAGACACAGGGACCGAGAGAGACACCGGGATCGAGAGAGACACAGGGACCGAGACAGAGACAGGTACCGAGTGAGAGACACAGGGACCGAATGAGAGACACAGGGACCGAGAGAGAGACACAGGAACCGAGAGAAACACAGTAACCGAGAGAGAGAGAGAGACAGGGGGTGAGAGAGAGAGACAGGGACCAAGATAGTGACACAGGGACCGAGTGAGACACAGGGACCGATAAAGACACAGGGAGCAAGAGAGAGACACAGGGACCGAGAGGGAAACAGGGACTGAGAGAGAGACACAGGGACCGAGAGAAACACAGTGACCGAGAGAGAGAGACAGGGACCGAGAGAGTGACACAGGGACCGAGTGAGACACAGGGACCGAGAGGGACACAGGGACTGAGAGAGAGACACAGGGGCGGAGAGAAACACAGGGACAGAGGGAGAGAGACACAGTGACCGAGATAGAGACACAGGGACCGAGAGAGACACAGGGACCGAGTGAGACACAGGGGTGAGAGGGAGACACAGGGACCGAGAGAGACACAGGGACCGAGTGAGACACAGGGACCGAGGGAGAGAGACACAGGGACCAAGAGAGAGACACAAGGACCGAGAGAGACACAAGGACCTAGAGAGAGACACAGGGACCGAGAGAGTCACAGGGACCGAGAGAGAGAGACAGTGACCGAGAGAGAGACACCGGGACAGAGAGAGAGTTACAGGGACTGAGAGAGAGAGAGACAGGCACCGGGGGAGACACAGGGACCGAGAGAGAGAGGCACAGGGACCGAGAGAGAGACACAGGGACCAAGAGAGTGAGACACAGGGACCGAGAGAGAAACAGGGACCGGGGTAGAGAGACACAGGGACCGAGAGAGAGACACAGGGACCGAGTGAGAGACACAGGGACTGAGCGAGTCACAGGGACCGAGAGAGACACAGGGACCGAGAAAGACACAGGGACCGAGAAAGACACAGAGAGCAAGAGACAGACACAGGGACCGAGACAGAGAGACACAGGGACCGAGAAAGAGACACAGGGACCGAGTGAGAGACTCAGGGACCGAGTGAGAGACACAGGGACAGAGAGAGAGACACAGGGACCGAGAAAGAGACACAGGGACCGAGTGAGACACCGGGACCGAGAGAGACACAGGGACCGAGACAGAGACAGGTACCGAGTGAGAGACACAGGGACCGAGTGAGAGACAAAGGGACCGAGAGAGAGACACAGGGACCGAGAGAAACACAGTAACCGAGAGAGAGAGAGAGAGAGAGACAGGGGATGAGAGAGAGAGACAGGGACCGAGAGAGTGACACAGGGACCGAGTGAGACACAGGGACCGAGAAAGACACAGGGAGCAAGAGAGAGACACAGGGACCGAGAGGGAAACAGGGACTGAGAGAGAGACACAGGGACCGAGAGAAACACAGGGACCGAGAGAGAGAGACAGGGACCGAGAGATTGACACAGGGACCGAGTGAGACACAGGGACCGAGGGAGAGAGACACAGGGACCAAGAGAGAGACACAAGGACCGAGAGAGACACAAGGACTGAGAGAGAGACACAGGGGCGGAGAGAAACACAGGGACAGAGGGAGAGAGACACAGTGACCGAGATAGAGACACAGGGACCGAGAGAGACACAGGGACCGAGTGAGACACAGGGACCGAGGGAGAGAGACACAGGGACCAAGAGAGAGACACAAGGACCGAGAGAGACACAAGGACCTAGAGAGAGACACAGGGACCGAGTGAGTCACAGGGACCGAGAGAGAGACAGGGACCGAGAGAGAGACACAGGGACCGAGAGAAAGACACAGGGACCGAGAAAGACACAGGGAGCAAGAGACAGACGCAGGGACCGAGACAGAGAGACACAGGGACCGAGAAAGAGACAAATGGACCGAGTGAGAGACACAGGGACCGAGTGAGAGACACAGGGACAGAGAGAGAGACACAGGGACCGAGAAAGAGACACAGGGACCGAGTGAGACACAGGGACTGAGAGAGAGACACAGGGGCGGAGAGAAACACAGGGACAGAGGGAGAGAGACACAGTGACCGAGATAGAGACACAGGGACCGAGAGAGACACAGGGACCGAGTGAGACACAGGGGTGAGAGGGAGACACAGGGACCGAGAGAGACACAGGGACCGAGTGAGACACAGGGACCGAGGGAGAGAGACACAGGGACCAAGAGAGAGACACAAGGACCGAGAGAGACACAAGGACCTAGAGAGAGACACAGGGACCGAGAGAGTCACAGGGACCGAGAGAGAGAGACAGTGACCGAGAGAGAGACACCGGGACAGAGAGAGAGTTACAGGGACTGAGAGAGAGAGAGACAGGCACCGGGGGAGACACAGGGACCGAGAGAGAGAGGCACAGGGACCGAGAGAGAGACACAGGGACCAAGAGAGTGAGACACAGGGACCGAGAGAGAAACAGGGACCGGGGTAGAGAGACACAGGGACCGAGAGAGAGACACAGGGACCGAGTGAGAGACACAGGGACTGAGCGAGTCACAGGGACCGAGAGAGACACAGGGACCGAGAAAGACACAGGGACCGAGAAAGACACAGAGAGCAAGAGACAGACACAGGGACCGAGACAGAGAGACACAGGGACCGAGAAAGAGACACAGGGACCGAGTGAGAGACTCAGGGACCGAGTGAGAGACACAGGGACAGAGAGAGAGACACAGGGACCGAGAAAGAGACACAGGGACCGAGTGAGACACCGGGACCGAGAGAGACACAGGGACCGAGACAGAGACAGGTACCGAGTGAGAGACACAGGGACCGAGTGAGAGACAAAGGGACCGAGAGAGAGACACAGGGACCGAGAGAAACACAGTAACCGAGAGAGAGAGAGAGAGAGAGACAGGGGATGAGAGAGAGAGACAGGGACCGAGAGAGTGACACAGGGACCGAGTGAGACACAGGGACCGAGAAAGACACAGGGAGCAAGAGAGAGACACAGGGACCGAGAGGGAAACAGGGACTGAGAGAGAGACACAGGGACCGAGAGAAACACAGGGACCGAGAGAGAGAGACAGGGACCGAGAGATTGACACAGGGACCGAGTGAGACACAGGGACCGAGGGAGAGAGACACAGGGACCAAGAGAGAGACACAAGGACCGAGAGAGACACAAGGACTGAGAGAGAGACACAGGGGCGGAGAGAAACACAGGGACAGAGGGAGAGAGACACAGTGACCGAGATAGAGACACAGGGACCGAGAGAGACACAGGGACCGAGTGAGACACAGGGACCGAGGGAGAGAGACACAGGGACCAAGAGAGAGACACAAGGACCGAGAGAGACACAAGGACCTAGAGAGAGACACAGGGACCGAGTGAGTCACAGGGACCGAGAGAGAGACAGGGACCGAGAGAGAGACACAGGGACCGAGAGAAAGACACAGGGACCGAGAAAGACACAGGGAGCAAGAGACAGACGCAGGGACCGAGACAGAGAGACACAGGGACCGAGAAAGAGACAAATGGACCGAGTGAGAGACACAGGGACCGAGTGAGAGACACAGGGACAGAGAGAGAGACACAGGGACCGAGAAAGAGACACAGGGACCGAGTGAGACACAGGGACCGAGAGAGTGACAGGGACCGAATGAGACACAGGGACCCAGAGAGAGACACAGGGACCGAGAGAGACACAGGGACCTAGAGAGAGACACAGGGACCGAGAGAGTCACAGGGACAGACAGCGACACTGAAATAGAGAGAGAGACAGGGACCGAGTGAGACACAGGGACCGAGAGAGACACAGGGACCGAGTGAGACATAGGGGCCGAGAGAGAGACAAAGGGAACAAGGGAGACACAGGGACCGAGAGAGAGACAGTGACCGAGAGAGACACAGGGACTGAGAGAGAGAGACAGGGTCTGAGAGAGAGACACAGGGACCAAGAGAGACACCAGGACTGAGAGAGACACAGGGGTGAGAGAGACACCGGGACCGAGAGAGACACAGGGACCGAGAGTGAGACACAGGGACCAAGAGAGACACAAGGACCTAGAGAGAGACACAGGGACTGAGAGAGTCACAGGGACCGAGAGAGAGACAGTGACCGAGAGAGACACAGGGACTGAGAGAGAGAGACACAGGGACCGAGAGAGAGACACAAGGACCGAGAGAGACACAGGGACCGAGTGAGACACAGGAGTGAGAGGGAGACACAGGGACCGAGCGAGACACAGGGACCGAGTGAGACACAGCGTCCGAGAGAGACACAGGAACCAAGAGAGGGAGACACAGGGACCGAGAGAGAAACAGGGACCGGGGGAGAGAGACACAGGGATCGATAGAGACACAGGGACCAAGAGAGACACAAGGACCATGAGAGAGACACAGGGACCGAGAGAGACACAGGGACTGAGAGAGTCACAGGGACCGAGAGAGAGACAGTGACCGAGAGAGACACAGGGACTGAGAGAGAGAGGCACAGGGACCGAGAGAGAGACACAAGGACCGAGAGAGACACAGGGACCGAGTGAGACACAGGGGTGAGAGGGAGACACAGGGACCGAGCGAGACACAGGGACCGAGTGAGACACAGCGTCCGAGAGAGACACAGGAACCAAGAGACGGAGACACAGGGACCGAGAGAGAAACAGGGACCGGGGGAGAGAGACAGGGACTGAGCGAGTCACAGGGCCCGAGAGAGACACAGGGACCGAGAGAGAGACACAGGGACCGAGAGAGAGACACAGGGACCGAGAGAGACACAGGGACTGAGAGAGACACAGGGACCGAGAGAGAGACACAGGCACCGAGAGAGAGACACAGTGACTGAGGGAGAGAGACACAGGGACTGATAGAGAGACACAGTGACCGAGAGTGAGACACCGGGACAGAGAGAGAGATACAGGGACTGAGCGAGTCACAGGGACCGAGACAGAGACAGGTACCGAGTGAGAGACACAGGGACCAAGTGAGAGACACAGCGACCGAGAGAGAGACACAGGGACCGAGAGAGAGAGACACAGGGACCGAGAGAGACACCGGGATCGAGAGAGACACAGGGACCGAGACAGAGACAGGTACCGAGAGAGAGACACAGGGACCGAGAGAAACACAGTAACCGAGAGAGAGAGAGAGACAGGGGGTGAGAGAGAGAGACAGGGACCGAGAGAGTGACACAGGGACCGTGTGAGACACAGGGACCGATAAAGACACAGGGAGCAAGAGAGAGACACAGGGACCGAGAGGGAAACAGGGACCGAGAGAGAGACACAGGGACCGAGAGAAACACAGTGACCGAGAGAGAGAGACAGGGACCGAGAGAGTGACACAGGGACCGAGTGAGACACAGGGACCCAGTGAGACACAGGAACCGAGAGGGACACAGGGCCTGAGAGAGAGACACAGGGGCGGAGAGAAACACAGGGACAGAGGGAGAGAGACACAGTGACCGAGATAGAGACACAGGGACCGAGAGAGACACAGGGACCGAGTTCGACACAGGGGTGAGAGGGAGACACAGGGACCGAGAGAGACACAGGGACCGAGTGAGACACAGGGACCGATGGAGAGAGACACAGGGACCAAGAGAGAGACACAGGGACCGAGAGAGAGAGACACAAGGACCGAGAGAGACACAAGGACCTAGAGAGAGACACAGGGACCGAGAGAGTCACAGGGACCGAGAGAGAAAGACAGTGACCGAGAGAGAGACACCGGGAACAGAGAGAGAGTTACAGGGACTGAGAGAGAGAGAGACAGGCACCGGGGGAGACACAGGGACCGAGTGAGACACAGGGACCGAGAAAGACACAGGGACCGAGAAAGACACAGGGACCGAGAAAGACACAGGGACCGAGAAAGACACAGGGAGCAAGAGAGTGACATAGGGACCGAGAGAGAGACACAGGGACCGAGAAAGACACAGGGAGCAAGAGACAGACACAGGGACCGAGACAGAGAGACACAGGCACCGAGAAAGAGACACAGGGACCGAGTGAGTGACTCAGGGACCGAGTGAGAGACACAGGGACAGAGAGAGAGACACAGGGACCGAGAAAGAGACACAGGGACCGAGTGAGACACAGGGAGAGAGTGAGAGACACAGGGACCGAGACAGAGAGACACAGGCACCGAGAAAGAGACACAGGGACCGAGTGAGACACAGGGACCCAGAGAGAGACACAGGTACCCAGAGAGACACAAGGAACTAGAGAGAGACACAGGGACCGAGAGAGTCACAGGGACCGAGAGAGAGACACAGGGACCGAGAGATTCACAGGGACCGAGAGAGAGAGACAGGGACCCAGAGAGAGACACAGGGACCGAGAGAGACACAAGGACCTAGAGAGAGACACAGGGACCGAGAGAGTCACAGGGACCGAGAGAGAGACAGGGACCGAGTGAGAGACACAGGGACCGAGTGAGACACAGGGACCGACAGAGAGACAAAGGGAACAAGAGAGACACAGGGACTGAGAGAGAGAGAGACAGGGACCGAGAGAGAGACACAAGGACCGAGAGAGAAACTGGGACATGGGAAGAGAGACACAGGGACCGAGAGAGAGACACAGGGACTGAGCGAGTCACAGGGACCGAGAGAGACACAGGGTCCGAGAGAGAGAGACACAGGGACCGAGAGAGAGACACAGGGACCGAGGGAGACATAGGGACTGAGAGAGACCCAGGGACCGAGAGAGAGAGACACAGGGACCGAGAGAGAGACACAGGGACCCGGAGAGAGACACAGGGACTGAGAGAGTGACACAGGGACCAAGAGAGACACCAGGACCGAGAGAGACACAGGGGTGAGAGAGAGATACAGGGACCGAGAGAGACACAGGGACCGAGTGAGACACAGGGACCGAGAGAGACACCGGGACCGAGAGAGACACAGGGACCGAGTGAGACACAGGGACCGAGGGAGAGAGACAGGGTCCGAGAGAGAGAGAGAGACACAGGGACTGAGAGAGTCACAGGGACCGAGAGAGAGACACAGGCACTGAGAGAGAGACACAGGGACTGAGAGAGAGACACAGGGACTGAGAGAGAGACACAGGGACCAAGAGAGACACCAGGTCCGAGAGAGACACAGGGACCAAGAGAGACACCAGGACCGAGAGAGACACAGGGACCCAGAGTGAGACACAGGGATCGAGAGAGACACAGGGACCCAGAGAGAGACACAGGGAGCGAGAGAGACACAGGGACTGAGAGAGAGAGAGACACAGGGACCGAGAGAGAGACACAAGGACCGAGAGAGACACAGGGACCGAGTGAGACACAGGGACCGAGCGAGACACAGGGACCGAGTGAGACACAGCGTCCGAGAGAGACACAGGGACCAAGAGAGGGAGACACAGGGACCGAGAGAGAAACAGGGACCGGGGGAGAGAGACACAGGGACCGAGAGAGAGACACAAGGACCGAGAGAGACACAGGGACTGAGTGAGACACAGGGGTGAGAGGGAGACACAGGGACCGAGCGAGACACAGGGACCAATTGAGACACAGGGACCGAGAGAGTCACAGGGACCGAGAGAGAGACAGGGACCGAGTGAGAGACACAGGGACTGAGAGAGACACAGGGACCGAGAGAGACACAGGGACTGAGAGAGACACAGGGACCGAGTGAGACACAGGGGTGAGAGGGAGACACAGGAACCGAGTGAGACACAGGGACCGAGAGAGAGACACAGGGACCGAGAGAGACACAGGGACCGAGTGAGACACAGGGACCGAGTGAGACACAGCGTCCGAGAGAGACACAGGCACCGAGAGAGAGACACAGGGACCGAGTGAGAGACACAGGGACTGAGCGAGTCACAGGGACCGAGAGAGACACAGGGACCGAGAGAGAGAGACACAGGGACCGAGAGAGAGACACAGGGACCGAGACAGACACAGGGACTGAGAGAGATACAGGGACCCGGAGTGAGACACAGGGACTGAGAGAGTGACACAGGGACCAAGAGAGACACCAGGACCGAGAGAGACACAGGGGTGAGAGAGAGATACAGGGACCGAGAGAGACACAGGGACCGAGTGAGACACAGGGACGGAGAGAGACACAGGGACCCAGTGAGACACAGGGACCGAGGGAGAGAGACAGGGTCCGAGAGGGAGAGACACAGGGACCGAATGAGACACAGGGACCGAGAGAGTGACAGGGACCGAGTGAGACACAGCGACCGAGAGAGAGACACAGGGACCAAAGAGCGACACAGGGACTGAGAGAGTCACAGGCACTGAGAGAGAGACACAGGGATTGAGAGAGAGACACAGGGACTGAGAGAGAGACACAGGGACCAAGAGAGACACCAGGACCGAGAGAGACACAGGGGTGAGAGAGACACCGGGACCGAGAGAGACACAGGGACCCAGAGTGAGACACAGGGATCGAGAGAGACACAGGGACCCAGAGAGAGACACTGGGACCAAGAGAGACACAAGGACCTAGAGAGAGACACAGGGACCGAGAGAGACACAGGGACTGAGAGAGACACAGGGACCGAGTGAGACACAGGGGTGAGAGGGAGACACAGGGACCGAGCGAGACACAGGGACCGAGTGAGACACAGCGTCCGAGAGAGACACAGGAACCAAGAGAGGGAGACACAGGGACCGAGAGAGAAACAGGGACCGGGGGAGAGAGACACAGGGATCGAGAGAGACACAGGGACCAAGAGAGACACAAGGACCTAGAGAGAGACACAGGGACCGAGAGAGACACAGGGACTGAGAGAGTCACAGGGACCGAGAGAGAGACAGTGACCGAGAGAGACACAGGGACTGAGAGAGAGAGACACAGGGACCGAGAGAGAGACACAAGGACCGAGAGAGACACAGGGACCGAGTGAGACACAGCGTCCGAGAGAGACACAGGAACCAAGAGAGGGAGACACAGGGACCGAGAGAGAAACAGGGACCGGGGGAGAGAGACACAGGGACCGAGAGAGAGACACAGGGACCGAGTGAGAGACACAGGGACTGAGCGAGTCACAGGGACCGAGAGAGACACAGGGACCGAGAGAGAGACACAGGGACCGAGAGAGAGACACAGGGACCGAGAGAGACACAGGGACTGAGAGAGACACAGGGACCGAGAGAGAGACACAGGCACCGAGAGAGAGACACAGTGACTGAGAGAGAGAGACACAGGGACTGATAGAGAGACACAGTGACCGAGAGTGAGACACCGGGACAGAGAGAGAGATACAGGGACTGAGCGAGTCACAGGGACCGAGACAGAGACAGGTACCGAGTGAGAGACACAGGGACCAAGTGAGAGACACAGCGACCGAGAGAGAGACACAGGGACCGAGAGAGAGAGACACAGGGACCGAGAGAGACACCAGGATCGAGAGAGACACAGGGACCGAGACAGAGACAGGTACCGAGTGAGAGACACAGGGACCGAGTGAGAGACACAGGGACCGAGAGAGAGACACAGGGACCGAGAGAAACACAGTAACCGAGAGAGAGAGAGAGAGACAGGGGGTGAGAGAGAGAGACAGGGACCGAGAGAGTGACACAGGGACCGTGTGAGACACAGGGACCGATAAAGACACAGGGAGCAAGAGAGAGACACAGGGACCGAGAGGGAAACAGGGACCGAGAGAGAGACACAGGGACCGAGAGAAACACAGTGACTGAGAGAGAGAGACAGGGACCGAGAGAGTGACACAGGGACCGAGTGAGACACAGGGACCGAGTGAGACACAGGAACCGAGAGGGACACAGGACCTGAGAGAGAGACACAGGGGCGGAGAGAAACACAGGGACAGAGGGAGAGAGACACAGTGACCGAGATAGAGACACAGGGACCGAGAGAGACACAGGGACCGAGTTCGACACAGGGGTGAGAGGGAGACACAGGGACCGAGAGAGACACAGGGACCCAGTGAGACACAGGGACCGATGGAGAGAGACACAGGGACCAAGAGAGAGACACAGGGACCGAGAGAGAGAGACACAAGGACCGAGAGAGACACAAGGACCTAGAGAGAGACACAGGGACCGAGAGAGTCACAGGGACCGAGAGAGAAAGACAGTGACCGAGAGAGAGACACCGGGACAGAGAGAGAGTTACAGGGACTGAGAGAGAGAGAGACAGGCACCGGGGGAGACACAATGACCGAGTGAGACACAGGGACGGAGGGAGAGAGACAGGGTCCGAGAGAGAGAGACACAGGGACCGAATGAGACACAGGGACCGAGAGAGTGACAGGGACCGAGTGAGACACAGCGACCGAGAGAGAGACACAGGGACCCAGAGAGCGACACAGGGACTGAGAGAGTCACAGGCACTGAGAGAGAGACACAGGGACTGAGAGAGAGACACAGGGACTGAGAGAGACACCGGGATCGAGAGAGACACAGGGACCGAGACAGAGACAGGTACCGAGTGAGAGACACAGGGACCGAGTGAGAGACACAGGGACCGAGAGAGAGACACAGGGACCGAGAGAAACACAGTAACCGAGAGAGAGAGAGAGACAGGGGGTGAGAGAGAGAGACAGGGACTGAGAGAGTGACACAGGGACCGTGTGAGACACAGGGACCGATAAAGACACAGGGAGCAAGAGAGAGACACAGGGACCGAGAGGGAAACAGGGACCGAGAGAGAGACACAGGGACCGAGAGAAACACAGTGACCGAGAGAGAGAGACAGGGACCGAGAGAGTGACACAGGGACCGAGTGAGACACAGGGACCGAGTGAGACACAGGAACCGAGAGTGACACAGGGCCTGAGAGAGAGACACAGGGGCGGAGAGAAACACAGGGACAGAGGGAGAGAGACACAGTGACCGAGATAGAGACACAGGGACCGAGAGAGACACAGGGACCGAGTTCGACACAGGGGTGAGAGGGAGACACAGGGACCGAGAGAGACACAGGGACCGAGTGAGACACAGGGACTGATGGAGAGAGACACAGGGACCAAGAGAGAGACACAGGGACCGAGAGAGAGAGACACAAGGACCGAGAGAGACACAAGGACCTAGAGAGAGACACAGGGACCGAGAGAGTCACAGGGACCGAGAGAGAAAGACAGTGACCGAGAGAGAGACACCGGGACAGAGAGAGAGTTACAGGGACTGAGAGAGAGAGAGACAGGCACCGGGGGAGACACAGGGACCGAGTGAGACACAGGGACCGAGAAAGACACAGGGACCGAGAAAGACACAGGGAGCAAGAGACAGACACAGGGACCGAGACAGAGAGACACAGGCACCGAGAAAGAGACACAGGGACCGAGTGAGAGACTCAGGGACCGAGTGAGAGACACAGGGACAGAGAGAGAGACACAGGGACCGAGAAAGAGACACAGGGACCGAGTGAGACACAGGGAGAGAGTGACAGGGACCGAGTGAGACACAGGGACCCAGAGAGAGACACAGGGACCGAGAGAGACACAAGGACCTAGAGAGAGACACAGGGACCGAGAGAGTCACAGGGACCGAGAGAGAGACACAGGGACCGAGAGATTCACAGGGACCGAGAGAGAGAGACAGGGACCCAGAGAGAGACACAGGGACCGAGAGAGACACAAGGACCTAGAGAGAGACACAGGGACCGAGAGAGTCACAGGGACCGAGAGAGAGACAGGGACCGAGTGAGAGACACAGGGACCGACAGAGAGACAAAGGGAACAAGAGAGACACAGGGACTGAGAGAGAGAGACAGGGACCGAGAGAGAGACACAAGGACCGAGAGAGAAACTGGGACATGGGGAGAGAGACACAGGGACCGAGAGAGAGACACAGGGACTGAGCGAGTCACAGGGACCGAGAGAGACACAGGGTCCGAGAGAGAGAGACACAGGGACCGAGAGAGAGACACAGGGACCGAGGGAGACATAGGGACTGAGAGAGACCCAGGGACCCGGAGAGAGACACAGGGACTGAGAGAGTGACACAGGGACCAAGAGAGACACCAGGACCGAGAGAGACACAGGGGTGAGAGAGAGATACAGGGACCGAGAGAGACACAGGGACCGAGTGAGACACAGGGACCGAGAGAGACACCGGGACCGAGAGAGACACAGGGACCGAGGGAGAGAGACACAGGGACCGAGTGAGACACAGGGACCGAGGGAGAGAGACAGGGTCCGAGAGAGAGAGAGAGACACAGGGACTGAGAGAGTCACAGGGACCGAGAGAGAGACACAGGGACTGAGAGAGAGACACAGGGACTGAGAGAGAGACACAGGGACCAAGAGAGACACCAGGACCGAGAGAGACACAGGGACCAAGAGAGACACCGGGACCGAGAGAGACACAGGGACCCAGAGTGAGACACAGGGAGCGAGAGAGACACAGGGACTGAGAGAGAGAGAGACACAGGGACCGAGAGAGAGACACAAGGACCGAGAGAGACACAGGGACCGAGTGAGACACAGGGATCGAGAGAGAGAGACACAGGGACTGAGAGAGACACAGGGACCGAGCGAGACACAGGGACCGAGTGAGACACAGCGTCCGAGAGAGACACAGGGACCAAGAGAGGGAGACACAGGGACCGAGAGAGAAACAGGGACCGGGGGAGAGAGACACAGGGACCGAGAGAGAGACACAAGGACCGAGAGAGACACAGGGACTGAGTGAGACACAGGGGTGAGAGGGAGACACAGGGACCGAGCGAGACACAGGGACCGATTGAGACACAGGGACCGAGAGAGTCACAGGGACCGAGAGAGAGACAGGGACCGAGTGAGAGACACAGGGACCGAGAGAGACACAGGGACCGAGAGAGACACAGGGACTGAGAGAGACACAGGGACCGAGTGAGACACAGGGGTGAGAGGGAGACACAGGAACCGAGTGAGACACAGGGACCGAGAGAGAGACACAGGGACCGAGAGAGACACAAGGACCGAGAGAGACACAGGGACCGAGAGTGAGACACAGGGACTGAGTGAGACACAGGGACCGAGTGAGACACAGGGACCGAGTGAGACACAGCGTCCGAGAGAGACACAGGCACCGAGAGAGAGACACAGGGACCGAGTGAGAGACACAGGGACTGAGCGAGACACAGGGACTGAGTGAGACACAGGGGTGAGAGGGAGACACAGGGACCGAGCGAGACACAGGGACCGATTGAGACACAGGGACCGAGAGAGTCACAGGGACCGAGAGAGAGACAGGGACCGAGTGAGAGACACAGGGACCGAGAGAGACACAGGGACCGAGAGAGACACAGGGACTGAGAGAGACACAGGGACCGAGTGAGACACAGGGGTGAGAGGGAGACACAGGAACCGAGTGAGACACAGGGACCGAGAGAGAGACACAGGGACCGAGAGAGACACAAGGACCGAGAGAGACACAGGGACCGAGAGTGAGACACAGGGACTGAGTGAGACACAGGGACCGAGTGAGACACAGGGACCGAGTGAGACACAGCGTCCGAGAGAGACACAGGCACCGAGAGAGAGACACAGGGACCGAGTGAGAGACACAGGGACTGAGCGAGTCACAGGGACCGAGAGAGACACAGGGACCGAGAGAGAGAGGCACAGGGACCGAGAGAGACACAGGGACCCGGAGTGAGACACAGGGACTGAGAGAGTGACACAGGGACCAAGAGAGACACCAGGACCGAGAGAGACACAGGGGTGAGAGAGAGATACAGGGACCGAGAGAGACACAGGGACCGAGTGAGACACAGCGACGGAGAGAGACACAGGGACCGAGAGAGAGACACAAGGACCGAGAGAGACACAGGGACCGAGTGAGACACAGGGGTGAGAGGGAGACACAGGGACCGAGCGAGACACAGGGACCGAGTGAGACACAGCGTCCGAGAGAGACACAGGGACCAAGAGAGGGAGACACAGGGACCGAGAGAGAAACAGGGACCGGGGGAGAGAGACACAGGGACCGAGAGAGAGACACAGGGACCGAGTGAGAGACACAGGGACCGAGAGAGACACAGGGACCGAGTGAGAGACACAGGGACCGAGTGAGAGACACAGGGACTGAGCGAGTCACAGGGACCGAGAGAGACACAGGGACCGAGAGAGAGACACAGGGACCGAGAGAGAGACACAGGGACCGAGAGAGACACAGGGACTGAGAGAGACACAGGGACCGAGAGAGAGACACAGGCACCGAGAGAGAGACACAGGGACTGAGAGAGAGACACAGTGACCGAGAGTGAGACACCGGGACAGAGAGAGAGATACAGGGACTGAGCGAGTCACAGGGACCGAGACAGAGACAGGTACCGAGTGAGAGACACAGCGACCGAGAGAGAGACACAGGGACCGAGAGAGAGAGACACAGGGACCGAGAGAGACACCGGGATCGAGAGAGACACAGGGACCGAGACAGAGACAGGTACCGAGTGAGAGACACAGGGACCGAGTGAGAAACACAGGGACCGAGAGAGAGACACAGGGACCGAGAGAAACACAGTAACCGAGAGAGAGAGAGAGACAGGGGGTGAGAGAGAGAGACAGGGACCGAGAGAGTGACACAGGGACCGAGTGAGACACAGGGACCGATAAAGACACAGGGAGCAAGAGAGAGACACAGGGACCGAGAGGGAAACAGGGACCGAGAGAGAGACACAGGGACCGAGAGAAACACAGTGACCGAGAGAGAGAGACAGGGAACGAGAGAGTGACACAGGGACCGAGTGAGACACAGGGACCGAGTGAGACACAGGAACCGAGAGGGACACAGGGGTGAGAGGGAGACACAGGGACCGAGAGAGAGACACAGGGGCGGAGAGAAACACAGGGACAGAGGGAGAGAGACACAGCGACCGAGATAGAGACACAGGGACGGAGAGAGACACAGGGACCGAGTGAGACACAGGGACCGAGGGAGAGAGACACAGGGACCAAGAGAGAGACACAAGAACCGAGAGAGACACAAGGACCGAGAGAGAGAGACAGTGACCGAGAGAGAGACACCGGGACAGAGAGAGAGTTACAGGGACTGAGAGAGAGAGAGACAGGCACCGGGGGAGACACAGGGACCGAGTGAGACACAGGGACCGAGAAAGACACAGGGACTGAGAGAGAGACACAGGGACCTAGAGAGAGACACAGGGACTGAGCGAGTCACAGGGACCGAGAGAGACACAGGGTCCGAGAGAGAGAGACACAGGCACCAAGAGAGACACAGGGACCCGGAGAGAGACACAGGGACTGAGAGAGTGACACAGGGACCAAGAGAGACACTAGGACCGAGAGAGACACAGGGGTGAGAGAGAGATACAGGGACCGAGAGAGACACAGGGACCGAGTGAGACACAGGGACTGGGAGAGACACCGGGACCGAGAGAGACACAGGGACCAAGAGAGACATCGGGACCGAGAGAGTCACAGGGACCGAGAGAGACACAGGGATCGAGAGAGACACAAGGACCTAGAGAGAGACACAGGGACTGAGAGAGAGAGAGACACAGGGACCGAGAGAGAGACACAAGGACCGAGAGAGACACAGGGACCGAGTGAGACACAGCGTCCGAGAGAGACACAGGGACCAAGAGAGGGAGACACAGGGGTGAGAGGGAGACACAGGGACCGAGCGAGACACAGGGACCGAGTGAGACACAGCGTCCGAGAGAGACACAGGGACCAAGAGAGGGAGACACAGGGACCGAGAGAGAAACAGGGACCGGGGGAGAGAGACACAGGGACCGAGAGAGAGACACAGGTACCGAGTGAGAGACACAGGGACTGAGCGAGTCACAGGGACCGAGAGAGACACAGGGATCGAGAGAGACACAGGGACCCAGAGAGAGACACAGGGACCAAGAGAGACACAAGGACCTAGAGAGAGACACAGGGACCGAGAGAGACACAGGGACTGAGAGAGACACAGGGACCGAGAGAGAGACAGTGACCGAGAGAGACACAAGGGACTGCGAGAGAGAGACACAGGGACCGAGAGAGAGACACAAGGACCGAGAGAGACACAGGGACCGAGTGAGACACAGGGGTGAGAGGGAGACACAGGGACCGAGCGAGACACAGGGACCGAGTGAGACACAGCGTCCGAGAGAGACACAGGGACCAAGAGAGGGAGACACAGGGACCGAGAGAGAAACAGGGACCGGGGGAGAGAGACACAGGGACCGAGAGAGAGACACAGGGACCGAGTGAGAGACACAGGGACTGAGCGAGTCACAGGGACCGAGAGAGACACAGGGACCGAGAGAGAGACACAGGGACCGAGAGAGAGACACAGGGACCGAGAGAGACACAGGGACTGAGAGAGACACAGGGACCGAGAGAGAGACACAGGCACCGAGAGAGAGACACAGGGACTGAGAGAGAGACACAGTGACCGAGAGTGAGACACCGGGACAGAGAGAGAGATACAGGGACTGAGCGAGTCACAGGGACCGAGACAGAGACAGGTACCGAGTGAGAGACACAGGGACCAAGTGAGAGACACAGCGACCGAGAGAGAGACACAGGGACCGAGAGAGAGAGACACAGGGACCGAGAGAGACACCGGGATCGAGAGAGACACAGGGACCGAGACAGAGACAGGTACCGAGTGAGAGACACAGGGACCGAGTGAGAAACACAGGGACCGAGAGAGAGACACAGGGACCGAGAGAAACACAGTAACCGAGAGAGAGAGAGAGACAGGGGGTGAGAGAGAGAGACAGGGACCGAGAGAGTGACACAGGGACCGAGTGAGACACAGGGACCGATAAAGACACAGGGAGCAAGAGAGAGACACAGGGACCGAGAGGGAAACAGGGACCGAGAGAGAGACACAGGGACCGAGAGAAACACAGTGACCGAGAGAGAGAGACAGGGAACGAGAGAGTGACACAGGGACCGAGTGAGACACAGGGACCGAGTGAGACACAGGAACCGAGAGGGACACAGGGGTGAGAGGGAGACACAGGGACCGAGAGAGAGACACAGGGGCGGAGAGAAACACAGGGACAGAGGGAGAGAGACACAGCGACCGAGATAGAGACACAGGGACCGAGAGAGACACAGGGACCGAGTGAGACACAGAGGTGAGAGGGAGACACAGGGACGGAGAGAGACACAGGGACCGAGTGAGACACAGGGACCGAGGGAGAGAGACACAGGGACCAAGAGAGAGACACAAGAACCGAGAGAGACACAAGGACCGAGAGAGAGAGACAGTGACCGAGAGAGAGACACCGGGACAGAGAGAGAGTTACAGGGACTGAGAGAGAGAGAGACAGGCACCGGGGGAGACACAGGGACCGAGTGAGACACAGGGACCGAGAAAGACACAGGGACTGAGAGAGAGACACAGGGACCTAGAGAGAGACACAGGGACTGAGCGAGTCACAGGGACCGAGAGAGACACAGGGTCCGAGAGAGAGAGACACAGGCACCAAGAGAGACACAGGGACCCGGAGAGAGACACAGGGACTGAGAGAGTGACACAGGGACCAAGAGAGACACTAGGACCGAGAGAGACACAGGGGTGAGAGAGAGATACAGGGACCGAGAGAGACACAGGGACCGAGTGAGACACAGGGACTGGGAGAGACACCGGGACCGAGAGAGACACAGGGACCAAGAGAGACATCGGGACCGAGAGAGTCACAGGGACCGAGAGAGACACAGGGATCGAGAGAGACACAAGGACCTAGAGAGAGACACAGGGACTGAGAGAGAGAGAGACACAGGGACCGAGAGAGAGACACAAGGACCGAGAGAGACACAGGGACCGAGTGAGACACAGCGTCCGAGAGAGACACAGGGACCAAGAGAGGGAGACACAGGGGTGAGAGGGAGACACAGGGACCGAGCGAGACACAGGGACCGAGTGAGACACAGCGTCCGAGAGAGACACAGGGACCAAGAGAGGGAGACACAGGGACCGAGAGAGAAACAGGGACCGGGGGAGAGAGACACAGGGACCGAGAGAGAGACACAGGTACCGAGTGAGAGACACAGGGACTGAGCGAGTCACAGGGACCGAGAGAGACACAGGGATCGAGAGAGACACAGGGACCCAGAGAGAGACACAGGGACCAAGAGAGACACAAGGACCTAGAGAGAGACACAGGGACCGAGAGAGACACAGGGACTGAGAGAGACACAGGGACCGAGAGAGAGACAGTGACCGAGAGAGACACAAGGGACTGAGAGAGAGAGACACAGGGACCGAGAGAGAGACACAAGGACCGAGAGAGACACAGGGACCGAGTGAGACACAGGGGTGAGAGGGAGACACAGGGACCGAGCGAGACACAGGGACCGAGTGAGACACAGCGTCCGAGAGAGACACAGGGACCAAGAGAGGGAGACACAGGGACCGAGAGAGAAACAGGGACCGGGGGAGAGAGACACAGGGACCGAGAGAGAGACACAGGGACCGAGTGAGAGACACAGGGACTGAGCGAGTCACAGGGACCGAGAGAGACACAGGGACCGAGAGAGAGACACAGGGACCGAGAGAGAGACACAGGGACCGAGAGAGACACAGGGACTGAGAGAGACACAGGGATCGAGAGAGAGACACAGGCACCGAGAGAGAGACACAGGGACTGAGAGAGAGACACAGTGACCGAGAGTGAGACACCGGGACAGAGAGAGAGATACAGGGACTGAGCGAGTCACAGGGACCGAGACAGAGACAGGTACCGAGTGAGAGACACAGGGACCAAGTGAGAGACACAGCGACCGAGAGAGAGACACAGGGACCGAGAGAGAGAGACACAGGGACCGAGAGAGACACCGGGATCGAGAGAGACACAGGGACCGAGACAGAGACAGGTACCGAGTGAGAGACACAGGGACCGAGTGAGAAACACAGGGACCGAGAGAGAGACACAGGGACCGAGAGAAACACAGTAACCGAGAGAGAGAGAGAGACATGGGGTGAGAGAGAGAGACAGGGACCGAGAGAGTGACACAGGGACCGAGTGAGACACAGGGACCGATAAAGACACAGGGAGCAAGACAGAGACACAGGGACCGAGAGGGAAACAGGGACCGAGAGAGAGACACAGGGACCGAGAGAAACACAGTGACCGAGAGAGAGAGACAGGGACCGAGAGAGTGACACAGGGACCGAGTGAGACACAGGGACCGAGTGAGACACAGGAACCGAGAGGGACACAGGGACCGAGAGAGAGACACAGGGGCGGAGAGAAACACAGGGACAGAGGGAGAGAGACACAGCGACCGAGATAGAGACACAGGGACCGAGAGAGACACAGGGACCGAGTGAGACACAGAGGTGAGAGGGAGACACAGGGACCGAGAGAGACACAGGGACCGAGTGAGACACAGGGACCGAGGGAGAGAGACACAGGGACCAAGAGAGAGACACAAGAACCGAGAGAGACACAAGGACCGAGAGAGAGAGACAGTGACCGAGAGAGAGACACCGGGACAGAGAGAGAGTTACAGGGACTGAGAGAGAGAGAGACAGGCACCGGGGGAGACACAGGGACCGAGAAAGACACAGGGACTGAGAGAGAGACACAGGGACCTAGAGAGAGACACAGGGACTGAGCGAGTCACAGGGACCGAGAGAGACACAGGGTCCGAGAGAGAGAGACACAGGGACCAAGAGAGACACAGGGACCCGGAGAGAGACACAGGGACTGAGAGAGTGACACAGGGAGCAAGAGAGACACCAGGACCGAGAGAGACACAGGGGTGAGAGAGAGATACAGGGACCGAGAGAGACACAGGGACCGAGTGAGACACAGGGACTGGGAGAGACACCGGGACCGAGAGAGACACAGGGACCAAGAGAGACATCGGGACCGAGAGAGTCACAGGGACCGAGAGAGACACAGGGATCGAGAGAGACACAAGGACCTAGAGAGAGACACAGGGACTGAGAGAGAGAGAGACACAGGGACCGAGAGAGAGACACAAGGACCGAGAGAGACACAGGGACTGAGCGAGTCACAGGGACCGAGAGAGACACAGGGTCCGAGAGAGAGAGACACAGGCACCAAGAGAGACACAGGGACCCGGAGAGAGACACAGGGACTGAGAGAGTGACACAGGGACCAAGAGAGACACTAGGACCGAGAGAGACACAGGGGTGAGAGAGAGATACAGGGACCGAGAGAGACACAGGGACCGAGTGAGACACAGGGACTGGGAGAGACACCGGGACCGAGAGAGACACAGGGACCAAGAGAGACATCGGGACCGAGAGAGTCACAGGGACCGAGAGAGACACAGGGATCGAGAGAGACACAAGGACCTAGAGAGAGACACAGGGACTGAGAGAGAGAGAGACACAGGGACCGAGAGAGAGACACAAGGACCGAGAGAGACACAGGGACCGAGTGAGACACAGCGTCCGAGAGAGACACAGGGACCAAGAGAGGGAGACACAGGGGTGAGAGGGAGACACAGGGACCGAGCGAGACACAGGGACCGAGTGAGACACAGCGTCCGAGAGAGACACAGGGACCAAGAGAGGGAGACACAGGGACCGAGAGAGAAACAGGGACCGGGGGAGAGAGACACAGGGACCGAGAGAGAGACACAGGTACCGAGTGAGAGACACAGGGACTGAGCGAGTCACAGGGACCGAGAGAGACACAGGGATCGAGAGAGACACAGGGACCCAGAGAGAGACACAGGGACCAAGAGAGACACAAGGACCTAGAGAGAGACACAGGGACCGAGAGAGACACAGGGACTGAGAGAGACACAGGGACCGAGAGAGAGACAGTGACCGAGAGAGACACAAGGGACTGAGAGAGAGAGACACAGGGACCGAGAGAGAGACACAAGGACCGAGAGAGACACAGGGACCGAGTGAGACACAGGGGTGAGAGGGAGACACAGGGACCGAGCGAGACACAGGGACCGAGTGAGACACAGCGTCCGAGAGAGACACAGGGACCAAGAGAGGGAGACACAGGGACCGAGAGAGAAACAGGGACCGGGGGAGAGAGACACAGGGACCGAGAGAGAGACACAGGGACCGAGTGAGAGACACAGGGACTGAGCGAGTCACAGGGACCGAGAGAGACACAGGGACCGAGAGAGAGACACAGGGACCGAGAGAGAGACACAGGGACCGAGAGAGACACAGGGACTGAGAGAGACACAGGGATCGAGAGAGAGACACAGGCACCGAGAGAGAGACACAGGGACTGAGAGAGAGACACAGTGACCGAGAGTGAGACACCGGGACAGAGAGAGAGATACAGGGACTGAGCGAGTCACAGGGACCGAGACAGAGACAGGTACCGAGCGAGAGACACAGGGACCAAGTGAGAGACACAGCGACCGAGAGAGAGACACAGGGACCGAGAGAGAGAGACACAGGGACCGAGAGAGACACCGGGATCGAGAGAGACACAGGGACCGAGACAGAGACAGGTACCGAGTGAGAGACACAGGGACCGAGTGAGAAACACAGGGACCGAGAGAGAGACACAGGGACCGAGAGAAACACATTAACCGAGAGAGAGAGAGAGACATGGGGTGAGAGAGAGAGACAGGGACCGAGAGAGTGACACAGGGACCGAGTGAGACACAGGGACCGATAAAGACACAGGGAGCAAGACAGAGACACAGGGACCGAGAGGGAAACAGGGACCGAGAGAGAGACACAGGGACCGAGAGAAACACAGTGACCGAGAGAGAGAGACAGGGACCGAGAGAGTGACACAGGGACCGAGTGAGACACAGGGACCGAGTGAGACACAGGAACCGAGAGGGACACAGGGACCGAGAGAGAGACACAGGGGCGGAGAGAAACACAGGGACAGAGGGAGAGAGACACAGCGACCGAGATAGAGACACAGGGACCGAGAGAGACACAGGGACCGAGTGAGACACAGAGGTGAGAGGGAGACACAGGGACCGAGAGAGACACAGGGACCGAGTGAGACACAGGGACCGAGGGAGAGAGACACAGGGACCAAGAGAGAGACACAAGAACCGAGAGAGACACAAGGACCGAGAGAGAGAGACAGTGACCGAGAGAGAGACACCGGGACAGAGAGAGAGTTACAGGGACTGAGAGAGAGAGAGACAGGCACCGGGGGAGACACAGGGACCGAGAAAGACACAGGGACTGAGAGAGAGACACAGGGACCTAGAGAGAGACACAGGGACTGAGCGAGTCACAGGGACCGAGAGAGACACAGGGTCCGAGAGAGAGAGACACAGGGACCAAGAGAGACACAGGGACCCGGAGAGAGACACAGGGACTGAGAGAGTGACACAGAGAGCAAGAGAGACACCAGGACCGAGAGAGACACAGGGGTGAGAGAGAGATACAGGGACCGAGAGAGACACAGGGACCGAGTGAGACACAGGGACTGGGAGAGACACCGGGACCGAGAGAGACACAGGGACCAAGAGAGACATCGGGACCGAGAGAGTCACAGGGACCGAGAGAGACACAGGGATCGAGAGAGACACAAGGACCTAGAGAGAGACACAGGGACTGAGAGAGAGAGAGACACAGGGACCGAGAGAGAGACACAAGGACCGAGAGAGACACAGGGACCGAGTGAGACACAGCGTCCGAGAGAGACACAGGGACCAAGAGAGGGAGACACAGGGGTGAGAGGGAGACACAGGGACCGAGCGAGACACAGGGACCGAGTGAGACACAGCGTCCGAGAGAGACACAGGGACCAAGAGAGGGAGACACAGGGACCGAGAGAGAAACAGGGACCGGGGGAGAGAGACACAGGGACCGAGAGAGAGACACAGGGACTGAGCGAGTCACAGGGACCGAGAGAGACACAGGGACCGAGAAAGACACAGGGACCGAGAAAGACACAGGGAGCAAGAGACAGACACAAGGACCGAGACAGAGAGACACAGGGACCGAGAAAGAGACACAGGGACCGAGTGAGAGACTCAGGGACCGAGTGAGAGACACAGGGACAGAGAGAGAGACACAGGGACCGAGAAAGAGACACAGGGACCGAGTGAGACACAGGGACCGAGAGAGTGACAGGGACCGAGAGAGACACAGGGACCGAGAGAGAGACACAGGGACCGAGTGAGACACAGGGACCGAGAGAGAGACAAAGGGAACAAGAGAGACACAGGGACCGAGAGAGAGACAGTGACCGAGAGAGACACAGGGACTGAGAGAGAGAGACACAGGGACCGAGAGAGAGACACAAGGACCGAGAGAGACACAGGGACCGAGAGAGACACAGGGACCGAGAGAGAGACAGTGCCCGAGAGAGACACAGGGACCGAGAGAGAGACAGTGACCGAGAGAGACACAGGGACTGAGAGAGAGAGACACAGGGACCGAGAGAGAGACACAAGGACCGAGAGAGACACAGGGACCGAGTGAGACACAGGGGTGAGAGGGAGACACAGGGACGGAGCGAGACACAGGGACCGAGTGAGACACAGCGTCCGAGAGAGACACAGGGACCGAGAGAGAGAGACACAGGGACCGAGAGAGAGACACAGGGACCGAGTGAGAGATACAGGGACTGAGCGAGTCACAGGGACCGAGAGAGACACAGGGACCGAGAGAGACAGGCACAGGGACCGAGAGAGAGACACAGGGACCGAGAGAGACACAGGGACTGAGAGAGATACAGGGACCCGGAGAGAGACACAGGGACTGAGAGAGTTACACAGGGACCAAGAGAGACACCAGGACCGAGAGAGACACAGGGGTGAGAGAGAGATACAGGGACCGAGAGAGACACAGGGACCGAGTGAGACACAGGGACCGAGAGAGACACCGGGACCGAGAGAGACACAGGGACCGAGGGAGAGAGACACAGCGACCGAGTGAGACACAGGGACCGAGGGAGAGAGACAGGGTCCGAGAGAGAGAGACACAGGGACCGAATGAGACACAGGGACCGAGAGAGTGACTGGGACCGAGTGAGACACAGCGACCGAGAGAGAGACACAGGGACCCAGAGAGCGACACAGGGACTGAGAGAGTCACAGGGACCGAGAGAGAGACACAGCCACTGAGAGAGAGACACAGGGACTGAGAGAGAGACACAGGGACTGAGAGAGAGACACAGGGACCAAGAGAGACACCAGGACCGAGAGAGACACAGGGACCCAGAGTGAGACATAGGGACCGAGAGAGACACAAGGACCTAGAGAGAGACACAGGGACCGAGAGAGACACAGGGACTGAGAGAGACACAGGGACCGAGAGAGAGACAGTGACCGAGAGAGACGCAGGGACCGAGTGAGACACAGCGACCGAGAGAGAGAGACACAGGGACTGAGAGAGAGACACAGTGACCGAGAGAGAGACACCGGGACAGAGAGAGAGATACAGGGACTGAGCGAGTCACAGGGACCGAGACAGAGACAGGGACTGAGAGAGTGACACAGGGACCAAGTGAGAGACACAGCGACCGAGAGAGAGACACAGTGACCGAGAGAGAGAGACACAGGGACCGAGAGAGACACAAGGACCTAGAGAGAGACACAGGGACCGAGAGAGACACAGGGACTGAGAGAGAGATACAGGGACCGAGAGAGACACAGGGACCGAGTGAGACACAGGGACTGGGAGAGACACCGGGACCGAGAGAGACACAGGGACCAAGAGAGACATCGGGACCGAGAGAGTCACAGGGACCGAGAGAGACACAGGGATCGAGAGAGACACAAGGACCTAGAGAGAGACACAGGGACTGAGAGAGAGAGAGACACAGGGACCGAGAGAGAGACACAAGGACCGAGAGAGACACAGGGACCGAGTGAGACACAGCGTCCGAGAGAGACACAGGGACTGAGAGAGACACAGGGACCGAGAGAGAGACAGTGACCGAGAGAGACACAAGGGACTGCGAGAGAGAGACACAGGGACCGAGAGAGAGACACAAGGACCGAGAGAGACACAGGGACCGAGTGAGACACAGGGGTGAGAGGGAGACACAGGGACCGAGCGAGACACAGGGACCGAGTGAGACACAGCGTCCGAGAGAGACACAGGGACCAAGAGAGGGAGACACAGGGACCGAGAGAGAAACAGGGACCGGGGGAGAGAGACACAGGGACCGAGAGAGAGACACAGGGACCGAGTGAGAGACACAGGGACTGAGCGAGTCACAGGGACCGAGAGAGACACAGGGACCGAGAGAGAGACACAGGGACCGAGAGAGAGACACAGGGACCGAGAGAGACACAGGGACTGAGAGAGACACAGGGACCGAGAGAGAGACACAGGCACCGAGAGAGAGACACAGGGACTGAGAGAGAGACACAGTGACCGAGAGTGAGACACCGGGACAGAGAGAGAGATACAGGGACTGAGCGAGTCACAGGGACCGAGACAGAGACAGGTACCGAGTGAGAGACACAGGGACCAAGTGAGAGACACAGCGACCGAGAGAGAGACACAGGGACCGAGAGAGAGAGACACAGGGACCGAGAGAGACACCGGGATCGAGAGAGACACAGGGACCGAGACAGAGACAGGTACCGAGTGAGAGACACAGGGACCGAGTGAGAAACACAGGGACCGAGAGAGAGACACAGGGACCGAGAGAAACACAGTAACCGAGAGAGAGAGAGAGACAGGGGGTGAGAGAGAGAGACAGGGACCGAGAGAGTGACACAGGGACCGAGTGAGACACAGGGACCGATAAAGACACAGGGAGCAAGAGAGAGACACAGGGACCGAGAGGGAAACAGGGACCGAGAGAGAGACACAGGGACCGAGAGAAACACAGTGACCGAGAGAGAGAGACAGGGAACGAGAGAGTGACACAGGGACCGAGTGAGACACAGGGACCGAGTGAGACACAGGAACCGAGAGGGACACAGGGGTGAGAGGGAGACACAGGGACCGAGAGAGAGACACAGGGGCGGAGAGAAACACAGGGACAGAGGGAGAGAGACACAGCGACCGAGATAGAGACACAGGGACCGAGAGAGACACAGGGACCGAGTGAGACACAGAGGTGAGAGGGAGACACAGGGACGGAGAGAGACACAGGGACCGAGTGAGACACAGGGACCGAGGGAGAGAGACACAGGGACCAAGAGAGAGACACAAGAACCGAGAGAGACACAAGGACCGAGAGAGAGAGACAGTGACCGAGAGAGAGACACCGGGACAGAGAGAGAGTTACAGGGACTGAGAGAGAGAGAGACAGGCACCGGGGGAGACACAGGGACCGAGTGAGACACAGGGACCGAGAAAGACACAGGGACTGAGAGAGAGACACAGGGACCTAGAGAGAGACACAGGGACTGAGCGAGTCACAGGGACCGAGAGAGACACAGGGTCCGAGAGAGAGAGACACAGGCACCAAGAGAGACACAGGGACCCGGAGAGAGACACAGGGACTGAGAGAGTGACACAGGGACCAAGAGAGACACTAGGACCGAGAGAGACACAGGGGTGAGAGAGAGATACAGGGACCGAGAGAGACACAGGGACCGAGTGAGACACAGGGACTGGGAGAGACACCGGGACCGAGAGAGACACAGGGACCAAGAGAGACATCGGGACCGAGAGAGTCACAGGGACCGAGAGAGACACAGGGATCGAGAGAGACACAAGGACCTAGAGAGAGACACAGGGACTGAGAGAGAGAGAGACACAGGGACCGAGAGAGAGACACAAGGACCGAGAGAGACACAGGGACCGAGTGAGACACAGCGTCCGAGAGAGACACAGGGACCAAGAGAGGGAGACACAGGGGTGAGAGGGAGACACAGGGACCGAGCGAGACACAGGGACCGAGTGAGACACAGCGTCCGAGAGAGACACAGGGACCAAGAGAGGGAGACACAGGGACCGAGAGAGAAACAGGGACCGGGGGAGAGAGACACAGGGACCGAGAGAGAGACACAGGTACCGAGTGAGAGACACAGGGACTGAGCGAGTCACAGGGACCGAGAGAGACACAGGGATCGAGAGAGACACAGGGACCCAGAGAGAGACACAGGGACCAAGAGAGACACAAGGACCTAGAGAGAGACACAGGGACCGAGAGAGACACAGGGACTGAGAGAGACACAGGGACCGAGAGAGAGACAGTGACCGAGAGAGACACAAGGGACTGAGAGAGAGAGACACAGGGACCGAGAGAGAGACACAAGGACCGAGAGAGACACAGGGACCGAGTGAGACACAGGGGTGAGAGGGAGACACAGGGACCGAGCGAGACACAGGGACCGAGTGAGACACAGCGTCCGAGAGAGACACAGGGACCAAGAGAGGGAGACACAGGGACCGAGAGAGAAACAGGGACCGGGGGAGAGAGACACAGGGACCGAGAGAGAGACACAGGGACCGAGTGAGAGACACAGGGACTGAGCGAGTCACAGGGACCGAGAGAGACACAGGGACCGAGAGAGAGACACAGGGACCGAGAGAGAGACACAGGGACCGAGAGAGACACAGGGACTGAGAGAGACACAGGGATCGAGAGAGAGACACAGGCACCGAGAGAGAGACACAGGGACTGAGAGAGAGACACAGTGACCGAGAGTGAGACACCGGGACAGAGAGAGAGATACAGGGACTGAGCGAGTCACAGGGACCGAGACAGAGACAGGTACCGAGTGAGAGACACAGGGACCAAGTGAGAGACACAGCGACCGAGAGAGAGACACAGGGACCGAGAGAGAGAGACACAGGGACCGAGAGAGACACCGGGATCGAGAGAGACACAGGGACCGAGACAGAGACAGGTACCGAGTGAGAGACACAGGGACCGAGTGAGAAACACAGGGACCGAGAGAGAGACACAGGGACCGAGAGAAACACAGTAACCGAGAGAGAGAGAGAGACATGGGGTGAGAGAGAGAGACAGGGACCGAGAGAGTGACACAGGGACCGAGTGAGACACAGGGACCGATAAAGACACAGGGAGCAAGACAGAGACACAGGGACCGAGAGGGAAACAGGGACCGAGAGAGAGACACAGGGACCGAGAGAAACACAGTGACCGAGAGAGAGAGACAGGGACCGAGAGAGTGACACAGGGACCGAGTGAGACACAGGGACCGAGTGAGACACAGGAACCGAGAGGGACACAGGGACCGAGAGAGAGACACAGGGGCGGAGAGAAACACAGGGACAGAGGGAGAGAGACACAGCGACCGAGATAGAGACACAGGGACCGAGAGAGACACAGGGACCGAGTGAGACACAGAGGTGAGAGGGAGACACAGGGACCGAGAGAGACACAGGGACCGAGTGAGACACAGGGACCGAGGGAGAGAGACACAGGGACCAAGAGAGAGACACAAGAACCGAGAGAGACACAAGGACCGAGAGAGAGAGACAGTGACCGAGAGAGAGACACCGGGACAGAGAGAGAGTTACAGGGACTGAGAGAGAGAGAGACAGGCACCGGGGGAGACACAGGGACCGAGAAAGACACAGGGACTGAGAGAGAGACACAGGGACCTAGAGAGAGACACAGGGACTGAGCGAGTCACAGGGACCGAGAGAGACACAGGGTCCGAGAGAGAGAGACACAGGGACCAAGAGAGACACAGGGACCCGGAGAGAGACACAGGGACTGAGAGAGTGACACAGGGAGCAAGAGAGACACCAGGACCGAGAGAGACACAGGGGTGAGAGAGAGATACAGGGACCGAGAGAGACACAGGGACCGAGTGAGACACAGGGACTGGGAGAGACACCGGGACCGAGAGAGACACAGGGACCAAGAGAGACATCGGGACCGAGAGAGTCACAGGGACCGAGAGAGACACAGGGATCGAGAGAGACACAAGGACCTAGAGAGAGACACAGGGACTGAGAGAGAGAGAGACACAGGGACCGAGAGAGAGACACAAGGACCGAGAGAGACACAGGGACTGAGCGAGTCACAGGGACCGAGAGAGACACAGGGTCCGAGAGAGAGAGACACAGGCACCAAGAGAGACACAGGGACCCGGAGAGAGACACAGGGACTGAGAGAGTGACACAGGGACCAAGAGAGACACTAGGACCGAGAGAGACACAGGGGTGAGAGAGAGATACAGGGACCGAGAGAGACACAGGGACCGAGTGAGACACAGGGACTGGGAGAGACACCGGGACCGAGAGAGACACAGGGACCAAGAGAGACATCGGGACCGAGAGAGTCACAGGGACCGAGAGAGACACAGGGATCGAGAGAGACACAAGGACCTAGAGAGAGACACAGGGACTGAGAGAGAGAGAGACACAGGGACCGAGAGAGAGACACAAGGACCGAGAGAGACACAGGGACCGAGTGAGACACAGCGTCCGAGAGAGACACAGGGACCAAGAGAGGGAGACACAGGGGTGAGAGGGAGACACAGGGACCGAGCGAGACACAGGGACCGAGTGAGACACAGCGTCCGAGAGAGACACAGGGACCAAGAGAGGGAGACACAGGGACCGAGAGAGAAACAGGGACCGGGGGAGAGAGACACAGGGACCGAGAGAGAGACACAGGTACCGAGTGAGAGACACAGGGACTGAGCGAGTCACAGGGACCGAGAGAGACACAGGGATCGAGAGAGACACAGGGACCCAGAGAGAGACACAGGGACCAAGAGAGACACAAGGACCTAGAGAGAGACACAGGGACCGAGAGAGACACAGGGACTGAGAGAGACACAGGGACCGAGAGAGAGACAGTGACCGAGAGAGACACAAGGGACTGAGAGAGAGAGACACAGGGACCGAGAGAGAGACACAAGGACCGAGAGAGACACAGGGACCGAGTGAGACACAGGGGTGAGAGGGAGACACAGGGACCGAGCGAGACACAGGGACCGAGTGAGACACAGCGTCCGAGAGAGACACAGGGACCAAGAGAGGGAGACACAGGGACCGAGAGAGAAACAGGGACCGGGGGAGAGAGACACAGGGACCGAGAGAGAGACACAGGGACCGAGTGAGAGACACAGGGACTGAGCGAGTCACAGGGACCGAGAGAGACACAGGGACCGAGAGAGAGACACAGGGACCGAGAGAGAGACACAGGGACCGAGAGAGACACAGGGACTGAGAGAGACACAGGGATCGAGAGAGAGACACAGGCACCGAGAGAGAGACACAGGGACTGAGAGAGAGACACAGTGACCGAGAGTGAGACACCGGGACAGAGAGAGAGATACAGGGACTGAGCGAGTCACAGGGACCGAGACAGAGACAGGTACCGAGCGAGAGACACAGGGACCAAGTGAGAGACACAGCGACCGAGAGAGAGACACAGGGACCGAGAGAGAGAGACACAGGGACCGAGAGAGACACCGGGATCGAGAGAGACACAGGGACCGAGACAGAGACAGGTACCGAGTGAGAGACACAGGGACCGAGTGAGAAACACAGGGACCGAGAGAGAGACACAGGGACCGAGAGAAACACATTAACCGAGAGAGAGAGAGAGACATGGGGTGAGAGAGAGAGACAGGGACCGAGAGAGTGACACAGGGACCGAGTGAGACACAGGGACCGATAAAGACACAGGGAGCAAGACAGAGACACAGGGACCGAGAGGGAAACAGGGACCGAGAGAGAGACACAGGGACCGAGAGAAACACAGTGACCGAGAGAGAGAGACAGGGACCGAGAGAGTGACACAGGGACCGAGTGAGACACAGGGACCGAGTGAGACACAGGAACCGAGAGGGACACAGGGACCGAGAGAGAGACACAGGGGCGGAGAGAAACACAGGGACAGAGGGAGAGAGACACAGCGACCGAGATAGAGACACAGGGACCGAGAGAGACACAGGGACCGAGTGAGACACAGAGGTGAGAGGGAGACACAGGGACCGAGAGAGACACAGGGACCGAGTGAGACACAGGGACCGAGGGAGAGAGACACAGGGACCAAGAGAGAGACACAAGAACCGAGAGAGACACAAGGACCGAGAGAGAGAGACAGTGACCGAGAGAGAGACACCGGGACAGAGAGAGAGTTACAGGGACTGAGAGAGAGAGAGACAGGCACCGGGGGAGACACAGGGACCGAGAAAGACACAGGGACTGAGAGAGAGACACAGGGACCTAGAGAGAGACACAGGGACTGAGCGAGTCACAGGGACCGAGAGAGACACAGGGTCCGAGAGAGAGAGACACAGGGACCAAGAGAGACACAGGGACCCGGAGAGAGACACAGGGACTGAGAGAGTGACACAGAGAGCAAGAGAGACACCAGGACCGAGAGAGACACAGGGGTGAGAGAGAGATACAGGGACCGAGAGAGACACAGGGACCGAGTGAGACACAGGGACTGGGAGAGACACCGGGACCGAGAGAGACACAGGGACCAAGAGAGACATCGGGACCGAGAGAGTCACAGGGACCGAGAGAGACACAGGGATCGAGAGAGACACAAGGACCTAGAGAGAGACACAGGGACTGAGAGAGAGAGAGACACAGGGACCGAGAGAGAGACACAAGGACCGAGAGAGACACAGGGACCGAGTGAGACACAGCGTCCGAGAGAGACACAGGGACCAAGAGAGGGAGACACAGGGGTGAGAGGGAGACACAGGGACCGAGCGAGACACAGGGACCGAGTGAGACACAGCGTCCGAGAGAGACACAGGGACCAAGAGAGGGAGACACAGGGACCGAGAGAGAAACAGGGACCGGGGGAGAGAGACACAGGGACCGAGAGAGAGACACAGGGACTGAGCGAGTCACAGGGACCGAGAGAGACACAGGGACCGAGAAAGACACAGGGACCGAGAAAGACACAGGGAGCAAGAGACAGACACAAGGACCGAGACAGAGAGACACAGGGACCGAGAAAGAGACACAGGGACCGAGTGAGAGACTCAGGGACCGAGTGAGAGACACAGGGACAGAGAGAGAGACACAGGGACCGAGAAAGAGACACAGGGACCGAGTGAGACACAGGGACCGAGAGAGTGACAGGGACCGAGAGAGACACAGGGACCGAGAGAGAGACACAGGGACCGAGTGAGACACAGGGACCGAGAGAGAGACAAAGGGAACAAGAGAGACACAGGGACCGAGAGAGAGACAGTGACCGAGAGAGACACAGGGACTGAGAGAGAGAGACACAGGGACCGAGAGAGAGACACAAGGACCGAGAGAGACACAGGGACCGAGAGAGACACAGGGACCGAGAGAGAGACAGTGCCCGAGAGAGACACAGGGACCGAGAGAGAGACAGTGACCGAGAGAGACACAGGGACTGAGAGAGAGAGACACAGGGACCGAGAGAGAGACACAAGGACCGAGAGAGACACAGGGACCGAGTGAGACACAGGGGTGAGAGGGAGACACAGGGACGGAGCGAGACACAGGGACCGAGTGAGACACAGCGTCCGAGAGAGACACAGGGACCGAGAGAGAGAGACACAGGGACCGAGAGAGAGACACAGGGACCGAGTGAGAGATACAGGGACTGAGCGAGTCACAGGGACCGAGAGAGACACAGGGACCGAGAGAGACAGGCACAGGGACCGAGAGAGAGACACAGGGACCGAGAGAGACACAGGGACTGAGAGAGATACAGGGACCCGGAGAGAGACACAGGGACTGAGAGAGTTACACAGGGACCAAGAGAGACACCAGGACCGAGAGAGACACAGGGGTGAGAGAGAGATACAGGGACCGAGAGAGACACAGGGACCGAGTGAGACACAGGGACCGAGAGAGACACCGGGACCGAGAGAGACACAGGGACCGAGGGAGAGAGACACAGCGACCGAGTGAGACACAGGGACCGAGGGAGAGAGACAGGGTCCGAGAGAGAGAGACACAGGGACCGAATGAGACACAGGGACCGAGAGAGTGACTGGGACCGAGTGAGACACAGCGACCGAGAGAGAGACACAGGGACCCAGAGAGCGACACAGGGACTGAGAGAGTCACAGGGACCGAGAGAGAGACACAGCCACTGAGAGAGAGACACAGGGACTGAGAGAGAGACACAGGGACTGAGAGAGAGACACAGGGACCAAGAGAGACACCAGGACCGAGAGAGACACAGGGACCCAGAGTGAGACATAGGGACCGAGAGAGACACAAGGACCTAGAGAGAGACACAGGGACCGAGAGAGACACAGGGACTGAGAGAGACACAGGGACCGAGAGAGAGACAGTGACCGAGAGAGACGCAGGGACCGAGTGAGACACAGCGACCGAGAGAGAGAGACACAGGGACTGAGAGAGAGACACAGTGACCGAGAGAGAGACACCGGGACAGAGAGAGAGATACAGGGACTGAGCGAGTCACAGGGACCGAGACAGAGACAGGGACTGAGAGAGTGACACAGGGACCAAGTGAGAGACACAGCGACCGAGAGAGAGACACAGTGACCGAGAGAGAGAGACACAGGGACCGAGAGAGACACAAGGACCTAGAGAGAGACACAGGGACCGAGAGAGACACAGGGACTGAGAGAGACACAGGGACCGAGAGAGAGACAGTGACCGAGAGAGACACAGGGACTGAGAGAGAGAGACACAGGGACCGAGAGAGAGACACAAGGACCGAGAGAGACACAGGGACCGAGTGAGACACAGGGGTGAGAGGGAGACACAGGGACCGAGCGAGACACAGGGACCGAGTGAGACACAGCGTCCGAGAGAGACACAGGGACCAAGAGAGGGAGACACAGGGACCGAGAGAGAAACAGGGACCGGGGGAGAGAGACACAGGAACCGAGAGAGAGACACAGGGACCGAGTGAGAGACACAGGGACTGAGCGAGTCACAGGGACCGAGAGAGACACAGGCACCGAAAGAGAGACACAGGGACCGAGAGAGAGACACAGGGACCGAGAGAGACACAGGGACTGAGAGAGACACAGGGACCGAGAGAGAGACACAGGGACCGAGAGAGAGACACAGGGACTGAGAGAGAGACACAGTGACCGAGAGAGAGACACCGGGACAGAGAGAGAGATACAGGGACTGAGCGAGTCACAGGGACCGAGACAGAGACAGGGACTGAGAGAGTGACACAGGGACCAAGTGAGAGACACAGCGACCGAGAGAGAGACACAGGGATCGAGAGAGAGAGACACAGGGACCGATTGAGACAGAGGGACCGAGAGAGTGACAGGGACCGAGAGAGAGAGACACAGGGACGAGAGAGACACCGGGACCGAGAGAGACACAGGGACCGAGACAGAGACAGGTACCGAGTGAGAGACACAGGGACCGAGTGAGAGACACAGGGACCGAGAGAGAGACACAGGGACCGAGAGAAACACAGTAACCGAGAGAGAGAGAGAGACAGGGGGTGAGAGAGAGAGACAGGGACCGAGAGAGTGACACAGGGACCGAGTGAGACACAGGGACCGAGAAAGACACAGGGAGCAAGAGAGAGACACAGGGACCGAGAGAAACACAGTGACCGAGAGAGATAGACAGGGACCGAGAGAGACACAGGGACCGAGTGAGATACAGGGACCGAGAGGGACACAGGGACTGAGAGAGAGACACAGGGCGGAGAGAAACACAGGGACAGAGGGAGAGAGACACAGTGACCGAGACAGAGACACAGGGACCGAGAGAGACACAGGGACCGAGTGAGACACAGGGGTGAGAGGGAGACACAGGGACCGAGAGAGACACAGGGACCGAGGGAGACACAGGGACCGAGGGAGAGAGACACAGGGACCAAGAGAGACACAAGGACCTAGAGAGAGACACAGGGACCGAGAGAGTCACAGTGACCGAGAGAGAGACACCGGGACAGAGAGAGAGTTACAGGGACTGGGAGAGAGAGAGACAGGCACTGGGGGAGACACAGGGACCGAGTGAGACACAGGGACCGAGAAAGACACAGGGAGCAAGAGAGTGACACAGGGACCGAGAGAGAGACACAGGGACCGAGAAAGACACAGGGAGCAAGAGACAGACACAGGGACCGAGACAGAGAGACACAGGCACCGAGAAAGAGACACAGGGACCGAGTGAGAGACTCAGGGACCGAGTGAGAGACACAGGGACAGAGAGAGAGACACAGGGACCGAGTGAGACACAGGGACCGAGAGAGTGACAGGGACCGAGTGAGACACAGGGACCCAGAGAGAGACACAGGGACCGAGAGAGACACAAGGACCTAGAGACAGACACAGGGACCGAGAGAGTCACAGGAACCGACAGCGACACTGAAATAGAGAGAGACACAGGTACTGAGTGAGAGACACAAGGACCGAGAGAGACACAGGGACCGAGAGAGAGACACAAGGACCGAGAGAGACACGGGGACGGAGAGAGAGACAGTGACCGAGAGAGACACAGGGACCGATCGAGACACAGGGACCGAGTGAGACAGAGCGTCCGAGAGAGACACAGGGACCGAGAGAGAAAGACACAGGGACCGAGAGAGAGACACAGGAACTGAGCGAGTCACAGGGACCGAGAGAGACACAGGGACCGAGAGAGAGAGACACAGGGACCGAGAGAGAGACACAGGGACCGAGAGAGACACAGGGACTGAGAGAGACACAGGGACCCGGAGAGAGACACAGGGACTGACAGAGTGACACAGGGACCAAGAGAGACACCAGGACCGAGAGAGACACAGGGGTGAGAGAGAGATACAGGGACCGAGAGAGACACAGGGACCGAGGGAGAGAGACACAGGGACCGAGTGAGAGACAGGGACCGAGGGAGAGAGACAGGGTCCGAGAGAGAGAGAGACACAGGGACCGAGAGAGTGACAGGGACCGAGTGAGACACAGCGACCGAGAGAGAGACACAGGGACCCAGAGAGCGACACAGGGACTGAGAGAGTCACAGGGACCGAGAGAGAGACACAGGCACTGAGAGAGAGACACAGGGACTGAGAGAGAGACACAGGGACTGAGAGAGAGACACAGGGACCAAGAGAGACACCAGGACCGAGAGAGACACAGGGGTGAGAGAGACACCGGGACCGAGAGAGACACAGGGACCCAGAGTGAGACACAGGGATCGAGAGAGACACAGGGACCCAGAGAGAGACACAGGGACCGAGAGAGACACAAGGACCTAGAGAGAGACACAGGAACCGAGAGAGACACAGGGACTGAGAGAGAGAGACACAGGGACCGAGAGAGAGACACAAGGACCGAGAGAGACACAGGGACCGAGAGAGACACAGGGGTGAGAGAGAGATACAGGGACCGAGAGAGAGACAGGGACCGAGTGAGAGACACAGGGACCGTGTGAGACACAGGGACCGAGAGAGAGACAGGGACCGAGTGAGAGACACAGGGACCGAGTGAGACACAGGGACCGACAGAGAGACACAGGGACTGAGAGAGAGACACAAGAACCGAGAGAGACACAGGGACCGAGTGAGACACAGGGGTGAGAGGGAGACACAGGGACCGAGCAAGACACAGGGACCGATTGAGACACAGCGACCGAGAGAGACACAGGGACCGAGACAGAGACACAGGGACCGAGAGAGAGACACAGGGACCGAGATAGAGAGACAGGGTCCGAGAGAGAGAGACACAGGGACCGAGAGAGACACAGGGACCCGGAGAGAGACACAGGGACTGAGAGAGTGACACAGGGACCAAGAGAGACACCAGGACCGAGAGAGACACAGGGGTGAGAGAGAGATACAGGGACCGAGAGAGACACAGGGACCGAGTGAGACACAGCGACCGAGAGAGACACCGGGACCGAGAGAGACACAGGGACCGAGGGAGAGAGACACAGGGACCCAGTGAGACACAGGGACCGAGAGAGTGACAGGGACCGAGAGAGACACAGGGACCGAGAGAGAGACAGGGACCGAGAAAGACACAGGGACCGAGAAAGACACAAGGAGCAAGAGACAGACACAGGGACCGAGACAGAGAGACACAGGGACCGAGAAAGAGACACAGGGACCGAGTGAGAGACTCAGGGACCGAGTGAGAGACACAGGGACAGAGAGAGAGACACAGGGACCGAGAAAGAGACACAGGGACCGAGTGAGACACAGGGACCGAGAGAGTGACAGGGACCGAGAGAGACACAGGGACCGAGAGAGAGACAGGGACCGAGTGAGAGACACAGGGACCGAGTGAGACACAGGGACCGAGAGAGAGACAAAGGGAACAAGAGAGACACAGGGACCGAGAGAGAGACAGTGACCGAGAGAGACACAGGGACTGAGAGAGAGAGACACAGGGACCGAGAGAGAGACACAAGGACCGAGAGAGACACAGGGACCGAGAGAGACACACGGACCGAGAGAGAGACAGTGCCCGAGAGAGACACAGGGACCGAGAGAGAGACAGTGACCGAGAGAGACACAGGGACTGAGAGAGAGAGACACAGGGACCGAGAGAGAGACACAAGGACCGAGAGAGACACAGGGACCGAGTGAGACACAGGGGTGAGAGGGAGACACAGGGACGGAGCGAGAAACAGGGACCGAGTGAGACACAGCGTCCGAGAGAGACACAGGGACCGAGAGAGAGAGACACAGGGACCGAGAGAGAGACACAGGGACCAAGTGAGAGATACAGGGACTGAGCGAGTCACAGGGACCGAGAGAGACACAGGGACCGAGAGAGACAGGCACAGGGACCGAGAGAGAGACACAGGGACCGAGAGAGAGACACAGGGACCGAGAGAGACACCGGGACCGAGAGAGAGACACAGGGACCGAGAGAGACACAGGGACTGAGAGAGATACAGGGACCCGGAGAGAGACACAGGGACTGAGAGAGTTACACAGGGACCAAGAGAGACACCAGGACCGAGAGAGACACAGGGGTGAGAGAGAGATACAGGGACCGAGAGAGACACAGGGACCGAGTGAGACACAGGGACCGAGAGAGACACCGGGACCGAGAGAGACACAGGGACCGAGGGAGAGAGACACAGCGACCGAGTGAGACACAGGGACCGAGGGAGAGAGACAGGGTCCGAGAGAGAGAGACACAGGGACCGAATGAGACACAGGGACCGAGAGAGTGACTGGGACCGAGTGAGACACAGCGACCGAGAGAGAGTCACAGGGATCCAGAGAGCGACACAGGGACTGAGAGAGTCACAGGGACCGAGAGAGAGACACAGCCACTGAGAGAGAGACACAGGGAATGAGAGAGAGACACAGGGACTGAGAGAGAGACACAGGGACCAAGAGAGACACCAGGACCGAGAGAGACACAGGGACCCTGAGTGAGACACAGGGATCGAGAGAGACACAGGGACCCAGAGAGAGACACAGGGACCAAGAGAGACACAAGGACCTAGAGAGAGACACAGGGACCGAGAGAGACACAGGGACTGAGAGAGACACAGGGACCGAGAGAGAGACAGTGACCGAGAGAGACACAAGGGACTGAGAGAGAGAGACACAGGGACCGAGAGAGAGACACAAGGACCGAGAGAGACACAGGGACCGAGTGAGACACAGGGGTGAGAGGGAGACACAGGGACCGAGCGAGACACAGGGACCGAGTGAGACACAGCGTCCGAGAGAGACACAGGGACCAAGAGAGGGAGACACAGGGACCGAGAGAGAAACAGGGACCGGGGGAGAGAGACACAGGGACCGAGAGAGAGACACAGGGACCGAGTGAGAGACACAGGGACTGAGCGAGTCACAGGGACCGAGAGAGACACAGGGACCGAGAGAGAGACACAGGGACCGAGAGAGAGACACAGGGACCGAGAGAGACACAGGGACTGAGAGAGACACAGGGATCGAGAGAGAGACACAGGCACCGAGAGAGAGACACAGGGACTGAGAGAGAGACACAGTGACCGAGAGTGAGACACCGGGACAGAGAGAGAGATACAGGGACTGAGCGAGTCACAGGGACCGAGACAGAGACAGGTACCGAGTGAGAGACACAGGGACCAAGTGAGAGACACAGCGACCGAGAGAGAGACACAGGGACCGAGAGAGAGAGACACAGGGACCGAGAGAGACACCGGGATCGAGAGAGACACAGGGACCGAGACAGAGACAGGTACCGAGTGAGAGACACAGGGACCGAGTGAGAAACACAGGGACCGAGAGAGAGACACAGGGACCGAGAGAAACACAGTAACCGAGAGAGAGAGAGAGACAGGGGGTGAGAGAGAGAGACAGGGACCGAGAGAGTGACACAGGGACCGAGTGAGACACAGGGACCGATAAAGACACAGGGAGCAAGACAGAGACACAGGGACCGAGAGGGAAACAGGGACCGAGAGAGAGACACAGGGACCGAGAGAAACACAGTGACCGAGAGAGAGAGACAGGGGACCGAGAGAGTGACACAGGGACCGAGTGAGACACAGGGACCGAGTGAGACACAGGAACCGAGAGGGACACAGGGACCGAGAGAGAGACACAGGGGCGGAGAGAAACACAGGGACAGAGGGAGAGAGACACAGCGACCGAGATAGAGACACAGGGACCGAGAGAGACACAGGGACCGAGTGAGACACAGAGGTGAGAGGGAGACACAGGGACCGAGAGAGACACAGGGACCGAGTGAGACACAGGGACCGAGGGAGAGAGACACAGGGACCAAGAGAGAGACACAAGAACCGAGAGAGACACAAGGACCGAGAGAGAGAGACAGTGACCGAGAGAGAGACACCGGGACAGAGAGAGAGTTACAGGGACTGAGAGAGAGAGAGACAGGCACCGGGGGAGACACAGGGACCGAGTGAGACACAGGGACCGAGAAAGACACAGGGACTGAGAGAGAGACACAGGGATCTAGAGAGAGACACAGGGACTGAGCGAGTCACAGGGACCGAGAGAGACACAGGGTCCGAGAGAGAGAGACACAGGGACCAAGAGAGACACAGGGACCCGGAGAGAGACACAGGGACTGAGAGAGTGACACAGGGAGCAAGAGAGACACCAGGACCGAGAGAGACACAGGGGTGAGAGAGAGATACAGGGACCGAGAGAGACACAGGGACCGAGTGAGACACAGGGACTGGGAGAGACACCGGGACCGAGAGAGACACAGGGACCAAGAGAGACATCGGGACCGAGAGAGTCACAGGACCGAGAGAGACACAGGGATCGAGAGAGACACAAGGACCTAGAGAGAGACACAGGGACTGAGAGAGAGAGAGACACAGGGACCGAGAGAGAGACACAAGGACCGAGAGAGACACAGGGACCGAGTGAGACACAGCGTCCGAGAGAGACACAGGGACCAAGAGAGGGAGACACAGGGGTGAGAGGGAGACACAGGGACCGAGCGAGACACAGGGACCGAGTGAGACACAGCGTCCGAGAGAGACACAGGGACCAAGAGAGGGAGACACAGGGACCGAGAGAGAAACAGGGACCGGGGGAGAGAGACACAGGGACCGAGAGAGAGACACAGGGACTGAGCGAGTCACAGGGACCGAGAGAGACACAGGGACCGAGAAAGACACAGGGACCGAGAAAGACACAGGGAGCAAGAGACAGACACAAGGACCGAGACAGAGAGACACAGGGACCGAGAAAGAGACACAGGGACCGAGTGAGAGACTCAGGGACCGAGTGAGAGACACAGGGACAGAGAGAGAGACACAGGGACCGAGAAAGAGACACAGGGACCGAGTGAGACACAGGGACCGAGAGAGTGACAGGGACCGAGAGAGACACAGGGACCGAGAGAGAGACACAGGGACCGAGTGAGACACAGGGACCGAGAGAGAGACAAAGGGAACAAGAGAGACACAGGGACCGAGAGAGAGACAGTGACCGAGAGAGACACAGGGACTGAGAGAGAGAGACACAGGGACCGAGAGAGAGACACAAGGACCGAGAGAGACACAGGACCGAGAGAGACACAGGGACCGAGAGAGAGACAGTGCCCGAGAGAGACACAGGGACCGAGAGAGAGACAGTGACCGAGAGAGACACAGGGACTGAGAGAGAGAGACACAGGGACCGAGAGAGAGACACAAGGACCGAGAGAGACACAGGGACCGAGTGAGACACAGGGGTGAGAGGGAGACACAGGGACGGAGCGAGACACAGGGACCGAGTGAGACACAGCGTCCGAGAGAGACACAGGGACCGAGAGAGAGAGACACAGGGACCGAGAGAGAGACACAGGGACCGAGTGAGAGATACAGGGACTGAGCGAGTCACAGGACCGAGAGAGACACAGGGACCGAGAGAGACAGGCACAGGGACCGAGAGAGAGACACAGGGACCGAGAGAGACACAGGGACTGAGAGAGATACAGGGACCCGGAGAGAGACACAGGGACTGAGAGAGTTACACAGGGACCAAGAGAGACACCAGGACCGAGAGAGACACAGGGGTGAGAGAGAGATACAGGGACCGAGAGAGACACAGGGACCGAGTGAGACACAGGGACCGAGAGAGACACCGGGACCGAGAGAGACACAGGGACCGAGGGAGAGAGACACAGCGACCGAGTGAGACACAGAGACCGAAGGAGAGAGACAGGGTCCGAGAGAGAGAGACACAGGGACCGAATGAGACACAGGGACCGAGAGAGTGACTGGGACCGAGTGAGACACAGCGACCGAGAGAGAGTCACAGGGACCCAGAGAGCGACACAGGGACTGAGAGAGTCACAGGGACCGAGAGAGTGACACAGCCACTGAGAGAGAGACACAGGGACTGAGAGAGAGACACAGGGACTGAGAGAGAGACACAGGGACCAAGAGAGACACCAGGACCGAGAGAGACACAGGGACCCAGAGTGAGACATAGGGATCGAGAGAGACACAGGGACCCAGAGAGAGACACAGGGACCGAGAGAGACACAAGGACCTAGAGAGAGACACAGGGACCGAGAGAGACACAGGGACTGAGAGAGACACAGGGACCGAGAGAGAGACAGTGACCGAGAGAGACGCAGGGACCGAGTGAGACACAGCGACCGAGAGAGAGAGACACAGGGACTGAGAGAGAGACACAGTGACCGAGAGAGAGACACCGGGACAGAGAGAGAGATACAGGGACTGAGCGAGTCACAGGGAACGAGACAGAGACAGGGACTGAGAGAGTGACACAGGGACCAAGTGAGAGACACAGCGACCGAGAGAGAGACACAGTGACCGAGAGAGAGAGACACAGGGACCGAGAGAGACACAAGGACCTAGAGAGAGACACAGGGACCGAGAGAGACACAGGGACTGAGAGAGACACAGGGACCGAGAGAGAGACAGTGACCGAGAGAGACACAGGGACTGAGAGAGAGAGACACAGGGACCGAGAGAGAGAGACACAAGGACCGAGAGAGACACAGGGACCGAGTGAGACACAGGGGTGAGAGGGAGACACAGGGACCGAGCGAGACACAGGGACCGAGTGAGACACAGCGTCCGAGAGAGACACAGGGACCAAGAGAGGGAGACACAGGGACCGAGAGAGAAACAGGGACCGGGGGAGAGAGACACAGGAACCGAGAGAGAGACACAGGGACCGAGTGAGAGACACAGGGACTGAGCGAGTCACAGGGACCGAGAGAGACACAGGCACCGAAAGAGAGACACAGGGACCGAGAGAGAGACACAGGGACCGAGAGAGACACAGGGACTGAGAGAGACACAGGGACCGAGAGAGAGACACAGGGACCGAGAGAGAGACACAGGGACTGAGCGAGAGACACAGTGACCGAGAGAGAGACACCGGGACAGAGAGAGAGATACAGGGACTGAGCGAGTCACAGGGACCGAGACAGAGACAGGGACTGAGAGAGTGACACAGGGACCAAGTGAGAGACACAGCGACCGAGAGAGAGACACAGGGATCGAGAGAGAGAGACACAGGGACCGATTGAGACAGAGGGACCGAGAGAGTGACAGGGACCGAGAGAGAGAGACACAGGGACGAGAGAGACACCGGGACCGAGAGAGACACAGGGACCGAGACAGAGACAGGTACCGAGTGAGAGACACAGGGACCGAGTGAGAGACACAGGGACCGAGAGAGAGACACAGGGACCGAGAGAAACACAGTAACCGAGAGAGAGAGAGAGACAGGGGGTGAGAGAGAGAGACAGGGACCGAGAGAGTGACACAGGGACCGAGTGAGACACAGGGACCGAGAAAGACACAGGGAGCAAGAGAGAGACACAGGGACCGAGAGAAACACAGTGACCGAGAGAGATAGACAGGGACCGAGAGAGACACAGGGACCGAGTGAGATACAGGGACCGAGAGGGACACAGGGACTGAGAGAGAGACACAGGGCGGAGAGAAACACAGGGACAGAGGGAGAGAGACACAGTGACCGAGACAGAGACACAGGGACCGAGAGAGACACAGGGACCGAGTGAGACACAGGGGTGAGAGGGAGACACAGGGACCGAGAGAGACACAGGGACCGAGTGAGACACAGGGACCGAGGGAGAGAGACACAGGGACCAAGAGAGACACAAGGACCTAGAGAGAGACACAGGGACCGAGAGAGTCACAGGGACCGAGAGAGAGAGACAGTGACCGAGAGAGAGACACCGGGACAGAGAGAGAGTTACAGGGACTGGGAGAGAGAGAGACAGGCACTGGGGGAGACACAGGGACCGAGTGAGACACAGGGACCGAGAAAGACACAGGGACCGAGAAAGACACAGGGAGCAAGAGAGTGACACAGGGACCGAGAGAGAGACACAGGGACCGAGAAAGACACAGGGAGCAAGAGACAGACACAGGGACCGAGACAGAGAGACACAGGCACCGAGAAAGAGACACAGGGACCGAGTGAGAGACTCAGGGACCGAGTGAGAGACACAGGGACAGAGAGAGAGACACAGGGACCGAGTGAGACACAGGGACCGAGAGAGTGACAGGGACCGAGTGAGACACAGGGACCTAGAGACAGACACAGGGACCGAGAGAGTCACAGGAACCGACAGCGACACTGAAATAGAGAGAGACACAGGTACTGAGTGAAGAGACACAAGGACCGAGAGAGACACAGGGACCGAGAGAGAGACACAAGGACCGAGAGAGACACAGGGACGGAGAGAGAGACAGTGACCGAGAGAGACACAGGGACCGATCGAGACACAGGGACCGAGTGAGACAGAGCGTCCGAGAGAGACACAGGGACCGAGAGAGAAAGACACAGGGACCGAGAGAGAGACACAGGAACTGAGCGAGTCACAGGGACCGAGAGAGACACAGGGACCGAGAGAGAGAGACACAGGGACCGAGAGAGAGACACAGGGACATAGAGAGACACAGGGACTGAGAGAGACACAGGGACCCGGAGAGAGACACAGGGACTGACAGAGTGACACAGGGACCAAGAGAGACACCAGGACCGAGAGAGACACAGGGGTGAGAGAGAGATACAGGGACCGAGAGAGACACAGGGACCGAGGGAGAGAGACACAGGGACCGAGTGAGAGACAGGGACCGAGGGAGAGAGACAGGGTCCGAGAGAGAGAGAGACACAGGGACCGAGAGAGTGACAGGGACCGAGTGAGACACAGCGACCGAGAGAGAGACACAGGGACCCAGAGAGCGACACAGGGACTGAGAGAGTCACAGGGACCGAGAGAGAGACACAGGCACTGAGAGAGAGACACAGGGACTGAGAGAGAGACACAGGGAATGAGAGAGAGACACAGGGACCAAGAGAGACACCAGGACCGAGAGAGACACAGGGGTGAGAGAGACACCGGGACCGAGAGAGACACAGGGACCCAGAGTGAGACACAGGGATCGAGAGAGACACAGGGACCCAGAGAGAGACACAGGGACCGAGAGAGACACAAGGACCTAGAGAGAGACACAGGAACCGAGAGAGACACAGGGACTGAGAGAGAGAGACACAGGGACCGAGAGAGAGACACAAGGACCGAGAGAGACACAGGGACCGAGTGAGACACAGGGGTGAGAGGGAGACACAGGGACCGAGCGAGACACAGGGACCGAGTGAGACACAGCGTCCGAGAGAGACACAGGGACCAAGAGAGGGAGACACAGGGACCGAGAGATAAACAGGGACCAGGGGAGAGAGACACAGGGACCGAGAGAGAGACACAGGGACCGAGAGAGAGACACAGGGACCGAGAGAGACACAGGGACTGAGAGAGACACAGGGACCTAGAGAGAGACACAGGCACCGAGAAAGAGACTCAGGAACCGAGTGAGAGACTCAGGGACCGAGTGAGAGACACAGGGACAGAGAGAGAGACACAGGGACCGAGAAAGAGACACATGGGCCGAGTGAGACACAGGGAGAGAGTGACAGGGACCAAGTGAGACACAGGGACCCAGAGAGAGACACAGGGACCGAGAGAGACACAAGGACCTAGAGAGAGACACAGGGACCGAGAGAGTCACAGGGACCGACAGCGACACTGAAATAGAGAGAGAGACAGGGACCGAGAGAGAGACAGGGACCGAGAGAGAGACAGGGACCGAGTGAGAGACACAGGGACCGTGTGAGACACAGGGACCGAGAGAGAGACAGGGACCGAGTGAGAGACACAGGGACCGAGTGAGACACAGGGACCGACAGAGAGACACAGGGACTGAGAGAGAGACACAAGAACCGAGAGAGACACAGGGACCGAGTGAGACACAGGGGTGAGAGGGAGACACAGGGACCGAGCGAGACACAGGGACCGATTGAGACACAGCGACCGAGAGAGACACAGGGACCGAGACAGAGACACAGGGACCGAGAGAGAGACACAGGGACCGAGATAGAGAGACAGGGTCCGAGAGAGAGAGACACAGGGACTGAGAGAGACACAGGGACCCGGAGAGAGACACAGGACACAGTGAGCACGTGCAGGGACCAAGAGAGACACCAGGACCGAGAGAGACACAGGGGTGAGAGAGAGATACAGGGACCGAGAGAGACACAGGGGACCGAGTGAGACACAGCGACCGAGAGAGACACCGGGGACCGAGAGAGACACAGGGACCGAGGGAGAGAGACACAGGGACCCAGTGAGACACAGGGACCGAGAGAGTGACAGGGACCGAGAGAGACACAGGGACCGAGAGAGAGACAGGGACCGAGAAAGACACAGGGACCGAGAAAGACACAAGGAGCAAGAGACAGACACAGGGACCGAGACAGAGAGACACAGGGACCGAGAAAGAGACACAGGGACCGAGTGAGAGACTCAGGGACCGAGTGAGAGACACAGGGACAGAGAGAGAGACACAGGGACCGAGAAAGAGACACAGGGACCGAGTGAGACACAGGGACCGAGAGAGTGACAGGGACCGAGAGAGACACAGGGACCGAGAGAGAGACAGGGACCGAGTGAGAGACACAGGGACCGAGTGAGACACAGGGACCGAGAGAGAGACAGTGACCGAGAGAGACACAGGGACTGAGAGAGAGAGACACAGGGACCGAGAGAGAGACACAAGGACCGAGAGAGACACAGGGACCGAGAGAGACACACGGACCGAGAGAGAGACAGTGCCCGAGAGAGACACAGGGACCGAGAGAGAGACAGTGACCGAGAGAGACACAGGGACTGAGAGAGAGAGACACAGGGACCGAGAGAGAGACACAAGGACCGAGAGAGACACAGGAACGAGTGAGACACAGGGGTGAGAGGGAGACACAGGGACGGAGCGAGAAACAGGGACCGAGTGAGACACAGCGTCCGAGAGAGACACAGGGACCGAGAGAGAGAGACACAGGGACCGAGAGAGAGACACAGGGACCAAGTGAGAGATACAGGGACTGAGCGAGTCACAGGGACCGAGAGAGACACAGGGACCGAGAGAGACAGGCACAGGGACCGAGAGAGAGACACAGGGACCGAGAGAGACACAGGGACTGAGAGAGATACAGGGACCCGGAGAGAGACACAGGGACTGAGAGAGTTACACAGGGACCAAGAGAGACACCAGGACCGAGAGAGACACAGGGGTGAGAGAGAGATACAGGGACCGAGAGAGACACAGGGACCGAGTGAGACACAGGGACCGAGAGAGACACGCGGGACCGAGAGAGACACAGGGACCGAGGGAGAGAGACACAGCGACCGAGTGAGACACAGGGACCGAGGGAGAGAAACAGGGTCCGAGAGAGAGAGACACAGGGACCGAATGAGACACAGGGACCGAGAGAGTGACTGGGACCGAGTGAGACACAGCGACCGAGAGAGAGTCACAGGGATCCAGAGAGCGACACAGGGACTGAGAGAGTCACAGGGACCGAGAGAGAGACACAGCCACTGAGAGAGAGACACAGGGAATGAGAGAGAGACACAGGGACTGAGAGAGAGACACAGGGACCAAGAGAGACACCAGGACCGAGAGAGACACAGGGACCCTGAGTGAGACACAGGGATCGAGAGAGACACAGGGACCCAGAGAGAGACACAGGGACCGAGAGAGACACAAGGACCTAGAGAGAGACACAGGGACCGAGAGAGACACAGGGACTAAGAGAGACACAGGGACCGAGAGAGAGACAGTGACCGAGAGAGACACAGGGACTGAGAGAGAGAGACACAGGGGACCGAGAGAGAGACACAAGGACCGAGAGAGACACAGGGACCGAGTGAGACACAGGGGTGAGAGGGAGACACAGGGACCGAGCGAGACACAGGGACCGAGTGAGACACAGCGTCCGAGAGAGACACAGGGACCAAGAGAGGGAGACACAGGGACCGAGGGAGAATCAGGGACCGGGGGTGAGAGACACAGGGACCGAGAGAGAGACACAGGGACCGAGTGAGAGACACAGGGACTGAGCGAGTCACAGGGACCGAGAGAGACACACGGACCGAGAGAGAGACACAGGGACCGAGAGAGAGACACAGGGACCGAGAGAGACACAGGGACTGAGAGAGACACAGGGACCGAGAGAGAGACACAGGGACTGAGAGAGAGACACAGTGACCGAGAGAGAGACACCGGGACAGAGAGAGAGATACAGGGACTGAGCGAGTCACAGGGACGAGACAGAGACAGGGACTGAGAGAGTGACACAGGGACCAAGAGAGACACCAGGACCGAGAGAGACACAGGGGTGAGAGAGAGATACAGGGACCGAGAGAGACGCAGGGACCGAGTGAGACACAGGGACCGAGAGAGACACCGGGACTGAGAGAGACACAGGGACCGAGAGAGAGAGAGAGACACAGGGACCGAATGAGACACAGGGACCGAGAGAGTGACAGGGACCGAGTGAGACACAGCGACCGAGAGAGAGACACAGGGACCCAGAGAGCGATACAGGGACTGAGAGAGTCACAGGGACCGAGAGAGAGACACAGGCACTGAGAGAGAGACACAGGGACTGAGAGAGAGACACAGGGACTGAGAGAGAGACACAGGGACCAAGAGAGACACCAGGACCGAGAGAGACACAGGGGTGAGAGAGACACCGGGACCGAGAGAGACACAGGGACCCAGAGTGAGACACAGGGATCGAGAGAGACACAGGGACCCAGAGAGAGACACAGGGACCGAGAGAGACACAAGGACCTAGAGAGAGACACAGGAACCGAGAGAGACACAGGGACTGAGAGAGAGAGACACAGGGACCGAGAGAGAGACACAAGGACCGAGAGAGACACAGGGACCGAGTGAGACACAGGGGTGAGAGGGAGACACAGGGACCGAGCGAGACACAGGGACCGAGTGAGACACAGCGTCCGAGAGAGACACAGGGACCAAGAGAGGGAGACACAGGGACCGAGAGAGAAACAGGAACCAGGGGAGAGAGACACAGGGACCGAGAGAGAGACACAGGGACCGAGAGAGAGACACAGGGACCGAGAGAGACACAGGGACTGAGAGAGACACAGGGACTGAGAGAGACACAGGGACCGAGAGAGAGACACAGGCACCGAGAAAGAGACACAGGGACCGAGAGAGAGACACAGGCACCGAGAGAGAGACACAGGGACTGAGAGAGAGACACAGTGACCGAGAGTGAGACACCGGGACAGAGAGAGAGATACAGGGACTGAGCGAGTCACAGGGACCGAGACAGAGACAGGTACCGAGTGAGAGGACACAGGGACCAAGTGAGAGACACAGCGACCGAGAGAGAGACACAGGGACCGAGAGAGAGAGACACAGGGACCGAGAGAGACACCGGGATCGAGAGAGACACAGGGACCGAGACAGAGACAGATACCGAGTGAGAGACACAGGGACCGAGTGAGAAACACAGGGACCGAGAGAGGAGACACAGGGACCGAGAGAAACACAGTAACCGAGAGAGAGAGAGAGACAGGGGGTGAGAGAGAGAGACAGGGACCGAGAGAGTGACACAGGGACCGAGTGAGACACAGGGACCGATAAAGACACAGGGAGCAAGAGAGAGACACAGGGACCGAGAGGGAAACAGGGACCGAGAGAGAGACACAGGGACCGAGAGAAACACAGTGACCGAGAGAGAGAGACAGGGACCGAGAGAGTGACACAGGGGACCGAGTGAGACACAGGAACCGAGAGGGACACTGGGGTGAGAGGGAGACACAGGGACCGAGAGAGAGACACAGGGGCGGAGAGAAACACAGGGACAGAGGGAGAGAGACACAGCGACCGAAATAGAGACACAGGGACCGAGAGAGACACAGGACCGAGTGAGACACAGAGGTGAGAGGGAGACACAGGGACCGAGAGAGACACAGGGACCGAGTGAGACATAGGGACCGAGGGAGAGACACAAGGACCGAGAGAGACACAAGGACCGAGAGAGAGAGACAGTGACCGAGAGAGAGACACCGGACAGAGAGAGAGTTACAGGGACTGAGAGAGAGAGAGAGAGGCACCGGGGGAGACACAGGGACCGAGTGAGACACAGGGACCGAGAAAGACACAGGGACTGAGAGAGAGACACAGGACCTAGAGAGAGACACAGGGACTGAGCGAGTCACAGGGACCGAGAGAGACACAGGGTCCGAGAGAGAGAGACACAGGGACCGAGTGAGACACAGCGACCCGGAGAGAGACACAGGGACTGAGAGAGTGACACAGGGACCAAGAGAGACACCAGGACCGAGAGAGACACAGGGGTGAGAGAGAGATACAGGGACCGAGAGAGACACAGGGACCGAGTGAGACACAGGGACTGGGAGAGACACCGGGACCGAGAGAGACACAGGGACCAAGAGAGACACCGGGACCGAGAGAGTCACAGGGACCGAGAGAGACACAGGGATCGAGAGAGACACAAGGACCTAGAGAGAGACACAGGGACTGAGAGAGAGAGAGACACAGGGACCGAGAGAGAGACACAAGGACCGAGAGAGACACAGGGACCGAGTGAGACACAGCGTCCGAGAGAGACACAGGGACCAAGAGAGGGAGACACAGGGGTGAGAGGGAGACACAGGGACCGAGCGAGACACAGGGACCGAGTGAGACACAGCGTCCGAGAGAGACACAGGGACCAAGAGAGGGAGACACAGGGACCGAGAGAGAAACAGGGACCGGGGGAGAGAGACACAGGGACCGAGAGAGAGACACAGGTACCGAGTGAGAGACACAGGGACTGAGCGAGTCACAGGGACCGAGAGAGACACAGGGACCGAGAAAGACACAGGGAGCAAGAGACAGACACAGGGACCGAGACAGAGAGACACAGGGACCGAGAAAGAGACACCGGGACCGAGTGAGAGACTCAGGGACCGAGTGAGAGACACAGGGACAGAGAGAGAGACACAGGGACCGAGAAAGAGACACAGGGACCGAGTGAGACACAGGGACCGAGAGAGTGACAGGGACCGAGAGAGACACAGGGACCGAGACAGAGACAGGGACCGAGTGAGAGACACAGGGACCGAGAGAGAGACAAAGGGAACAAGAGAGACACAGGGACCGAGAGAGAGACAGTGACCGAGAGAGACACAGGGACTGAGAGAGAGAGACACAGGGACCGAGAGAGAGACACAAGGACCGAGAGAGACACAGGGACCGAGAGAGACACAGGGACCGAGAGAGAGACAGTGCCCGAGAGAGACACAGGGACCGAGAGAGAGACAGTGACCGAGAGAGACACAGGGACTGAGAGAGAGAGACACAGGGACCGAGAGAGAGACACAAGGACCGAGAGAGACACAGGGACCGAGTGAGACACAGGGTGTGAGAGGGAGACACAGGGACGGAGCGAGACACAGGGACCGAGTGAGACACAGCGTCCGAGAGAGACACAGGGACCGAGAGAGAGAGACACAGGGACCGAGAGAGAGACACAGGGACCGAGTGAGAGATACAGGGACTGAGCGAGTCACAGGGACCGAGAGAGACACAGGGACCGAGAGAGACAGGCACAGGGACCGAGAGAGAGACACAGGGACCGAGAGAGACACAGGGACTGAGAGAGATACAGGGACCCGGAGAGAGACACAGGGACTGAGAGAGTTACACAGGGACGAAGAGAGACACCAGGACCGAGAGAGACACAGGGGTGAGAGAGAGACACAGGGACCGAGAGAGACACCGGGACCGAGAGAGACACAGGGACCGAGGGAGAGAGACACAGCGACCGAGTGAGACACAGGGACCGAGGGAGAGAGACAGGGTCCGAGAGAGAGAGACACAGGGACCGAATGAGACACAGGGACCGAGAGAGTGACTGGGACCGAGTGAGACACAGCGACCGAGAGAGAGTCACAGGGACCCAGAGAGCGACACAGGGACTGAGAGAGTCACAGGGACCGAGAGAGAGACACAGCCACTGAGAGAGAGACACAGGGACTGAGAGAGAGACACAGGGACTGAGAGAGAGACACAGGGACCAAGAGAGACACCAGGACCGAGAGAGACACAGGGACCCAGAGTGAGACACAGGGATCGAGAGAGACACAGGGACCCAGAGAGAGACACAGGGACCTAGAGAGAGATACAGGGACCGAGAGAGACACAGGGACAGAGAGAGACACAGGGACCGAGAGAGACACAAGGACCGAGAGAGACACAGGGACCGAGTGAGACACAGGGGTGAGAGGGAGACACAGGGACCGAGAGAGACACAGGGACCGAGTGAGACACAGGGACCGAGAGAGACACAGGGACCGAGCGAGACACAGGGACCGAGTGAGACACAGCGTCCGAGAGAGACACAGGGACCAAGAGAGGGAGACACAGGGACCGAGAGAGAAACAGGGACCGGGGGAGAGAGACACAGGAACCGAGAGAGAGACACAGGGACCGAGTGAGAGACACAGGGACTGAGCGAGTCACAGGGACCGAGAGAGACACAGGGACCGAGAGAGAGACACAGGGACCGAGAGAGAGACACAGGGACCGAGAGAGACACAGGGACTGAGAGAGACACAGGGACCGAGAGAGAGACACAGGGACCGAGAGAGAGACACAGGGACTGAGAGAGAGACACAGTGACCGAGAGAGAGACACCGGGGACAGAGAGAGAGATACAGGGACTGAGCGAGTCACAGGGACCGAGACAGAGACAGGTACCGAGTGAGAGACACAGGGACCAAGTGAGAGACACAGCGACCGAGAGAGAGACACAGGGATCGAGAGAGAGAGACACAGGGACCGATTGAGACAGAGGGACGAGAGAGTGACAGGGACCGAGAGAGAGAGACACAGCGACCGAGAGAGACACCGGGACCGAGAGAGACACAGGGGACCGAGAGAGAGAGACACAGGGACCGAGACAGAGACAGGTACCGAGTGAGAGACACAGGGACCGAGTGAGAGACACAGGGACCGAGAGAGAGACACAGGGAGCGAGAGAAACACAAGGACCTAGAGAGAGACACAGGGACCGAGAGAGTCACAGGGACCGAGAGAGAGAGACAGTGACCGAGAGAGAGACACCGGGACAGAGAGAGAGTTACAGGGACTGAGAGAGAGAGAGACAGGCACCGGGGGGAGACACAGGGACCGAGAGAGAGAGGCACAGGGACCGAGAGAGAGACACAGGGACCAAGAGAGTGAGACACAGGGACCGAGAGAGAAACAGGGACCGGGGTAGAGAGACACAGGGACCGAGAGAGAGACACAGGGACCGAGTGAGAGACACAGGGAACTGAGCGAGTCACAGGGACCGAGAGAGACACAGGGACCGAGAAAGACACAGGGACCGAGAAAGACACAGGGAGCAAGAGACAGACACAGGGACCGAGACAGAGAGACACAGGGACCGAGAAAGAGACACAGGGACCGAGTGAGAGACTCAGGGACCGAGTGAGAGACACAGGGACAGAGAGAGAGACACAGGGACCGAGAAAGAGACACAGGGACCGAGTGAGACACCGGGACCGAGAGAGACACAGGGACCGAGAAAGACACAGGGACCGAGAAAGACACAGGGAGCAAGAGACAGACACAGGGACCGAGACAGAGAGACACAGGGACCGAGAAAGAGACACAGGGACCGAGTGAGAGACACAGGGACCGAGTGAGAGACAAAGGGACCGAGAGAGAGACACAGGGACCGAGAGAAACACAGAAACCGAGAGAGAGAGAGAGAGAGAGACAGGGGATGAGAGAGAGAGACAGGGACCGAGAGAGTGACACAGGGACCGAGTGAGACACAGGGACCGAGAAAGACACAGGGAGCAAGAGAGAGACACAGCGACCGAGAGGGAAACAGGGACCGAGAGAGAGACACAGGGACCGAGAGAAACACAGGGACCGAGAGAGAGAGACAGGGACCGAGAGATTGACACAGGGACCGAGTGAGACACAGGGACCGAGGGAGAGAGACACAGGGACCAAGAGAGAGACACAAGGACCGAGAGAGACACAAGGACTGAGAGAGAGACACAGTGGCGGAGAGAAACACAGGGACAGAGGGAGAGAGACACAGTGACCGAGATAGAGACACGGGAACGAGAGAGACACAGGGACCGAGTGAGACACAGGGACCGAGGGAGAGAGACACAGGGACCAAGAGAGAGACACAAGGACCGAGAGAGACACAAGGACCTAGAGAGAGACACAGGGACCGAGTGAGTCACAGGGACCGAGAGAGAGACAGGGACCGAGAGAGAGACACAGGGACCGAGAGAAAGACACAGGGACCGAGAAAGACACAGGGAGCAAGAGACAGACGCAGGGACCGAGACAGAGAGACACAGGGACCGAGAAAGAGACAAATGGACCGAGTGAGAGACTCAGGGACCGAGTGAGAGACACAGGGACAGAGAGAGAGACACAGGGACTGAGAAAGAGACACAGGGACCGAGTGAGACACAGGGACCGAGAGAGTGACAGGGACCGAGTGAGACACAGGGACCCAGAGAGAGATACAGGGACCGAGAGAGACACAAGGACCTAGAGAGAGACACAGGGACTGAGAGAGTCACAGGGACCGACAGCGACACTGAAATAGAGAGAGAGACAGGGACCGAGTGAGACACAGGGACCGAGAGAGAGACAGGGACCGAGTGAGAGACACAGGGACCGAGTGAGACACAGGGGCCGAGAGAGAGACAAAGGGAACAAGGGAGACACAGGGACCGAGAGAGAGACAGTGACCGAGAGAGACACAGGGACTGAGAGAGAGAGACACAGGGACCGAGAGAGAGACACAAGGACCGAGAGAGACACAGGGACCGAGAGAGACACAGGGACCGAGAGAGAGACAGTGACCGAGAGAGAGACAGGGACTGAGAGAGAGAGACACAGGGACTGAGAGAGAGACACAAGGACCGAGAGAGACACAGGGACCGAGTGAGACACAGGGGTGAGAGGGAGACACAGGGACCGAGCGAGACACAGGGACCGAGTGAGACACAGCGTCCGAGAGAGACACAGGGACCGAGAGAGAGAGACACAGGGACCGAGAGAGAAACTGGGACATGGGGAGAGAGACACAGGGACCGAGAGAGACACAGGGACCGAGAGAGAGACACAGGGACCGAGTGAGAGACACAGGGACTGAGCGAGTCACAGGGACCGAGAGAGACACAGGGACCGAGAGAGACAGGCACAGGGACCGAGAGAGAGACACAGGGACCGAGACAGACACAGGGACTGAGAGAGATACAGGGACCCGAAGTGAGACACAGGGACTGAGAGAGTGACACAGGGACCAAGAGAGACACCAGGACCGAGAGAGACACAGGGGTGAGAGAGAGATACAGGGACCGAGAGAGATACAGGGACCGAGTGAGACATAGGGACGGAGAGAGACACCGGGAGCGAGAGAGACACAGGGACCGAGGGAGAGAGACACAGGGACCCAGTGAGACACAGGGACCGAGGGAGAGAGACAGGGTCCGAGAGAGAGAGACACAGGGACCGAATGAGACACAGGGACCGAGAGAGTGACAGGGACCGAGTGAGACACAGCGACCGAGAGAGAGACACAGGGACCCAGAGAGCGACACAGGGACTGAGAGAGTCACAGGGACCGAGAGAGAGACACAAGGACCGAGAGAGACACAGGGACCGAGAGACACACAGGGACCGAGAGAGAGACAGTGACCGAGAGAGAGACAGGGACTGAGAGAGAGAGACACAGGGACTGAGAGAGAGACACAAGGACCGAGAGAGACACAGGGACCGAGTGAGACACAGGGGTGAGAGGGAGACACAGGGACCGAGCGAGACACAGGGACCGAGTGAGACACAGCATCCGAGAGAGACACAGGGACCGAGAGAGAGAGACACAGGGACCGAGAGAGAAACTGGGACATGGGGAGAGAGACACAGGGACCGAGAGAGACACAGGGACCGAGAGAGAGACACAGGGACCGAGTGAGAGACACAGGGACTGAGCGAGTCACAGGGACCGAGAGAGACACAGGGACCGAGAAAGACACAGGGACCGAGAAAGACACAGGGAGCAAGAGACAGACACAGGGACCGAGACAGAGAGACACAGGGACCGAGAAAGAGACACAGGGACCGAGTGAGAGACTCAGGGACCGAGTGAGAGACACAGGGACAGAGAGAGAGACACAGGGACCGAGAAAGAGACACAGGGACCGAGTGAGACACCGGGACCGAGAGAGACACAGGGACCGAGACAGAGACAGGTACCGAGTGAGAGACACAGGGACCGAGTGAGAGACAAAGGGACCGAGAGAGAGACACAGGGACCGAGAGAAACACAGTAACCGAGAGAGAGAGAGAGAGAGAGACAGGGGATGAGAGAGAGAGACAGGGACCGAGAGAGTGACACAGGGACCGAGTGAGACACAGGGACCGAGAAAGACACAGGGAGCAAGAGAGAGACACAGGGACCGAGAGGGAAACAGGGACCGAGAGAGAGACACAGGGACCGAGAGAAACACAGGGACCGAGAGAGAGAGACAGGGACCGAGAGATTGACACAGGGACCGAGTGAGACACAGGGACCGAGGGAGAGAGACACAGGGACCAAGAGAGAGACACAAGGACCGAGAGAGACACAAGGACTGAGAGAGAGACACAGTGGCGGAGAGAAACACAGGGACAGAGGGAGAGAGACACAGTGACCGAGATAGAGACACAGGGACCGAGAGAGACACAGGGACCGAGTGAGACACAGGGACCGAGGGAGAGAGACACAGGGACCAAGAGAGAGACACAAGGACCGAGAGAGACACAAGGACCTAGAGAGAGACACAGGGACCGAGTGAGTCACAGGGACCGAGAGAGAGACAGGGACCGAGAGAGAGACACAGGGACCGAGAGAAAGACACAGGGACCGAGAAAGACACAGGGAGCAAGAGACAGACGCAGGGACCGAGACAGAGAGACACAGGGACCGAGAAAGAGACAAATGGACCGAGTGAGAGACTCAGGGACCGAGTGAGAGACACAGGGACAGAGAGAGAGACACAGGGACCGAGAAAGAGACACAGGGACCGAGTGAGACACAGGGACCGAGAGAGTGACAGGGACCGAGTGAGACACAGGGACCCAGAGAGAGACACAGGGACCGAGAGAGACACAAGGACCTAGAGAGAGACACAGGGACCGAGAGAGTCACAGGGACCGACAGCGACACTGAAATAGAGAGAGAGACAGGGACCGAGTGAGACACAGGGACCGAGAGAGAGACACAGGGACCGAGTGAGACACAGGGGCCGAGAGAGAGACAAAGGGAACAAGGGAGACACAGGGACCGAGAGAGAGACAGTGACCGAGAGAGACACAGGGACTGAGAGAGAGAGACACAGGGACCGAGAGAGAGACACAAGGACCGAGAGAGACACAGGGACCGAGAGAGACACAGGGACCGAGAGAGAGAGACAGTGACCGAGAGAGAGACAGGGACTGAGAGAGAGAGACACAGGGACTGAGAGAGAGACACAAGGACCGAGAGAGACACAGGGACCGAGTGAGACACAGGGGTGAGAGGGAGACACAGGGACCGAGCGAGACACAGGGACCGAGTGAGACACAGCGTCCGAGAGAGACACAGGGACCGAGAGAGAGAGACACAGGGACCGAGAGAGACACTGGGGACATGGGGAGAGAGACACAGGGACCGAGAGAGACACAGGGACCGAGAGAGAGACACAGGGACCGAGTGAGAGACACAGGGACTGAGCGAGTCACAGGGACCGAGAGAGACACAGGGACCGAGAGAGACAGGCACAGGGACCGAGACAGACACAGGGACTGAGAGAGATACAGGGACCCGAAGTGAGACACAGGGACTGAGAGAGTGACACAGGGACCAAGAGAGACACCAGGACCGAGAGAGACACAGGGTGAGAGAGAGATACAGGGACCGAGAGAGACACAGGGACCGAGTGAGACATAGGGACGGAGAGAGACACCGGGACCGAGAGAGACACAGGGACCGAGGGAGAGAGACACAGGGACCCAGTGAGACACAGGGACCGAGGGAGAGAGACAGGGTCCGAGAGAGAGAGACACAGGGACCGAATGAGACACAGGGACCGAGAGAGTGACAGGGACCGAGTGAGACACAGCGACCGAGAGAGAGACACAGGGACCCAGAGAGCGACACAGGGACTGAGAGAGTCACAGGGACCGAGAGAGAGACACAGGCACTGAGAGAGAGACACAGGGACTGAGAGAGAGACACAGGGGCTGAGAGAGAGACACAGGGACCAAGAGAGACACCAGGACTGAGAGAGACACAGGGGTGAGAGAGACACCGGGACCGAGAGAGACACAGGGACCCAGAGTGAGACACAGGGACCAAGAGAGACACAAGGACCTAGAGAGAGACACAGGGACCGAGAGAGACACAGGGACTGAGAGAGTCACAGGACCGAGAGAGAGACAGTGACCGAGAGAGACACAGGGACTGAGAGAGAGAGACACAGGGACCGAGAGTGAGACACAAGGACCGAGAGAGACACAGGGACCGAGTGAGACACAGGGGTGAGAGGGAGACACAGGGACCGAGCGAGACACAGGGACCGAGTGAGACACAGCGTCCGAGAGAGACACAGGAACCAAGAGAGGGAGACACAGGGACCGAGAGAGAAACAGGGACCGGGGGAGAGAGACACAGGGATCGAGAGAGACATAGGGACCAAGAGAGACACAAGGACCTAGAGAGAGACACAGGGACCGAGAGAGACACAGGGACTGAGAGAGTCACAGGGACCGAGAGAGAGACAGTGACCGAGAGAGACACAGGGACTGAGAGAGAGAGACACAGGGACCCGAGAGAGAGACACAAGGACCGAGAGAGACACAGGGACCGAGTGAGACACAGGGGTGAGAGGGAGACACAGGGACCGAGCGAGACACAGGGACCGAGTGAGACACAGCGTCCGAGAGAGACACAGGAACCAAGAGAGGGAGACACAGGGACCGAGAGAGAAACAGGGACCGGGGGAGAGAGACACAGGGACCGAGAGAGAGACACAGGGACCGAGTGAGAGACACAGGGACTGAGCGAGTCACAGGGACCGAGAGAGACACAGGGACCGAGAGAGAGACACAGGGACCGAGAGAGAGACACAGGGACCGAGAGAGACACAGGGACTGAGAGAGACACAGGGACCGAGAGAGAGACACAGGCACCGAGAGAGAGACACAGTGACTGAGAGAGAGAGACACAGGGACTGATAGAGAGACACAGTGACCGAGAGTGAGACACCGGGACAGAGAGAGAGATACAGGGACTGAGCGAGTCACAGGAACGAGACAGAGACAGGTACCGAGTGAGAGACACAGGGACCAAGTGAGAGACACAGCGACCGAGAGAGAGACACAGGGACCGAGAGAGAGAGACACAGGGACCGAGAGAGACACCGGGATCGAGAGAGACACAGGGACCGAGACAGAGACAGGTACCGAGTGAGAGACACAGGGACCGAGTGAGAGACACAGGGACCGAGAGAGAGACACAGGGACCGAGAGAAACACAGTAACCGAGAGAGAGAGAGAGACAGGGGGTGAGAGAGAGAGACAGGGACCGAGAGAGTGACACAGGGACCGTGTGAGACACAGGGACCGATAAAGACACAGGGAGCAAGAGAGAGACACAGGGACCGAGAGGGAAACAGGGACCGAGAGAGAGACACAGGGACCGAGAGAAACACAGTGACCGAGAGAGAGAGACAGGGACCGAGAGAGTGACACAGGGACCGAGTGAGACACAGGGACCGAGTGAGACACAGGAACCGAGAGGGACACAGGGCCTGAGAGAGAGACACAGGGGCGGAGAGAAACACAGGGACAGAGGGAGAGAGACACAGTGACCGAGATAGAGACACAGGGACCGAGAGAGACACAGGGACCGAGTTCGACACAGGGGTGAGAGGGAGACACAGGGACCGAGAGAGACACAGGGACCGAGTGAGACACAGGGACCGATGGAGAGAGACACAGGGACCAAGAGAGAGACACAGGGACCGAGAGAGAGAGACACAAGGACCGAGAGAGACACAAGGACCTAGAGAGAGACACAGGGACCGAGAGAGTCACAGGGACCGAGAGAGAAAGACAGTGACCGAGAGAGAGACACCGGGACAGAGAGAGAGTTACAGGGACTGAGAGAGAGAGAGACAGGCACCGGGGGAGACACAATGACCGAGTGAGACACAGGGACGGAGGGAGAGAGACAGGGTCCGAGAGTGAGAGACACAGGGACCGAATGAGACACAGGGACCGAGAGAGTGACAGGGACCGAGTGAGACACAGCGACCGAGAGAGAGACACAGGGACCCAGAGAGCGACACAGGGACTGAGAGAGTCACAGGCACTGAGAGAGAGACACAGGGACTGAGAGAGAGACACAGGGACTGAGAGAGACACCGGGATCGAGAGAGACACAGGGACCGAGACAGAGACAGGTACCGAGTGAGAGACACAGGGACCGAGTGAGAGACACAGGGACCGAGAGAGAGACACAGGGACCGAGAGAAACACAGTAACCGAGAGAGAGAGAGAGACAGGGGGTGAGAGAGAGAGACAGGGACCGAGAGAGTGACACAGGGACCGTGTGAGACACAGGGACCGATAAAGACACAGGGAGCAAGAGAGAGACACAGGGACCGAGAGGGAAACAGGGACCGAGAGAGAGACACAGGGACCGAGAGAAACACAGTGACCGAGAGAGAGAGACAGGGACCGAGAGAGTGACACAGGGACCGAGTGAGACACAGGGACCGAGTGAGACACAGGAACCGAGAGGGACACAGGGCCTGAGAGAGAGACACAGGGGCGGAGAGAAACACAGGGACAGAGGGAGAGAGACACAGTGACCGAGATAGAGACACAGGGACCGAGAGAGACACAGGGACCGAGTTCGACACAGGGGTGAGAGGGAGACACAGGGACCGAGAGAGACACAGGGACCGAGTGAGACACAGGGACCGATGGAGAGAGACACAGGGACCTAGAGAGAGACACAGGGACCGAGAGAGAGAGACACAAGAACCGAAAGAGACACAAGGACCTAGAGAGAGACACAGGGACCGAGAGAGTCACAGGGACCGAGAGAGAAAGACAGTGACCGAGAGAGAGACACCGGGACAGAGAGAGAGTTACAGGGACTGAGAGAGAGAGAGACAGGCACCGGGGGAGACACAGGGACCGAGTGAGACACAGGACCGAGAAAGACACAGGGACCGAGAAAGACACAGGGACCGAGAAAGACACAGGGAGCAAGAGAGTGACATAGGGACCGAGAGAGAGACACAGGGACCGAGAAAGACACAGGGAGCAAGAGACAGACACAGGGACCGAGACAGAGAGACACAGGCACCGAGAAAGAGACACAGGGACCGAGTGAGAGACTCAGGGACCGAGTGAGAGACACAGGGACAGAGAGAGAGACACAGGGACCGAGAAAGAGACACAGGGACCGAGTGAGACACAGGGAGAGAGTGACAGGGACCGAGTGAGACACAGGGACCCAGAGAGAGACACAGGGACCGAGAGAGACACAAGGACCTAGAGAGAGACACAGGGACCGAGAGAGTCACAGGGACCGAGAGAGAGACACAGGGACCGAGAGATTCACAGGGACCGAGAGAGAGAGACAGGGACCCAGAGAGAGACACAGGGACCGAGAGAGACACAAGGACCTAGAGAGAGACACAGGGACCGAGAGAGTCACAGGGACCGAGAGAGAGACAGGGACCGAGTGAGAGACACAGGGACCGAGTGAGACACAGGGACCGACAGAGAGACAAAGGGAACAAGAGAGACACAGGGACTGAGAGAGAGAGAGACAGGGACCGAGAGAGAGACACAAGGACCGAGAGAGAAACTGGGACATGGGGAGAGAGACACAGGGACCGAGAGAGAGACACAGGGACTGAGCGAGTCACAGGGACCGAGAGAGACACAGGGTCCGAGAGAGAGAGACACAGGGGACCGAGAGAGAGACACAGGGACCGAGGGAGACATAGGGACTGAGAGAGACCCAGGGACCCGGAGAGAGACACAGGACTGAGAGAGTGACACAGGGACCAAGAGAGACACCAGGACCGAGAGAGACACAGGGGTGAGAGAGAGATACAGGGACCGAGAGAGACACAGGGACCGAGTGAGACACAGGGACCGAGAGAGACACCGGGACCGAGAGAGACACAGGGACCGAGGGAGAGAGACACAGGGACCGAGTGAGACACAGGGACCGAGGGAGAGAGACAGGGTCCGAGAGAGAGAGAGAGACACAGGGACTGAGAGAGTCACAGGGACCGAGAGAGAGACACAGGCACTGAGAGAGAGACACAGGGACTGAGAGAGAGACACAGGGACTGAGAGAGAGACACAGGGACCAAGAGAGACACCGGGACCGAGAGAGACACAGGGACCCAGAGTGAGACACAGGGATCGAGAGAGACACAGGGACCCAGAGAGAGACACAGGGAGCGAGAGAGACACAGGGACTGAGAGAGAGAGAGACACAGGGACCGAGAGAGAGACACAAGGACCGAGAGAGACACAGGGACCGAGTGAGACACAGGGATCGAGAGAGAGAGACACAGGGACTCAGAGAGACACAGGGACCGAGCGAGACACAGGGACCGAGTGAGACACAGCGTCCGAGAGAGACACAGGGACCAAGAGAGGGAGACACAGGGACCGAGAGAGAAACAGGGACCGGGGGAGAGAGACACAGGGACCGAGAGAGAGACACAAGGACCGAGAGAGACACAGGGACTGAGTGAGACACAGGGGTGAGAGGGAGACACAGGGACCGAGCGGGACACAGGGACCGATTGAGACACAGGGACCGAGAGAGTCACAGGGACCGAGAGAGAGACAGGGACCGAGTGAGAGACACAGGGACCGAGAGAGACACAGGGACCGAGAGAGACACAGGGACTGAACACAGGGACTGAGAGAGACACAGGGACCGAGTGAGACACAGGGACCGAGAGAGAGACACAGGGACCGAGAGAGACACAAGGACCGAGAGAGACACAGGGACCGAGTGAGACACAGCGTCCGAGAGAGACACAGGCACCGAGAGAGAGACACAGGGACCGAGTGAGAGACACAGGGACTGAGCGAGTCACAGGGACCGAGAGAGACACAAGGACCGAGAGAGACACAGGGACCGAGTGAGACACAGCGTCCGAGAGAGACACAGGGACCGAGGGAGAGAGACACAGGGACCGAGTGAGAGACACAGGGACTGAGCGAGTCACAGGGACCGAGAGAGACACAGGGATCGAGAGAGAGAGGCACAGGGACCGAGAGAGAGACACAGGGACCGAGACAGACACAGGGACTGAGAGAGATACAGGGACCCGGAGTGAGACACAGGGACTGAGAGAGTGACACAGGGACCAAGAGAGACACCAGGACCGAGAGAGACACAGGGGTGAGAGAGAGATACAGGGACCGAGAGAGACACAGGGACCGAGTGAGACACAGGGACGGAGAGAGACACAGGGACCCAGTGAGACACAGGGACCGAGGGAGAGAGACAGGGTCCGAGAGAGAGAGACACAGGGACCGAATGAGACACAGGGACCGAGAGAGTGACAGGGACCTAGTGAGACACAGCGACCGAGAGAGAGACACAGGGACCCAGAGAGCGACACAGGGACTGAGAGAGTCACAGGCACTGAGAGAGAGACACAGGGACTGAGAGAGAGACACAGGGACTGAGGGAGAGACACAGGCACTGAGAGAGAGACACAGGGACTGAGAGAGAGACACAGGGACTGAGAGAGAGACACAGGGACCAAGAGAGACACCAGGACCGAGAGAGACACAGGGGTGAGAGAGACACCGGGACCGAGAGAGACACAGAGACCCAGAGTGAGACACAGGGATCGAGAGAGACACAGGGACCCAGAGAGAGACACAGGGACCGAGAGAGACACAGGGACTGAGAGAGACACAGGGACCGAGAGAGAGACAGTGACCGAGAGAGACACAGGGACTGAGAGAGAGAGACACAGGGACCGAGAGAGAGACACAAGGACCGAGAGAGACACAGGGACCGAGTGAGACACAGCGTCCGAGAGAGACACAGGGACCAAGAGAGGGAGACACAGGGACCGAGAGAGAAACAGGGACCGGGGGAGAGAGACACAGGGACCGAGAGAGAGACACAGGGACCGAGTGAGAGACACAGGGACTGAGCGAGTCCAGGACGAGGAGACACAGGGACGAGAGAGAGACACAGGGACCGAGAGAGAGACACAGGGACCGAGAGAGACACAGGGACCGAGAGAGACACAGGGACTGAGAGAGACACAGGGACCGAGAGAGAGACACAGGCACCGAGAGAGAGACACAGGGACCGAGAGAGAGTGACACAGGGACCGAGACAGAGACAGGTACCGAGTGAGAGACACAGGGACCAAGTGAGAGACACAGCGACCGAGAGAGAGACACAGGGACCGAGAGAGAGAGACACAGGGACCGAGAGAGACACCGGGATCGAGAGAGACACAGGGACCGAGACAGAGACAGGTACCGAGTGAGAGACACAGGGACCGAGTGAGAAACACAGGGACCAAGAGAGAGACACAGGGACCGAGAGAAACACAGTAACCGAGAGAGAGAGTGAGACAGGGGGTGAGAGAGAGAGACAGGGACCGAGAGAGTGACACAGGGACCGAGTGAGACACAGCGACCGATAAAGACACAGGGAGCAAGAGAGAGACACAGGGACCGAGAGGGAAACAGGGACCGAGAGAGAGACACAGGGACCGAGAGAAACACAGTGACCGAGAGAGAGAGACAGGGACCGAGAGAGTGACACAGGGACCGAGTGAGACACAGGGACCGAGTGAGACACAGGAACCGAGAGGGACACAGGGGTGAGAGGGAGACACAGGGACCGAGAGAGAGACACAGGGACCGAGAGAGACACAGGGACCGAGTGAGACACAGAGGTGAGAGGGAGACACAGGGACCGAGAGAGACACAGGGACCGAGTGAGACACAGGGACCGAGGGAGAGAGACACAGGGACCAAAAGAGAGACACAAGAACCGAGAGAGACACAAGGACCGAGAGAGAGAGACAGTGACCGAGAGAGAGACACCGGGACAGAGAGAGAGTTACAGGGACTGAGAGAGAGAGAGACAGGCACCGGGGGAGACACAGGGACCGAGTGAGACACAGGGACCGAGAAAGACACAGGGACTGAGAGAGAGACACAGGGACCTAGAGAGAGACACAGGGACTGAGCGATTCACAGGGACCGAGAGAGACACAGGGTCCGAGAGAGAGAGACACAGGGACCAAGAGAGACACAGGGACCCGGAGAGAGACACAGGGACTGAGAGAGTGACACAGGGACCAAGAGAGACACCAGGACCGAGAGAGACACAGGGGTGAGAGAGAGATACAGGGACCGAGAGAGACACAGGGACCGAGTGAGACACAGGGACTGGGAGAGACACCGGGACCGAGAGAGACACAAGGGACCAAGAGAGACATCGGGACCGAGAGAGTCACAGGGACCGAGAGAGACACAGGGATCGAGAGAGACACAAGGACCTAGAGAGAGACACAGGGACTGAGAGAGAGAGAGACACAGGGACCGAGAGAGAGACACAAGGACCGAGAGAGACACAGGGACCGAGTGAGACACAGCGTCCGAGAGAGACACAGGGACCAAGAGAGGGAGACACAGGGGTGAGAGGGAGACACAGGGACCGAGCGAGACACAGGGACCGAGTGAGACACAGCGTCCGAGAGAGACACAGGGACCAAGAGAGGGAGACACAGGGACCGAGAGAGAAACAGGGACCGGGGGAGAGAGTCACAGGGACCGAGAGATAGACACAGGTACCGAGTGAGAGACACAGGGACTGAGCGAGTCACAGGGACCGAGAGAGACACAGGGACCGAGAAAGACACAGGGTCCGAGAAAGACACAGGGAGCAAGAGACAGACACAGGGACCGAGACAGAGAGACACAGGGACCGAGAAAGAGACACAGGGACCGAGTGAGAGACTCAGGGACCGAGTGAGAGACACAGGGACAAGAGAGAGAGACACAGGGACCGAGAAAGAGACACAGGGACCGAGTGAGACACAGGGACCGAGAGAGTGACAGGGACCGAGAGAGACACAGGGACCGAGAGAGAGACAGGGACCGAGTGAGAGACACAGGGACCGAGTGAGACACAGGGACCGAGAGAGAGACAAAGGGAACAAGAGAGACACAGGGACCGAGAGAGAGACAGTGACCGAGAGAGACACAGGGACTGAGAGAGAGAGACACAGGGACCGAGAGAGAGACACAAGGACCGAGAGAGACACAGGGACCGAGAGAGACACAGGGACCGAGAGAGAGACAGTGCCCGAGAGAGACACAGGGACCGAGAGAGAGACAGTGACCGAGAGAGACACAGGGACTGAGAGAGAGAGACACAGGGACCGAGAGAGAGACACAAGGACCGAGAGAGACACAGGGACCGAGTGAGACACAGGGGTGAGAGGGAGACACAGGGACGGAGCGAGACACAGGGACCGAGTGAGACACAGCGTCCGAGAGAGACACAGGGACCGAGAGAGAGAGACACAGGGACCGAGAGAGACACAAGGACCTAGAGAGAGACACAGGGACCGAGAGAGACACAGGGACTGAGAGAGACACAGGGACCGAGAGAGAGACAAGTGACCGAGAGAGACACAGGGACTGAGAGAGAGAGACACAGGGACCGAGAGAGAGACACAAGGACCGAGAGAGACACAGGGACCGAGTGAGACACAGGGGTGAGAGGGAGACACAGGGACCGAGCGAGACACAGGGACCGAGTGAGACACAGCGTCCGAGAGAGACACAGGGACCAAGAGAGGGAGACACAGGGACCGAGAGAGAAACAGGGACCGGGGGAGAGAGACACAGGAACCGAGAGAGAGACAGAGGGACCGAGTGAGAGACACAGGGACTGAGCGAGTCACAGGGACCGAGAGAGACACAGGCACCGAGAGAGAGACACAGGGACCGAGAGAGAGACACAGGGACCGAGAGAGACACAGGGACTGAGAGAGACACAGGGACCGAGAGAGAGACACAGGGACCGAGAGAGAGACACAGGGACTGAGAGAGAGACACAGTGACCGAGAGAGAGACACCGGGACAGAGAGAGAGATACAGGGACTGAGCGAGTCACAGGGACCGAGACAGAGATAGGTACCGAGTGAGAGACACAGGGACCAAGTGAGAGACACAGCGACCGAGAGAGAGACACAGGGATCGAGAGAGAGAGACACAGGGACCGATTGAGACAGAGGGACCGAGAGAGTGACAGGGACCGAGAGAGAGAGACACAGCGACCGAGAGAGACACCGGGACCGAGAGAGACACAGGGACCGAGACAGAGACAGGTACCGAGTGAGAGACACAGGGACCGAGTGAGAGACACAGGGACCGAGAGAGAGACACAGGGACCGAGAGAAACACAGTAACCGAGAGAGAGAGAGAGACAGGGGGTGAGAGAGAGAGACAGGGACCGAGAGAGTGACACAGGGACCGAGTGAGACACAGGGACCGAGAAAGACACAGGGAGCAAGAGAGAGACACAGGGACCGAGAGAAACACAGTGACCGAGAGAGAGAGACAGGGACCGAGAGAGACACAGGGACCGAGTGAGACACAGGGACCGAGAGGGACACAGGGACTGAGAGAGAGACACAGGGGCGGAGAGAAACACAGGGACAGAGGGAGAGAGACACAGTGACCGAGACAGAGACACAGGGACCGAGAGAGACACAGGGACCGAGTGAGACACAGGGGTGAGAGGGAGACACAGGGACCGAGAGAGACACAGGGACCGAGTGAGACACAGGGACCAAGGGAGAGAGACACAGGGACCAAGAGAGACACAAGGACCTAGAGAGAGACACAGGGACCGAGAGAGTCACAGGGACCGAGAGAGAGAGATAGTGACCGAGAGAGAGACACCGGGACAGAGAGAGAGTTACAGGGACTGAGAGAGAGAGAGACAGGCACTGGGGGAGACACAGGGACCGAGTGAGACACAGGGACCGAGAAAGACACAGGGACCGAGAAAGACACAGGGAGCAAGAGAGTGACACAGGGACCGAGAGAGAGACACAGGGACCGAGAAAGACACAGGGAGCAAGAGACAGACACAGGGACCGAGACAGAGAGACACAGGCACCGAGAAAGAGACACAGGGACCGAGTGAGAGACTCAGGGACCGAGTGAGAGACACAGGGACAGAGAGAGAGACACAGGGACCGAGTGAGACACAGGGACCGAGAGAGTGACAGGGACCGAGTGAGACACAGGGACCCAGAGAGAGACACAGGGACCGAGAGAGACACAAGGACCTAGAGACAGACACAGGGACCGAGAGAGTCACAGGAACCGACAGCGACACTGAAATAGAGAGAGACACAGGTACTGAGTGAGAGACACAAGGACCGAGAGAGACACAGGGACCGAGAGAGAGACACAAGGACCGAGAGAGACACAGGGACGGAGAGAGAGACAGTGACCGAGAGAGACACAGGGACCGATCGAGACACAGGGACCGAGTGAGACAGAGCGTCTGAGAGAGACACAGGGACCGAGAGAGAGAGACACAGGGACCGAGAGAGAGACACAGGAACTGAGCGAGTCACAGGGACCGAGAGAGACACAGGGACCGACAGAGAGAGACACAGGGACCGAGAGAGAGACACAGGGACCGAGAGAGACACAGGGACTGAGAGAGACACAGGGACCCGGAGAGAGACACAGGGACTGAGAGAGTGACACAGGGACCAAGAGAGACACCAGGACCGAGAGAGACACAGGGGTGAGAGAGAGATACAGGGACCGAGAGAGACACAGGGACCGAGGGAGAGAGACACAGGGACCGAGTGAGAGACAGGGACCGAGGGAGAGAGACAGGGTCCGAGAGAGAGAGAGACACAGGGACCGAATGAGACACAGGGACCGAGAGAGTGACAGGGACCGAGTGAGACACAGCGACCGAGAGAGAGACACAGGGACCCAGAGAGCGACACTGGGACTGAGAGAGTCACAGGGACCGAGAGAGAGACACAGGCACTGAGAGAGAGACACAGGGACTGAGAGAGAGACACAGGGACTGAGAGAGAGAGACACAGGGACCAAGAGAGACACCAGGACCGAGAGAGACACAGGGGTGAGAGAGACACCGGGACCGAGAGAGACACAGGGACCCAGAGTGAGACACAGGGATCGAGAGAGACACAGGGACCCAGAGAGAGACACAGGGACCGAGAGAGACACAAGGACCTAGAGAGAGACACAGGAACCGAGAGAGACACAGGGACTGAGAGAGAGAGACACAGGGACCGAGAGAGAGACACAAGGACCGAGAGAGACACAGGGACCGAGTGAGACACAGGGACTGAGAGATAGAGACACAGGGACCGAGAGAGAGACACAAGGACCGAGAGAGACACAGGGACCGAGTGAGACACAGGGGTGAGAGGGAGACACAGGGACCGAGCGAGACACAGGGACCGAGTGAGACACAGCGTCCGAGAGAGACACAGGGACCAAGAGAGGGAGACACAGGGACCGAGAGAGAAACAGGGACCGGGGGAGAGATACACAGGAACCGAGAGAGAGACACAGGGACTGAGCGAGTCACAGGGACCGAGAGAGACACAGGGACCGAGAGAGAGACACAGGGACCGAGAGAGAGACACAGGGACCGAGAGAGACACAGGGACTGAGAGAGACACAGGGACCGAGAGAGAGACACAGGGACCGAGAGAGAGACACAGGGACTGAGAGAGAGACACAGTGACCGAGAGAGAGACACCGGGACAGAGAGAGAGATACAGGGACTGAGCGAGTCACAGGGACCGAGACAGAGACAGGTACCGAGTGAGAGACACAGGGACCAAGTGAGAGACACAGCGACCGAGAGAGAGACACAGGGATCGAGAGAGAGAGACACAGGGACCGATTGAGACAGAGGGACCGAGAGAGTGACAGGGACCGAGAGAGAGAGACACAGCGACCGAGAGAGACACCGGGATCGAGAGAGACACAGGGACCGAGACAGAGACAGGTACCGAGTGAGAGACACAGGGACCGAGTGAGAAACACAGGGACCAAGAGAGAGACACAGGGACCGAGAGAAACACAGTAACCGAGAGAGAGAGTGAGACAGGGGGTGAGAGAGAGAGACAGGGACCGAGAGAGTGACACAGGGACCGAGTGAGACACAGCGACCGATAAAGACACAGGGAGCAAGAGAGAGACACAGGGACCGAGAGGGAAACAGGGACCGAGAGAGAGACACAGGGACCGAGAGAAACACAGTGACCGAGAGAGAGAGACAGGGACCGAGAGAGTGACACAGGGACCGAGTGAGACACAGGGACCGAGTGAGACACAGGAACCGAGAGGGACACAGGGGTGAGAGGGAGACACAGGGACCGAGAGAGAGACACAGGGACCGAGAGAGACACAGGGACCGAGTGAGACACAGAGGTGAGAGGGAGACACAGGGACCGAGAGAGACACAGGGACCGAGTGAGACACAGGGACCGAGGGAGAGAGACACAGGGACCAAAAGAGAGACACAAGAACCGAGAGAGACACAAGGACCGAGAGAGAGAGACAGTGACCGAGAGAGAGACACCGGGACAGAGAGAGAGTTACAGGGACTGAGAGAGAGAGAGACAGGCACCGGGGGAGACACAGGGACCGAGTGAGACACAGGGACCGAGAAAGACACAGGGACTGAGAGAGAGACACAGGGACCTAGAGAGAGACACAGGGACTGAGCGATTCACAGGGACCGAGAGAGACACAGGGTCCGAGAGAGAGAGACACAGGGACCAAGAGAGACACAGGGACCCGGAGAGAGACACAGGGACTGAGAGAGTGACACAGGGACCAAGAGAGACACCAGGACCGAGAGAGACACAGGGGTGAGAGAGAGATACAGGGACCGAGAGAGACACAGGGACCGAGTGAGACACAGGGACTGGGAGAGACACCGGGACCGAGAGAGACACAGGGACCAAGAGAGACATCGGGACCGAGAGAGTCACAGGGACCGAGAGAGACACAGGGATCGAGAGAGACACAAGGACCTAGAGAGAGACACAGGGACTGAGAGAGAGAGAGACACAGGGACCGAGAGAGAGACACAAGGACCGAGAGAGACACAGGGACCGAGTGAGACACAGCGTCCGAGAGAGACACAGGGACCAAGAGAGGGAGACACAGGGGTGAGAGGGAGACACAGGGACCGAGCGAGACACAGGGACCGAGTGAGACACAGCGTCCGAGAGAGACACAGGGACCAAGAGAGGGAGACACAGGGACCGAGAGAGAAACAGGGACCGGGGGAGAGAGACACAGGGACCGAGAGATAGACACAGGTACCGAGTGAGAGACACAGGGACTGAGCGAGTCACAGGGACCGAGAGAGACACAGGGACCGAGAAAGACACAGGGTCCGAGAAAGACACAGGGAGCAAGAGACAGACACAGGGACCGAGACAGAGAGACACAGGGACCGAGAAAGAGACACAGGGACCGAGTGAGAGACTCAGGGACCGAGTGAGAGACACAGGGACAGAGAGAGAGACACAGGGACCGAGAAAGAGACACAGGGACCGAGTGAGACACAGGGACCGAGAGAGTGACAGGGACCGAGAGAGACACAGGGACCGAGAGAGAGACAGGGACCGAGTGAGAGACACAGGGACCGAGTGAGACACAGGGACCGAGAGAGAGACAAAGGGAACAAGAGAGACACAGGGACCGAGAGAGAGACAGTGACCGAGAGAGACACAGGGACTGAGAGAGAGAGACACAGGGACCGAGAGAGAGACACAAGGACCGAGAGAGACACAGGGACCGAGAGAGACACAGGGACCGAGAGAGAGACAGTGCCCGAGAGAGACACAGGGACCGAGAGAGAGACAGTGACCGAGAGAGACACAGGGACTGAGAGAGAGAGACACAGGGACCGAGAGAGAGACACAAGGACCGAGAGAGACACAGGGACCGAGTGAGACACAGGGGTGAGAGGGAGACACAGGGACGGAGCGAGACACAGGGACCGAGTGAGACACAGCGTCCGAGAGAGACACAGGGACCGAGAGAGAGAGACACAGGGACCGAGAGAGACACAAGGACCTAGAGAGAGACACAGGGACCGAGAGAGACACAGGGACTGAGAGAGACACAGGGACCGAGAGAGAGACAGTGACCGAGAGAGACACAGGGACTGAGAGAGAGAGACACAGGGACCGAGAGAGAGACACAAGGACCGAGAGAGACACAGGGACCGAGTGAGACACAGGGGTGAGAGGGAGACACAGGGACCGAGCGAGACACAGGGACCGAGTGAGACACAGCGTCCGAGAGAGACACAGGGACCAAGAGAGGGAGACACAGGGACCGAGAGAGAAACAGGGACCGGGGGAGAGAGACACAGGAACCGAGAGAGAGACAGAGGGACCGAGTGAGAGACACAGGGACTGAGCGAGTCACAGGGACCGAGAGAGACACAGGCACCGAGAGAGAGACACAGGGACCGAGAGAGAGACACAGGGACCGAGAGAGACACAGGGACTGAGAGAGACACAGGGACCGAGAGAGAGACACAGGGACCGAGAGAGAGACACAGGGACTGAGAGAGAGACACAGTGACCGAGAGAGAGACACCGGGACAGAGAGAGAGATACAGGGACTGAGCGAGTCACAGGGACCGAGACAGAGATAGGTACCGAGTGAGAGACACAGGGACCAAGTGAGAGACACAGCGACCGAGAGAGAGACACAGGGATCGAGAGAGAGAGACACAGGGACCGATTGAGACAGAGGGACCGAGAGAGTGACAGGGACCGAGAGAGAGAGACACAGCGACCGAGAGAGACACCGGGACCGAGAGAGACACAGGGACCGAGACAGAGACAGGTACCGAGTGAGAGACACAGGGACCGAGTGAGAGACACAGGGACCGAGAGAGAGACACAGGGACCGAGAGAAACACAGTAACCGAGAGAGAGAGAGAGACAGGGGGTGAGAGAGAGAGACAGGGACCGAGAGAGTGACACAGGGACCGAGTGAGACACAGGGACCGAGAAAGACACAGGGAGCAAGAGAGAGACACAGGGACCGAGAGAAACACAGTGACCGAGAGAGAGAGACAGGGACCGAGAGAGACACAGGGACCGAGTGAGACACAGGGACCGAGAGGGACACAGGGACTGAGAGAGAGACACAGGGGCGGAGAGAAACACAGGGACAGAGGGAGAGAGACACAGTGACCGAGACAGAGACACAGGGACCGAGAGAGACACAGGGACCGAGTGAGACACAGGGGTGAGAGGGAGACACAGGGACCGAGAGAGACACAGGGACCGAGTGAGACACAGGGACCAAGGGAGAGAGACACAGGGACCAAGAGAGACACAAGGACCTAGAGAGAGACACAGGGACCGAGAGAGTCACAGGGACCGAGAGAGAGAGATAGTGACCGAGAGAGAGACACCGGGACAGAGAGAGAGTTACAGGGACTGAGAGAGAGAGAGACAGGCACTGGGGGAGACACAGGGACCGAGTGAGACACAGGGACCGAGAAAGACACAGGGACCGAGAAAGACACAGGGAGCAAGAGAGTGACACAGGGACCGAGAGAGAGACACAGGGACCGAGAAAGACACAGGGAGCAAGAGACAGACACAGGGACCGAGACAGAGAGACACAGGCACCGAGAAAGAGACACAGGGACCGAGTGAGAGACTCAGGGACCGAGTGAGAGACACAGGGACAGAGAGAGAGACACAGGGACCGAGTGAGACACAGGGACCGAGAGAGTGACAGGGACCGAGTGAGACACAGGGACCCAGAGAGAGACACAGGGACCGAGAGAGACACAAGGACCTAGAGACAGACACAGGGACCGAGAGAGTCACAGGAACCGACAGCGACACTGAAATAGAGAGAGACACAGGTACTGAGTGAGAGACACAAGGACCGAGAGAGACACAGGGACCGAGAGAGAGACACAAGGACCGAGAGAGACACAGGGACGGAGAGAGAGACAGTGACCGAGAGAGACACAGGGACCGATCGAGACACAGGGACCGAGTGAGACAGAGCGTCTGAGAGAGACACAGGGACCGAGAGAGAGAGACACAGGGACCGAGAGAGAGACACAGGAACTGAGCGAGTCACAGGGACCGAGAGAGACACAGGGACCGACAGAGAGAGACACAGGGACCGAGAGAGAGACACAGGGACCGAGAGAGACACAGGGACTGAGAGAGACACAGGGACCCGGAGAGAGACACAGGGACTGAGAGAGTGACACAGGGACCAAGAGAGACACCAGGACCGAGAGAGACACAGGGGTGAGAGAGAGATACAGGGACCGAGAGAGACACAGGGACCGAGGGAGAGAGACACAGGGACCGAGTGAGAGACAGGGACCGAGGGAGAGAGACAGGGTCCGAGAGAGAGAGAGACACAGGGACCGAATGAGACACAGGGACCGAGAGAGTGACAGGGACCGAGTGAGACACAGCGACCGAGAGAGAGACACAGGGACCCAGAGAGCGACACAGGGACTGAGAGAGTCACAGGGACCGAGAGAGAGACACAGGCACTGAGAGAGAGACACAGGGACTGAGAGAGAGACACAGGGACTGAGAGAGAGAGACACAGGGACCAAGAGAGACACCAGGACCGAGAGAGACACAGGGGTGAGAGAGACACCGGGACCGAGAGAGACACAGGGACCCAGAGTGAGACACAGGGATCGAGAGAGACACAGGGACCCAGAGAGAGACACAGGGACCGAGAGAGACACAAGGACCTAGAGAGAGACACAGGAACCGAGAGAGACACAGGGACTGAGAGAGAGAGACACAGGGACCGAGAGAGAGACACAAGGACCGAGAGAGACACAGGGACCGAGTGAGACACAGGGACTGAGAGATAGAGACACAGGGACCGAGAGAGAGACACAAGGACCGAGAGAGACACAGGGACCGAGTGAGACACAGGGGTGAGAGGGAGACACAGGGACCGAGCGAGACACAGGGACCGAGTGAGACACAGCGTCCGAGAGAGACACAGGGACCAAGAGAGGGAGACACAGGGACCGAGAGAGAAACAGGGACCGGGGGAGAGATACACAGGAACCGAGAGAGAGACACAGGGACTGAGCGAGTCACAGGGACCGAGAGAGACACAGGGACCGAGAGAGAGACACAGGGACCGAGAGAGAGACACAGGGACCGAGAGAGACACAGGGACTGAGAGAGACACAGGGACCGAGAGAGAGACACAGGGACCGAGAGAGAGACACAGGGACTGAGAGAGAGACACAGTGACCGAGAGAGAGACACCGGGACAGAGAGAGAGATACAGGGACTGAGCGAGTCACAGGGACCGAGACAGAGACAGGTACCGAGTGAGAGACACAGGGACCAAGTGAGAGACACAGCGACCGAGAGAGAGACACAGGGATCGAGAGAGAGAGACACAGGGACCGATTGAGACAGAGGGACCGAGAGAGTGACAGGGACCGAGAGAGAGAGACACAGCGACCGAGAGAGACACCGGGACCGAGAGAGACACAGGGACCGAGACAGAGACAGGTACCGAGTGAGAGACACAGGGACCGAGTGAGAGACACAGGGACCGAGAGAGAGACACAGGGACCGAGAGAAACACAGTAACCGAGAGAGAGAGAGAGACAGGGGGTGAGAGAGAGAGACAGGGACCGAGAGAGTGACACAGGGACCGAGTGAGACACAGGGACCGAGAAAGACACAGGGAGCAAGAGAGAGACACAGGGACCGAGAGAAACACAGTGACCGAGAGAGAGAGACAGGGACCGAGAGAGACACAGGGACCGAGTGAGACACAGGGACCGAGAGGGACACAGGGACTGAGAGAGAGACACAGGGGCGGAGAGAAACACAGGGACAGAGGGAGAGAGACACAGTGACCGAGACAGAGACACAGGGACCGAGAGAGACACAGGGACCGAGTGAGACACAGGGGTGAGAGGGAGACACAGGGACCGAGAGAGACACAGGGACCGAGTGAGACACAGGGACCGAGGGAGAGAGACACAGGGACCAAGAGAGACACAAGGACCTAGAGAGAGACACAGGGACCGAGAGAGTCACAGGGACCGAGAGAGAGAGACAGTGACCGAGAGAGAGACACCGGGACAGAGAGAGAGTTACAGGGACTGAGAGAGAGAGAGACAGGCACTGGGGGAGACACAGGGACCGAGTGAGACACAGGGACCGAGAAAGACACAGGGACCGAGAAAGACACAGGGAGCAAGAGAGTGACACAGGGACCGAGAGAGAGACACAGGGACCGAGAAAGACACAGGGAGCAAGAGACAGACACAGGGACCGAGACAGAGAGACACAGGCACCGAGAAAGAGACACAGGGACCGAGTGAGAGACTCAGGGACCGAGTGAGAGACACAGGGACAGAGAGAGAGACACAGGGACCGAGTGAGACACAGGGACCGAGAGAGTGACAGGGACCGAGTGAGACACAGGGACCCAGAGAGAGACACAGGGACCGAGAGAGACACAAGGACCTAGAGACAGACACAGGGACCGAGAGAGTCACAGGAACCGAGAGAGACACAGGTACTGAGTGAGAGACACAAGGACCGAGAGAGACACAGGGACCGAGAGAGAGACACAAGGACCGAGAGAGACACAGGGACGGAGAGAGAGACAGTGACCGAGAGAGACACAGGGACCGATCGAGACACAGGGACCGAGTGAGACAGAGCGTCCGAGAGAGACACAGGGACCGAGAGAGAGAGACACAGGGACCGAGAGAGAGACACAGGAACTGAGCGAGTCACAGGGACCGAGAGAGACACAGGGACCGAGAGAGAGAGACACAGGGACCGAGAGAGAGACACAGGGACTGAGAGAGTGACACAGGGACCAAGAGAGACACCAGGACCGAGAGAGACACAGGGGTGAGAGAGAGATACAGGGACCGAGAGAGACACAAGGACCGAGAGAGACACAGGGACCGAGAGAGAGACACAAGGACCGAGAGAGACACAGGGACGGAGAGAGAGACAGTGACCGAGAGAGACACAGGGACCCGGAGAGAGACACAGGGACTGAGAGAGTGACACAGGGACCAAGAGAGACACCAGGACCGAGAGAGACACAGGGGTGAGAGAGAGATACAGGGACCGAGAGAGACACAGGGACCGAGGGAGAGAGACACAGGGACCGAGTGAGAGACAGGGACCGAGGGAGAGAGACAGGGTCCGAGAGAGAGAGAGACACAGGGACCGAATGAGACACAGGGACCGAGAGAGTGACAGGGACCGAGTGAGACACAGCGACCGAGAGAGAGACACAGGGACCCAGAGAGCGACACAGGGACTGAGAGAGTCACAGGGACCGAGAGAGAGACACAGGCACTGAGAGAGAGACACAGGGACTGAGAGAGAGTCACAGGGACCGAGAGAGAGTCACAGGGACCGAGAGAGAGACACAGGCACTGAGAGAGAGACACAGGGACTGAGAGAGAGACACAGGGACTGAGAGAGAGACACAGGGACCAAGAGAGACACAGGGACCCGGAGAGAGACACAGGGACTGAGAGAGTGACACAGGGACCAAGAGAGACACAGGGACCCAGAGTGAGACACAGGGATCGAGAGAGACACAGGGACCCAGAGAGAGACACAGGGACCGAGAGAGACACAAGGACCTAGAGAGAGACACAGGAACCGAGAGAGACACAGGGACTGAGAGAGAGAGACACAGGGACCGAGAGAGAGACACAAGGACCGAGAGAGACACAGGGACCGAGTGAGACACAGGGACTGAGAGATAGAGACACAGGGACCGAGAGAGAGACACAAGGACCGAGAGAGACACAGGGACCGAGTGAGACACAGGGGTGAGAGGGAGACACAGGGACCGAGCGAGACACAGGGACCGAGTGAGACACAGCGTCCGAGAGAGACACAGGGACCAAGAGAGGGAGACACAGGGACCGAGAGAGAAACAGGGACCGGGGGAGAGATACACAGGAACCGAGAGAGAGACACAGGGACTGAGCGAGTCACAGGGACCGAGAGAGACACAGGGACCGAGAGAGAGACACAGGGACCGAGAGAGAGACACAGGGACCGAGAGAGACACAGGGACTGAGAGAGACACAGGGACCGAGAGAGAGACACAGGGACCGAGAGAGAGACACAGGGACTGAGAGAGAGACACAGTGACCGAGAGAGAGACACCGGGACAGAGAGAGAGATACAGGGACTGAGCGAGTCACAGGGACCGAGACAGAGACAGGTACCGAGTGAGAGACACAGGGACCAAGTGAGAGACACAGCGACCGAGAGAGAGACACAGGGATCGAGAGAGAGAGACACAGGGACCGATTGAGACAGAGGGACCGAGAGAGTGACAGGGACCGAGAGAGAGAGACACAGCGACCGAGAGAGACACCGGGACCGAGAGAGACACAGGGACCGAGACAGAGACAGGTACCGAGTGAGAGACACAGGGACCGAGTGAGAGACACAGGGACCGAGAGAGAGACACAGGGACCGAGAGAAACACAGTAACCGAGAGAGAGAGAGAGACAGGGGGTGAGAGAGAGAGACAGGGACCGAGAGAGTGACACAGGGACCGAGTGAGACACAGGGACCGAGAAAGACACAGGGAGCAAGAGAGAGACACAGGGACCGAGAGAAACACAGTGACCGAGAGAGAGAGACAGGGACCGAGAGAGACACAGGGACCGAGTGAGACACAGGGACCGAGAGGGACACAGGGACTGAGAGAGAGACACAGGGGCGGAGAGAAACACAGGGACAGAGGGAGAGAGACACAGTGACCGAGACAGAGACACAGGGACCGAGAGAGACACAGGGACCGAGTGAGACACAGGGGTGAGAGGGAGACACAGGGACCGAGAGAGACACAGGGACCGAGTGAGACACAGGGACCGAGGGAGAGAGACACAGGGACCAAGAGAGACACAAGGACCTAGAGAGAGACACAGGGACCGAGAGAGTCACAGGGACCGAGAGAGAGAGACAGTGACCGAGAGAGAGACACCGGGACAGAGAGAGAGTTACAGGGACTGAGAGAGAGAGAGACAGGCACTGGGGGAGACACAGGGACCGAGTGAGACACAGGGACCGAGAAAGACACAGGGACCGAGAAAGACACAGGGAGCAAGAGAGTGACACAGGGACCGAGAGAGAGACACAGGGACCGAGAAAGACACAGGGAGCAAGAGACAGACACAGGGACCGAGACAGAGAGACACAGGCACCGAGAAAGAGACACAGGGACCGAGTGAGAGACTCAGGGACCGAGTGAGAGACACAGGGACCGAGAGAGAGACACAGGGACCGAGAGAGACACAGGGACTGAGAGAGACACAGGGACCGAGAGAGAGACACAGTGACTGAGAGAGAGAGAGACACAGGGACTGATAGAGAGACACAGTGACCGAGAGTGAGACACCGGGACAGAGAGAGAGATACAGGGACTGAGCGAGTCACAGGGACCGAGACAGAGACAGGTACCGAGTGAGAGACACAGGGACCAAGTGAGAGACACAGCGACCGAGAGAGAGACACAGGGACCGAGAGAGAGAGACACAAGGACCGAGAGAGACACAGGGACCGAGTGAGACACAGGGATCGAGAGAGAGAGACACAGGGACTGAGAGAGATACAGGGACTGAGCGAGTCACAGGGACCGAGACAGAGACAGGTACCGAGTGAGAGACACAGGGACCAAGTGAGAGACACAGCGACCGAGAGAGAGACACAGCGACCGAGAGAGAGACACAGGGACCGAGAGAGAGAGACACAAGGACCGAGAGAGACACAGGGACCGAGTGAGACACAGGGATCGAGAGAGAGAGACACAGGGACTGAGAGAGACACAGGGACCGAGCGAGACACAGGGACCGAGTGAGACACAGCGTCCGAGAGAGACACAGGGACCAAGAGAGGGAGACACAGGGACCGAGAGAGAAACAGGGACCGGGGGAGAGAGACACATGGACCGAGAGAGAGACACAAGGACCGAGAGAGACACAGGGACTGAGAGAGACACAGGGACCGAGTGAGACACAGGGGTGAGAGGGAGACACAGGAACCGAGTGAGACACAGGGGTGAGAGGGAGACACAGGGACCGAGCGAGACACAGGGACCGATTGAGACACAGGGACCGAGAGAGTCACAGGGACCGAGAGAGAGACAGGGACCGAGTGAGAGACACAGGGACCGAGAGAGACACAGGGACCGAGAGAGACACAGGGACTGAGAGAGACACAGGGACCGAGTGAGACACAGGGGTGAGAGGGAGACACAGGAACCGAGTGAGACACAGGGACCGAGAGAGAGACACAGGGACCGAGAGAGACACAAGGACCGAGAGAGACACAGGGACCGAGTGAGACACAGGGACCGAGTGAGACACAGCGTCCGAGAGAGACACAGGCACCGAGAGAGAGACACAGGGACTGACCGAGTCAAAGAGACCGAGAGAGACACAGGGACCGAGAGAGAGAGGCACAGGGACCGAGAGAGAGACACAGGGACCGAGACAGACACAGGGACTGAGAGAGATACAGGGACCCGGAGTGAGACACAGGGACTGAGAGAGTGACACAGGGACCAAGAGAGACACCAGGACCGAGAGAGACACAGGGGTGAGAGAGAGATACAGGGACCGAGAGAGACACAGGGACCGAGTGAGACACAGGGACGGAGAGAGACACAGGGACCCAGTGAGACACAGGGACCGAGGGAGAGAGACAGGGTCCGAGAGAGAGAGACACAGGGACCGAATGAGACACAGGGACCGAGAGAGTGACAGGGACCGAGTGAGACACAGCGACCGAGAGAGAGACACAGGGACCCAGAGAGCGACAGAGGGATTGAGAGAGTCACAGGCACTGAGAGAGAGACACAGGGACTGAGAGAGAGACACAGGGACTGAGAGAGAGACACAGGGACTGAGAGAGGGACACAGGGACCAAGAGAGACACCAGGACCGAGAGAGACACAGGGGTGAGAGAGACACCGGGACCGAGAGAGACACAGGGACCCAGAGTGAGACACAGGGATCGAGAGAGACACAGGGACCCAGAGAGAGACACAGGGACCAAGAGAGACACAAGGACCTAGAGAGAGACACAGGGACCGAGAGATACACAGGGACCGAGTGAGACACAGCGTCCGAGAGAGACACAGGAACCAAGAGAGGGAGACACAGGGACCGAGAGAGAAACAGGGACCGGGGGAGAGAGACACAGGGATCGAGAGAGACATAGGGACCAAGAGAGACACAAGGACCTAGAGAGAGACACAGGGACCGAGAGAGACACAGGGACTGAGAGAGTCACAGGGACCGAGAGAGAGACAGTGACCGAGAGAGACACAGGGACTGAGAGAGAGAGACACAGGGACCGAGAGAGAGACACAAGGACCGAGAGAGACACAGGGACCGAGTGAGACACAGGGGTGAGAGGGAGACACAGGGACCGAGCGAGACACAGGGACCGAGTGAGACACAGCGTCCGAGAGAGACACAGGAACCAAGAGAGGGAGACACAGGGACCGAGAGAGAAACAGGGACCGGGGGAGAGAGACACAGGGACCGAGAGAGAGACACAGGGACCGAGTGAGAGACACAGGGACTGAGTGAGTCACAGGGACCGAGAGAGACACAGGGACCGAGAGAGAGACACAGGGACCGAGAGAGAGACACAGGGACCGAGAGAGACACAGGGACTGAGAGAGACACAGGGACCGAGAGAGAGACACAGGCACCGAGAGAGAGACACAGTGACTGAGAGAGAGAGACACAGGGACTGATAGAGAGACACAGTGACCGAGAGTGAGACACCGTGACAGAGAGAGAGATACAGGGACTGAGCGAGTCACAGGAACGAGACAGAGACAGGTACCGAGTGAGAGACACAGGGACCAAGTGAGAGACACAGCGACCGAGAGAGAGACACAGGGACCGAGAGAGAGAGACACAGGGACCGAGAGAGACACCGGGATCGAGAGAGACACAGGGACCGAGACAGAGACAGGTACCGAGTGAGAGACACAGGGACCGAGTGAGAGACACAGGGACCGAGAGAGAGACACAGGGACCGAGAGAAACACAGTAACCGAGAGAGAGAGAGAGACAGGGGGTGAGAGAGAGAGACAGGGACCGAGAGAGTGACACAGGGACCGTGTGAGACACAGGGACCGATAAAGACACAGGGAGCAAGAGAGAGACACAGGGACCGAGAGGGAAACAGGGACCGAGAGAGAGACACAGGGACCGAGAGAAACACAGTGACCGAGAGAGAGAGACAGGGACCGAGAGAGTGACACAGGGACCGAGTGAGACACAGGGACCGAGTGAGACACAGGAACCGAGAGGGACACAGGGCCTGAGAGAGAGACACAGGGGCGGAGAGAAACACAGGGACAGAGGGAGAGAGACACAGTGACCGAGATAGAGACACAGGGACCGAGAGAGACACAGGGACCGAGTTCGACACAGGGGTGAGAGGGAGACACAGGGACCGAGAGAGACACAGGGACCGAGTGAGACACAGGGACCGATGGAGAGAGACACAGGGACCAAGAGAGAGACACAGGGACCGAGAGAGAGAGACACAAGGACCGAGAGAGACACAAGGACCTAGAGAGAGACACAGGGACCGAGAGAGTCACAGGGACCGAGAGAGAAAGACAGTGACCGAGAGAGAGACACCGGGACAGAGAGAGAGTTACAGGGACTGAGAGAGAGAGAGACAGGCACCGGGGGAGACACAATGACCGAGTGAGACACAGGGACGGAGGGAGAGAGACATGGTCCGAGAGTGAGAGACACAGGGACCGAATGAGACACAGGGACCGAGAGAGTGACAGGGACCGAGTGAGACACAGCGACCGAGAGAGAGACACAGGGACCCAGAGAGCGACACAGGGACTGAGAGAGTCACAGGCACTGAGAGAGAGACACAGGGACTGAGAGAGAGACACAGGGACTGAGAGAGACACCGGGATCGAGAGAGACACAGGGACCGAGACAGAGACAGGTACCGAGTGAGAGACACAGGGACCGAGTGAGAGACACAGGGACCGAGAGAGAGACACAGGGACCGAGAGAAACACAGTAACCGAGAGAGAGAGAGAGACAGGGGGTGAGAGAGAGAGACAGGGACCGAGAGAGTGACACAGGGACCGTGTGAGACACAGGGACCGATAAAGACACAGGGAGCAAGAGAGAGACACAGGGACCGAGAGGGAAACAGGGACCGAGAGAGAGACACAGGGACCGAGAGAAACACAGTGACCGAGAGAGAGAGACAGGGACCGAGAGAGTGACACAGGGACTGAGTGAGACACAGGGACCGAGTGAGACACAGGAACCGAGAGGGACACAGGGCCTGAGAGAGAGACACAGGGGCGGAGAGAAACACAGGGACAGAGGGAGAGAGACACAGTGACCGAGATAGAGACACAGGGACCGAGAGAGACACAGGGACCGAGTTCGACACAGGGTTGAGAGGGAGACACAGGGACCGAGAGAGACACAGGGACCGAGTGAGACACAGGGACCGATGGAGAGAGACACAGGGACCTAGAGAGAGACACAGGGACCGAGAGAGAGAGAGACACAAGGACCTAGAGAGAGACACAGGGACCGAGAGAGTCACAGGGACCGAGAGAGAAAGACAGTGACCGAGAGAGAGACACCGGGACAGAGAGAGAGTTACAGGGACTGAGAGAGAGAGAGACAGGCACCGGGGGAGACACAGGGACCGAGTGAGACACAGGGACCGAGAAAGACACAGGGACCGAGAAAGACACAGGGACCGAGAAAGACACAGGGAGCAAGAGAGTGACATAGGGACCGAGAGAGAGACACAGGGACCGAGAAAGACACAGGGAGCAAGAGACAGACACAGGGACCGAGACAGAGAGACACAGGCACCGAGAAAGAGACACAGGGACCGAGTGAGAGACTCAGGGACCGAGTGAGAGACACAGGGACAGAGAGAGAGACACAGGGACCGAGAAAGAGACACAGGGACCGAGTGAGACACAGGGAGAGAGTGACAGGGACCGAGTGAGACACAGGGACCCAGAGAGAGACACAGGGACCGAGAGAGACACAAGGACCTAGAGAGAGACACAGGGACCGAGAGAGAGACACAGTGACTGAGAGAGAGAGACACAGGGACTGATAGAGAGACACAGTGACCGAGAGTGAGACACCGGGACAGAGAGAGAGATACAGGGACTGAGCGAGTCACAGGGACCGAGACAGAGACAGGTACCGAGTGAGAGACACAGGGACCAAGTGAGAGACACAGCGACCGAGAGAGAGACACAGGGACCGAGAGAGAGAGACACAGGGACCGAGAGAGACACCGGGATCGAGAGAGACACAGGGACCGAGACAGAGACAGGTACCGAGTGAGAGACACAGGGACCGAGTGAGAGACACAGGGACCGAGAGAGAGACACAGGGACCGAGAGAAACACAGTAACCGAGAGAGAGAGAGAGACAGGGGGTGAGAGAGAGAGACAGGGACCGTGTGAGACACAGGGACCGATAAAGACACAGGGAGCAAGAGAGAGACACAGGGACCGAGAGGGAAACAGGGACCGAGAGAGAGACACAGGGACCGAGAGAAACACAGTGACCGAGAGAGAGAGACAGGGACCGAGAGAGTGACACAGGGACCGAGTGAGACACAGGGACCGAGTGAGACACAGGAACCGAGAGGGACACAGGGCCTGAGAGAGAGACACAGGGGCGGAGAGAAACACAGGGACAGAGGGAGAGAGACACAGTGACCGAGATAGAGACACAGGGACCGAGAGAGACACAGGGACCGAGTGAGACACAGGGGTGAGAGGGAGACACAGGGACCGAGAGAGACACAGGGACCGAGTGAGACACAGGGACCGATGGAGAGAGACACAGGGACCAAGAGAGAGACACAGGGACCGAGAGAGAGAGACACAAGGACCGAGAGAGACACAAGGACCTAGAGAGAGACACAGGGACCGAGAGAGTCACAGGGACCGAGAGAGAAAGACAGTGACCGAGAGAGAGACACCGGGACAGAGAGAGAGTTACAGGGACTGAGAGAGAGAGAGACAGGCACCGGGGGAGACACAATGACCGAGTGAGACACAGGGACGGAGGGAGAGAGACAGGGTCCGAGAGTGAGAGACACAGGGACCGAATGAGACACAGGGACCGAGAGAGTGACAGGGACCGAGTGAGACACAGCGACCGAGAGAGAGACACAGGGACCCAGAGAGCGACACAGGGACTGAGAGAGTCACAGGCACTGAGAGAGAGACACAGGGACTGAGAGAGAGACACAGGGACTGAGAGAGACACCGGGATCGAGAGAGACACAGGGACCGAGACAGAGACAGGTACCGAGTGAGAGACACAGGGACCGAGTGAGAGACACAGGGACCGAGAGAGAGACACAGGGACCGAGAGAAACACAGTAACCGAGAGAGAGAGAGAGACAGGGGGTGAGAGAGAGAGACAGGGACCGAGAGAGTGACACAGGGACCGTGTGAGACACAGGGACCGATAAAGACACAGGGAGCAAGAGAGAGACACAGGGACCGAGAGGGAAACAGGGACCGAGAGAGAGACACAGGGACCGAGAGAAACACAGTGACCGAGAGAGAGAGACAGGGACCGAGAGAGTGACACAGGGACCGAGTGAGACACAGGGACCGAGTGAGACACAGGAACCGAGAGGGACACAGGGCCTGAGAGAGAGACACAGGGGCGGAGAGAAACACAGGGACAGAGGGAGAGAGACACAGTGACCGAGATAGAGACACAGGGACCGAGAGAGACACAGGGACCGAGTTCGACACAGGGGTGAGAGGGAGACACAGGGACCGAGAGAGACACAGGGACCGAGTGAGACACAGGGACCGATGGAGAGAGACTCAGGGACCTAGAGAGAGACACAGGGACCGAGAGAGAGAGACACAAGGACCGAGAGAGACACAAGGACCTAGAGAGAGACACAGGGACCGAGAGAGTCACAGGGACCGAGAGAGAAAGACAGTGACCGAGAGAGAGACACCGGGACAGAGAGAGAGTTACAGGGACTGAGAGAGAGAGAGACAGGCACCGGGGGAGACACAGGGACCGAGTGAGACACAGGGACCGAGAAAGACACAGGGACCGAGAAAGACACAGGGACCGAGAAAGACACAGGGAGCAAGAGAGTGACATAGGGACCGAGAGAGAGACACAGGGACCGAGAAAGACACAGGGAGCAAGAGACAGACACAGGGGACCGAGACAGAGAGACACAGGCACCGAGAAAGAGACACAGGGACCGAGTGAGAGACTCAGGGACCGAGTGAGAGACACAGGGACAGAGAGAGAGACACAGGGACCGAGAAAGAGACACAGGGACCGAGTGAGACACAGGGAGAGAGTGACAGGGACCGAGTGAGACACAGGGACCCAGAGAGAGACACAGGGACCGAGAGAGACACAAGGACCTAGAGAGAGACACAGGGACCGAGAGAGAGACACAGTGACTGAGAGAGAGAGACACAGGGACTGATAGAGAGACACAGTGACCGAGAGTGAGACACCGGGACAGAGAGAGAGATACAGGGACTGAGCGAGTCACAGGGACCGAGACAGAGACAGGTACCGAGTGAGAGACACAGGGACCAAGTGAGAGACACAGCGACCGAGAGAGAGACACAGGGACCGAGAGAGAGAGACACAGGGACCGAGAGAGACACCGGGATCGAGAGAGACACAGGGACCGAGACAGAGACAGGTACCGAGTGAGAGACACAGGGGACCGAGTGAGAGACACAGGGACCGAGAGAGAGACACAGGGACCGAGAGAAACACAGTAACCGAGAGAGAGAGAGAGACAGGGGGTGAGAGAGAGAGACAGGGACCGTGTGAGACACAGGGACCGATAAAGACACAGGGAGCAAGAGAGAGACACAGGGACCGAGAGGGAAACAGGGACCGAGAGAGAGACACAGGGACCGAGAGAAACACAGTGACCGAGAGAGAGAGACAGGGACCGAGAGAGTGACACAGGGACCGAGTGAGACACAGGGACCGAGTGAGACACAGGAACCGAGAGGGACACAGGGCCTGAGAGAGAGACACAGGGGCGGAGAGAAACACAGGGACAGAGGGAGAGAGACACAGTGACCGAGATAGAGACACAGGGACCGAGAGAGACACAGGGACCGAGAGAGACACAGGGGTGAGAGGGAGACACAGGGACCGAGAGAGACACAGGGACCGAGTGAGACACAGGGACCGATGGAGAGAGACACAGGGACCAAGAGAGAGACACAGGGGACCGAGAGAGAGAGACACAAGGACCGAGAGAGACACAAGGACCTAGAGAGAGACACAGGGACCGAGAGAGTCACAGGGACCGAGAGAGAAAGACAGTGACCGAGAGAGAGACACCGGGACAGAGAGAGAGTTACAGGGACTGAGAGAGAGAGAGACAGGCACCGGGGGAGACACAATGACCGAGTGAGACACAGGGACGGAGGGAGAGAGACAGGGTCCGAGAGTGAGAGACACAGGGACCGAATGAGACACAGGGACCGAGAGAGTGACAGGGACCGAGTGAGACACAGCGACCGAGAGAGAGACACAGGGACCCAGAGAGCGACACAGGGACTGAGAGAGTCACAGGCACTGAGAGAGAGACACAGGGACTGAGAGAGAGACACAGGGACTGAGAGAGACACCGGGATCGAGAGAGGACACAGGGACCGAGACAGAGACAGGTACCGAGTGAGAGACACAGGGACCGAGTGAGAGACACAGGGACCGAGAGAGAGACACAGGGACCGAGAGAAACACAGTAACCGAGAGAGAGAGAGAGACAGGGGGTGAGAGAGAGAGACAGGGACCGAGAGAGTGACACAGGGACCGTGTGAGACACAGGGACCGATAAAGACACAGGGAGCAAGAGAGAGACACAGGGACCGAGAGGGAAACAGGGACCGAGAGAGAGACACAGGGACCGAGAGAAACACAGTGACCGAGAGAGAGAGACAGGGACCGAGAGAGTGACACAGGGACCGAGTGAGACACAGGGACCGAGTGAGACACAGGAACCGAGAGGGACACAGGGCCTGAGAGAGAGACACAGGGGCGGAGAGAAACACAGGGACAGAGGGAGAGAGACACAGTGACCGAGATAGAGACACAGGGACCGAGAGAGACACAGGGACCGAGTTCGACACAGGGGTGAGAGGGAGACACAGGGACCGAGAGAGACACAGGGACCGAGTGAGACACAGGACCGATGGAGAGAGACACAGGGACCTAGAGAGAGACACAGGGACCGAGAGAGAGAGACACAAGAACCGAAAGAGACACAAGGACCTAGAGAGAGACACAGGGACCGAGAGAGTCACAGGGACCGAGAGAGAAAGACAGTGACCGAGAGAGAGACACCGGGACAGAGAGAGAGTTACAGGGACTGAGAGAGAGAGAGACAGGCACCGGGGGAGACACAGGGACCGAGTGAGACACAGGGACCGAGAAAGACACAGGGACCGAGAAAGACACAGGGACCGAGAAAGACACAGGGAGCAAGAGAGTGACATAGGGACCGAGAGAGAGACACAGGGACCGAGAAAGACACAGGGAGCAAGAGACAGACACAGGGACCGAGACAGAGAGACACAGGCACCGAGAAAGAGACACAGGGACCGAGTGAGAGACTCAGGGACCGAGTGAGAGACACAGGGACAGAGAGAGAGACACAGGGACCGAGAAAGAGACACAGGGACCGAGTGAGACACAGGGAGAGAGTGACAGGGACCGAGTGAGACACAGGGACCCAGAGAGAGACACAGGGACCGAGAGAGACACAAGGACCTAGAGAGAGACACAGGGACCGAGAGAGTCACAGGGACCGAGAGAGAGACACAGGGACCGAGAGATTCACAGGGACCGAGAGAGAGAGACAGGGACCCAGAGAGAGACACAGGGACCGAGAGAGACACAAGGACCTAGAGAGAGACACAGGGACCGAGAGAGTCACAGGGACCGAGAGAGAGACAGGGACCGAGTGAGAGACACAGGGACCGAGTGAGACACAGGGACCGACAGAGAGACAAAGGGAACAAGAGAGACACAGGGACTGAGAGAGAGAGAGACAGGGACCGAGAGAGAGACACAAGGACCGAGAGAGAAACTGGGACATGGGGAGAGAGACACAGGGACCGAGAGAGAGACACAGGGACTGAGCGAGTCACAGGGACCGAGAGAGACACAGGGTCCGAGAGAGAGAGACACAGGGACCGAGAGAGAGACACAGGGACCGAGGGAGACATAGGGACTGAGAGAGACCCAGGGACCCGGAGAGAGACACAGGGACTGAGAGAGTGACACAGGGACCAAGAGAGACACCAGGACCGAGAGAGACACAGGGGTGAGAGAGAGATACAGGGACCGAGAGAGACACAGGGACCGAGTGAGACACAGGGACCGAGAGAGACACCGGGACCGAGAGAGACACAGGGACCGAGGGAGAGAGACACAGGGACCGAGTGAGACACAGGGACCGAGGGAGAGAGACAGGGTCCGAGAGAGAGAGAGAGACACAGGGACTGAGAGAGTCACAGGGACCGAGAGAGAGACACAGGCACTGAGAGAGAGACACAGGGACTGAGAGAGAGACACAGGGACTGAGAGAGAGACACAGGGACCAAGAGAGACACCAGGACCGAGAGAGACACAGGGACCAAGAGAGACACCGGGACCGAGAGAGACACAGGGACCCAGAGTGAGACACAGGGATCGAGAGAGACACAGGGACCCAGAGAGAGACACAGGGAGCGAGAGAGACACAGGGACTGAGAGAGAGAGAGACACAGGGACCGAGAGAGAGACACAAGGACCGAGAGAGACACAGGGACCGAGTGAGACACAGGGATCGAGAGAGAGAGACACAGGGACTCAGAGAGACACAGGGACCGAGCGAGACACAGGGACCGAGTGAGACACAGCGTCCGAGAGAGACACAGGGACCAAGAGAGGGAGACACAGGGACCGAGAGAGAAACAGGGACCGGGGGAGAGAGACACAGGGACCGAGAGAGAGACACAAGGACCGAGAGAGACACAGGGACTGAGTGAGACACAGGGGTGAGAGGGAGACAGGGACCGAGCGGGACACAGGGACCGATTGAGACACAGGGACCGAGAGAGTCACAGGGACCGAGAGAGAGACAGGGACCGAGTGAGAGACACAGGGACCGAGAGAGACACAGGGACCGAGAGAGACACAGGGACTGAGAGAGACACAGGGACCGAGTGAGACACAGGGACCGAGAGAGAGACACAGGGACCGAGAGAGACACAAGGACCGAGAGAGACACAGGGACCGAGTGAGACACAGCGTCCGAGAGAGACACAGGCACCGAGAGAGAGACACAGGGACCGAGTGAGAGACACAGGGACTGAGCGAGTCACAGGGACCGAGAGAGACACAGGGATCGAGAGAGAGAGGCACAGGGACCGAGAGAGAGACACAGGGACCGAGACAGACACAGGGACTGAGAGAGATACAGGGACCCGGAGTGAGACACAGGGACTGAGAGAGTGACACAGGGACCAAGAGAGACACCAGGACCGAGAGAGACACAGGGGTGAGAGAGAGATACAGGGACCGAGAGAGACACAGGGACCGAGTGAGACACAGGGACGGAGAGAGACACAGGGACCCAGTGAGACACAGGGACCGAGGGAGAGAGACAGGGTCCGAGAAAGAGAGACACAGGGACCGAATGAGACACAGGGACCGAGAGAGTGACAGGGACCTAGTGAGACACAGCGACCGAGAGAGAGACACAGGGACCCAGAGAGCGACACAGGGACTGAGAGAGTCACAGGCACTGAGAGAGAGACACAGGGACTGAGAGAGAGACACAGGGACTGAGGGAGAGACACAGGCACTGAGAGAGAGACACAGGGACTGAGAGAGAGACACAGGGACTGAGAGAGAGACACAGGGACCAAGAGAGACACCAGGACCGAGAGAGACACAGGGGTGAGAGAGACACCGGGACCGAGAGAGACACAGAGACCCAGAGTGAGACACAGGGATCGAGAGAGACACAGGGACCCAGAGAGAGACACAGGGACCGAGAGAGACACAGGGACTGAGAGAGACACAGGGACCGAGAGAGAGACAGTGACCGAGAGAGACACAGGGACTGAGAGAGAGAGACACAGGGACCGAGAGAGAGACACAAGGACCGAGAGAGACACAGGGACCGAGTGAGACACAGCGTCCGAGAGAGACACAGGGACCAAGAGAGGGAGACACAGGGACCGAGAGAGAAACAGGGACCGGGGGAGAGAGACACAGGGACCGAGAGAGAGACACAGGGACCGAGTGAGAGACACAGGGACTGAGCGAGTCACAGGGACCGAGAGAGACACAGGGACCGAGAGAGAGACACTGGGACCGAGAGAGAGACACAGGGACCGAGAGAGACACAGGGACTGAGAGAGACACAGGGACCGAGAGAGAGACACAGGCACCGAGAGAGAGACACAGGGACCGAGAGAGAGTGACACAGGGACCGAGACAGAGACAGGTACCGAGTGAGAGACACAGGGACCAAGTGAGAGACACAGCGACCGACAGAGAGACACAGGGACCGAGAGAGAGAGACACAGGGACCGAGAGAGACACCGGGATCGAGAGAGACACAGGGACCGAGACAGAGACAGGTACCGAGTGAGAGACACAGGGACCGAGTGAGAAACACAGGGACCGAGAGAGAGACACAGGGACCGAGAGAAACACAGTAACCGAGAGAGAGAGTGAGACAGGGGGTGAGAGAGAGAGACAGGGACCGAGAGAGTGACACAGGGACCGAGTGAGACACAGCGACCGATAAAGACACAGGGAGCAAGAGAGAGACACAGGGACCGAGAGGGAAACAGGGACCGAGAGAGAGACACAGGGACCGAGAGAAACACAGTGACCGAGAGAGAGAGACAGGGACCGAGAGAGTGACACAGGGACCGAGTGAGACACAGGGACCGAGTGAGACACAGGAACCGAGAGGGACACAGGGGTGAGAGGGAGACACAGGGACCGAGAGAGAGACACAGGGACCGAGAGAGACACAGGGACCGAGTGAGACACAGAGGTGAGAGGGAGACACAGGGACCGAGAGAGACACAGGGACCGAGTGAGACACAGGGACCGAGGGAGAGAGACACAGGGACCAAAAGAGAGACACAAGAACCGAGAGAGACACAAGGACCGAGAGAGAGACACCGGGACAGAGAGAGAGTTACAGGGACTGAGAGAGAGAGAGACAGGCACCGGGGGAGACACAGGGACCGAGTGAGACACAGGGACCGAGAAAGACACAGGGACTGAGAGAGAGACACAGGGACCTAGAGAGAGACACAGGGACTGAGCGATTCACAGGGACCGAGAGAGACACAGGGTCCGAGAGAGAGAGACACAGGGACCAAGAGAGACACAGGGACCCGGAGAGAGACACAGGGACTGAGAGAGTGACACAGGGACCAAGAGAGACACCAGGACCGAGAGAGACACAGGGGTGAGAGAGAGATACAGGGACCGAGAGAGACACAGGGACCGAGTGAGACACAGGGACTGGGAGAGACACCGGGACCGAGAGAGACACAGGGACCAAGAGAGACATCGGGACCGAGAGAGTCACAGGGACCGAGAGAGACACAGGGATCGAGAGAGACACAAGGACCTAGAGAGAGACACAGGGACTGAGAGAGAGAGAGACACAGGGACCGAGAGAGAGACACAAGGACCGAGAGAGACACAGGGACCGAGTGAGACACAGCGTCCGAGAGAGACACAGGGACCAAGAGAGGGAGACACAGGGGTGAGAGGGAGACACAGGGACCGAGCGAGACACAGGGACCGAGTGAGACACAGCGTCCGAGAGAGACACAGGGACCAAGAGAGGGAGACACAGGGACCGAGAGAGAAACAGGGACCGGGGGAGAGAGACACAGGGACCGAGAGATAGACACAGGTACCGAGTGAGAGACACAGGGACTGAGCGAGTCACAGGGACCGAGAGAGACACAGGGACCGAGAAAGACACAGGGTCCGAGAAAGACACAGGGAGCAAGAGACAGACACAGGGACCGAGACAGAGAGACACAGGGACCGAGAAAGAGACACAGGGACCGAGTGAGAGACTCAGGGACCGAGTGAGAGACACAGGGACAGAGAGAGAGACACAGGGACCGAGAAAGAGACACAGGGACCGAGTGAGACACAGGGACCGAGAGAGTGACAGGGACCGAGAGAGACACAGGGACCGAGAGAGAGACAGGGACCGAGTGAGAGACACAGGGACCGAGTGAGACACAGGGACCGAGAGAGAGACAAAGGGAACAAGAGAGACACAGGGACCGAGAGAGAGACAGTGACCGAGAGAGACACAGGGACTGAGAGAGAGAGACACAGGGACCGAGAGAGAGACACAAGGACCGAGAGAGACACAGGGACCGAGAGAGACACAGGGACCGAGAGAGAGACAGTGCCCGAGAGAGACACAGGGACCGAGAGAGAGACAGTGACCGAGAGAGACACAGGGACTGAGAGAGAGAGACACAGGGACCGAGAGAGAGACACAAGGACCGAGAGAGACACAGGGACCGAGTGAGACACAGGGGTGAGAGGGAGACACAGGGACGGAGCGAGACACAGGGACCGAGTGAGACACAGCGTCCGAGAGAGACACAGGGACCGAGAGAGAGAGACACAGGGACCGAGAGAGACACAAGGACCTAGAGAGAGACACAGGGACCGAGAGAGACACAGGGACTGAGAGAGACACAGGGACCGAGAGAGAGACAGTGACCGAGAGAGACACAGGGACTGAGAGAGAGAGACACAGGGACCGAGAGAGAGACACAAGGACCGAGAGAGACACAGGGACCGAGTGAGACACAGGGGTGAGAGGGAGACACAGGGACCGAGCGAGACACAGGGACCGAGTGAGACACAGCGTCCGAGAGAGACACAGGGACCAAGAGAGGGAGACACAGGGACCGAGAGAGAAACAGGGACCGGGGGAGAGAGACACAGGAACCGAGAGAGAGACAGAGGGACCGAGTGAGAGACACAGGGACTGAGCGAGTCACAGGGACCCGAGAGAGACACAGGCACCGAGAGAGAGACACAGGGACCGAGAGAGAGACACAGGGACCGAGAGAGACACAGGGACTGAGAGAGACACAGGGACCGAGAGAGAGACACAGGGACCGAGAGAGAGACACAGGGACTGAGAGAGAGACACAGTGACCGAGAGAGAGACACCGGGACAGAGAGAGAGATACAGGGACTGAGCGAGTCACAGGGACCGAGACAGAGATAGGTACCGAGTGAGAGACACAGGGACCAAGTGAGAGACACAGCGACCGAGAGAGAGACACAGGGATCGAGAGAGAGAGACACAGGGACCGATTGAGACAGAGGGACCGAGAGAGTGACAGGGACCGAGAGAGAGAGACACAGCGACCGAGAGAGACACCGGGACCGAGAGAGACACAGGGACCGAGACAGAGACAGGTACCGAGTGAGAGACACAGGGACCGAGTGAGAGACACAGGGACCGAGAGAGAGACACAGGGACCGAGAGAAACACAGTAACCGAGAGAGAGAGAGAGACAGGGGGTGAGAGAGAGAGACAGGGACCGAGAGAGTGACACAGGGACCGAGTGAGACACAGGGACCGAGAAAGACACAGGGAGCAAGAGAGAGACACAGGGACCGAGAGAAACACAGTGACCGAGAGAGAGAGACAGGGACCGAGAGAGACACAGGGACCGAGTGAGACACAGGGACCGAGAGGGACACAGGGACTGAGAGAGAGACACAGGGGCGGAGAGAAACACAGGGACAGAGGGAGAGAGACACAGTGACCGAGACAGAGACACAGGGACCGAGAGAGACACAGGGACCGAGTGAGACACAGGGGTGAGAGGGAGACACAGGGACCGAGAGAGACACAGGGACCGAGTGAGACACAGGGACCAAGGGAGAGAGACACAGGGACCAAGAGAGACACAAGGACCTAGAGAGAGACACAGGGACCGAGAGAGTCACAGGGACCGAGAGAGAGAGATAGTGACCGAGAGAGAGACACCGGGACAGAGAGAGAGTTACAGGGACTGAGAGAGAGAGAGACAGGCACTGGGGGAGACACAGGGACCGAGTGAGACACAGGGACCGAGAAAGACACAGGGACCGAGAAAGACACAGGGAGCAAGAGAGTGACACAGGGACCGAGAGAGAGACACAGGGACCGAGAAAGACACAGGGAGCAAGAGACAGACACAGGGACCGAGACAGAGAGACACAGGCACCGAGAAAGAGACACAGGGACCGAGTGAGAGACTCAGGGACCGAGTGAGAGACACAGGGACAGAGAGAGAGACACAGGGACCGAGTGAGACACAGGGACCGAGAGAGTGACAGGGACCGAGTGAGACACAGGGACCCAGAGAGAGACACAGGGACCGAGAGAGACACAAGGACCTAGAGACAGACACAGGGACCGAGAGAGTCACAGGAACCGACAGCGACACTGAAATAGAGAGAGACACAGGTACTGAGTGAGAGACACAAGGACCGAGAGAGACACAGGGACCGAGAGAGAGACACAAGGACCGAGAGAGACACAGGGACGGAGAGAGAGACAGTGACCGAGAGAGACACAGGGACCGATCGAGACACAGGGACCGAGTGAGACAGAGCGTCCGAGAGAGACACAGGGACCGAGAGAGAGAGACACAGGGACCGAGAGAGAGACACAGGAACTGAGCGAGTCACAGGGACCGAGAGAGACACAGGGACCGACAGAGAGAGACACAGGGACCGAGAGAGAGACACAGGGACCGAGAGAGACACAGGGACTGAGAGAGACACAGGGACCCGGAGAGAGACACAGGGACTGAGAGAGTGACACAGGGACCAAGAGAGACACCAGGACCGAGAGAGACACAGGGGTGAGAGAGAGATACAGGGACCGAGAGAGACACAGGGACCGAGGGAGAGAGACACAGGGACCGAGTGAGAGACAGGGACCGAGGGAGAGAGACAGGGTCCGAGAGAGAGAGAGACACAGGGACCGAATGAGACACAGGGACCGAGAGAGTGACAGGGACCGAGTGAGACACAGCGACCGAGAGAGAGACACAGGGACCCAGAGAGCGACACAGGGACTGAGAGAGTCACAGGGACCGAGAGAGAGACACAGGCACTGAGAGAGAGACACAGGGACTGAGAGAGAGACACAGGGACTGAGAGAGAGAGACACAGGGACCAAGAGAGACACCAGGACCGAGAGAGACACAGGGGTGAGAGAGACACCGGGACCGAGAGAGACACAGGGACCCAGAGTGAGACACAGGGATCGAGAGAGACACAGGGACCCAGAGAGAGACACAGGGACCGAGAGAGACACAAGGACCTAGAGAGAGACACAGGAACCGAGAGAGACACAGGGACTGAGAGAGAGAGACACAGGGACCGAGAGAGAGACACAAGGACCGAGAGAGACACAGGGACCGAGTGAGACACAGGGACTGAGAGATAGAGACACAGGGACCGAGAGAGAGACACAAGGACCGAGAGAGACACAGGGACCGAGTGAGACACAGGGGTGAGAGGGAGACACAGGGACCGAGCGAGACACAGGGACCGAGTGAGACACAGCGTCCGAGAGAGACACAGGGACCAAGAGAGGGAGACACAGGGACCGAGAGAGAAACAGGGACCGGGGGAGAGATACACAGGAACCGAGAGAGAGACACAGGGACTGAGCGAGTCACAGGGACCGAGAGAGACACAGGGACCGAGAGAGAGACACAGGGACCGAGAGAGAGACACAGGGACCGAGAGAGACACAGGGACTGAGAGAGACACAGGGACCGAGAGAGAGACACAGGGACCGAGAGAGAGACACAGGGACTGAGAGAGAGACACAGTGACCGAGAGAGAGACACCGGGACAGAGAGAGAGATACAGGGACTGAGCGAGTCACAGGGACCGAGACAGAGACAGGTACCGAGTGAGAGACACAGGGACCAAGTGAGAGACACAGCGACCGAGAGAGAGACACAGGGATCGAGAGAGAGAGACACAGGGACCGATTGAGACAGAGGGACCGAGAGAGTGACAGGGACCGAGAGAGAGAGACACAGCGACCGAGAGAGACACCGGGACCGAGAGAGACACAGGGACCGAGACAGAGACAGGTACCGAGTGAGAGACACAGGGACCGAGTGAGAGACACAGGGACCGAGAGAGAGACACAGGGACCGAGAGAAACACAGTAACCGAGAGAGAGAGAGAGACAGGGGGTGAGAGAGAGAGACAGGGACCGAGAGAGTGACACAGGGACCGAGTGAGACACAGGGACCGAGAAAGACACAGGGAGCAAGAGAGAGACACAGGGACCGAGAGAAACACAGTGACCGAGAGAGAGAGACAGGGACCGAGAGAGACACAGGGACCGAGTGAGACACAGGGACCGAGAGGGACACAGGGACTGAGAGAGAGACACAGGGGCGGAGAGAAACACAGGGACAGAGGGAGAGAGACACAGTGACCGAGACAGAGACACAGGGACCGAGAGAGACACAGGGACCGAGTGAGACACAGGGGTGAGAGGGAGACACAGGGACCGAGAGAGACACAGGGACCGAGTGAGACACAGGGACCGAGGGAGAGAGACACAGGGACCAAGAGAGACACAAGGACCTAGAGAGAGACACAGGGACCGAGAGAGTCACAGGGACCGAGAGAGAGAGACAGTGACCGAGAGAGAGACACCGGGACAGAGAGAGAGTTACAGGGACTGAGAGAGAGAGAGACAGGCACTGGGGGAGACACAGGGACCGAGTGAGACACAGGGACCGAGAAAGACACAGGGACCGAGAAAGACACAGGGAGCAAGAGAGTGACACAGGGACCGAGAGAGAGACACAGGGACCGAGAAAGACACAGGGAGCAAGAGACAGACACAGGGACCGAGACAGAGAGACACAGGCACCGAGAAAGAGACACAGGGACCGAGTGAGAGACTCAGGGACCGAGTGAGAGACACAGGGACAGAGAGAGAGACACAGGGACCGAGTGAGACACAGGGACCGAGAGAGTGACAGGGACCGAGTGAGACACAGGGACCCAGAGAGAGACACAGGGACCGAGAGAGACACAAGGACCTAGAGACAGACACAGGGACCGAGAGAGTCACAGGAACCGAGAGAGACACAGGTACTGAGTGAGAGACACAAGGACCGAGAGAGACACAGGGACCGAGAGAGAGACACAAGGACCGAGAGAGACACAGGGACGGAGAGAGAGACAGTGACCGAGAGAGACACAGGGACCGATCGAGACACAGGGACCGAGTGAGACAGAGCGTCCGAGAGAGACACAGGGACCGAGAGAGAGAGACACAGGGACCGAGAGAGAGACACAGGAACTGAGCGAGTCACAGGGACCGAGAGAGACACAGGGACCGAGAGAGAGAGACACAGGGACCGAGAGAGAGACACAGGGACTGAGAGAGTGACACAGGGACCAAGAGAGACACCAGGACCGAGAGAGACACAGGGGTGAGAGAGAGATACAGGGACCGAGAGAGACACAAGGACCGAGAGAGACACAGGGACCGAGAGAGAGACACAAGGACCGAGAGAGACACAGGGACGGAGAGAGAGACAGTGACCGAGAGAGACACAGGGACCCGGAGAGAGACAGAGGGACTGAGAGAGTGACACAGGGACCAAGAGAGACACCAGGACCGAGAGAGACACAGGGGTGAGAGAGAGATACAGGGACCGAGAGAGACACAGGGACCGAGGGAGAGAGACACAGGGACCGAGTGAGAGACAGGGACCGAGGGAGAGAGACAGGGTCCGAGAGAGAGAGAGACACAGGGACCGAATGAGACACAGGGACCGAGAGAGTGACAGGGACCGAGTGAGACACAGCGACCGAGAGAGAGACACAGGGACCCAGAGAGCGACACAGGGACTGAGAGAGTCACAGGGACCGAGAGAGAGACACAGGCACTGAGAGAGAGACACAGGGACTGAGAGAGAGACACAGGGACTGAGAGAGAGACACAGGGACCAAGAGAGACACAGGGACCCGGAGAGAGACACAGGGACTGAGAGAGTGACACAGGGACCAAGAGAGACACCAGGACCGAGAGAGACACAGGGGTGAGAGAGAGATACAGGGACCGAGAGAGACACAGGGACCGAGTGAGACACAGGGACTGGGAGAGACACCGGGACCGAGAGAGACACAGGGACCAAGAGAGACATCGGGACCGAGAGAGTCACAGGGACCGAGAGAGACACAGGGATCGAGAGAGACACAAGGACCTAGAGAGAGACACAGGGACTGAGAGAGAGAGAGACACAGGGACCGAGAGAGAGACACAAGGACCGAGAGAGACACAGGGACCGAGTGAGACACAGCGTCCGAGAGAGACACAGGGACCAAGAGAGGGAGACACAGGGGTGAGAGGGAGACACAGGGACCGAGCGAGACACAGGGACCGAGTGAGACACAGCGTCCGAGAGAGACACAGGGACCAAGAGAGGGAGACACAGGGACCGAGAGAGAAACAGGGACCGGGGGAGAGAGACACAGGGACCGAGAGATAGACACAGGTACCGAGTGAGAGACACAGGGACTGAGCGAGTCACAGGGACCGAGAGAGACACAGGGACCGAGAAAGACACAGGGTCCGAGAAAGACACAGGGAGCAAGAGACAGACACAGGGACCGAGACAGAGAGACACAGGGACCGAGAAAGAGACACAGGGACCGAGTGAGAGACTCAGGGACCGAGTGAGAGACACAGGGACAGAGAGAGAGACACAGGGACCGAGAAAGAGACACAGGGACCGAGTGAGACACAGGGACCGAGAGAGTGACAGGGACCGAGAGAGACACAGGGACCGAGAGAGAGACAGGGACCGAGTGAGAGACACAGGGACCGAGTGAGACACAGGGACCGAGAGAGAGACAGTGACCGAGAGAGACACAGGGACTGAGAGAGAGAGACACAGGGACCGAGAGAGAGACACAAGGACCGAGAGAGACACAGGGACCGAGAGAGACACAGGGACCGAGAGAGAGACAGTGCCCGAGAGAGACACAGGGACCGAGAGAGAGACAGTGACCGAGAGAGACACAGGGACTGAGAGAGAGAGACACAGGGACCGAGAGAGAGACACAAGGACCGAGAGAGACACAGGGACCGAGTGAGACACAGGGGTGAGAGGGAGACACAGGGACGGAGCGAGACACAGGGACCGAGTGAGACACAGCGTCCGAGAGAGACACAGGGACCGAGAGAGAGAGACACAGGGACCGAGAGAGACACAAGGACCTAGAGAGAGACACAGGGACCGAGAGAGACACAGGGACTGAGAGAGACACAGGGACCGAGAGAGAGACAGTGACCGAGAGAGACACAGGGACTGAGAGAGAGAGACACAGGGACCGAGAGAGAGACACAAGGACCGAGAGAGACACAGGGACCGAGTGAGACACAGGGGTGAGAGGGAGACACAGGGACCGAGCGAGACACAGGGACCGAGTGAGACACAGCGTCCGAGAGAGACACAGGGACCAAGAGAGGGAGACACAGGGACCGAGAGAGAAACAGGGACCGGGGGAGAGAGACACAGGAACCGAGAGAGAGACAGAGGGACCGAGTGAGAGACACAGGGACTGAGCGAGTCACAGGGACCGAGAGAGACACAGGCACCGAGAGAGAGACACAGGGACCGAGAGAGAGACACAGGGACCGAGAGAGACACAGGGACTGAGAGAGACACAGGGACCGAGAGAGAGACACAGGGACCGAGAGAGAGACACAGGGACTGAGAGAGAGACACAGTGACCGAGAGAGAGACACCGGGACAGAGAGAGAGATACAGGGACTGAGCGAGTCACAGGGACCGAGACAGAGATAGGTACCGAGTGAGAGACACAGGGACCAAGTGAGAGACACAGCGACCGAGAGAGAGACACAGGGATCGAGAGAGAGAGACACAGGGACCGATTGAGACAGAGGGACCGAGAGAGTGACAGGGACCGAGAGAGAGAGACACAGCGACCGAGAGAGACACCGGGACCGAGAGAGACACAGGGACCGAGACAGAGACAGGTACCGAGTGAGAGACACAGGGATCGAGTGAGAGACACAGGGACCAAGAGAGAGACACAGGGACCGAGAGAAACACAGTAACCGAGAGAGAGAGAGAGACAGGGGGTGAGAGAGAGAGACAGGGACCGAGAGAGTGACACAGGGACCGAGTGAGACACAGGGACCGAGAAAGACACAGGGAGCAAGAGAGAGACACAGGGACCGAGAGAAACACAGTGACCGAGAGAGAGAGACAGGGACCGAGAGAGACACAGGGACCGAGTGAGACACAGGGACCGAGAGGGACACAGGGACTGAGAGAGAGACACAGGGGCGGAGAGAAACACAGGGACAGAGGGAGAGAGACACAGTGACCGAGACAGAGACACAGGGACCGAGAGAGACACAGGGACCGAGTGAGACACAGGGGTGAGAGGGAGACACAGGGACCGAGAGAGACACAGGGACCGAGTGAGACACAGGGACCAAGGGAGAGAGACACAGGGACCAAGAGAGACACAAGGACCTAGAGAGAGACACAGGGACCGAGAGAGTCACAGGGACCGAGAGAGAGAGATAGTGACCGAGAGAGAGACACCGGGACAGAGAGAGAGTTACAGGGACTGAGAGAGAGAGAGACAGGCACTGGGGGAGACACAGGGACCGAGTGAGACACAGGGACCGAGAAAGACACAGGGACCGAGAAAGACACAGGGAGCAAGAGAGTGACACAGGGACCGAGAGAGAGACACAGGGACCGAGAAAGACACAGGGAGCAAGAGACAGACACAGGGACCGAGACAGAGAGACACAGGCACCGAGAAAGAGACACAGGGACCGAGTGAGAGACTCAGGGACCGAGTGAGAGACACAGGGACAGAGAGAGAGACACAGGGACCGAGTGAGACACAGGGACCGAGAGAGTGACAGGGACCGAGTGAGACACAGGGACCCAGAGAGAGACACAGGGACCGAGAGAGACACAAGGACCTAGAGACAGACACAGGGACCGAGAGAGTCACAGGAACCGACAGCGACACTGAAATAGAGAGAGACACAGGTACTGAGTGAGAGACACAAGGACCGAGAGAGACACAGGGACCGAGAGAGAGACACAAGGACCGAGAGAGACACAGGGACGGAGAGAGAGACAGTGACCGAGAGAGACACAGGGACCGATCGAGACACAGGGACCGAGTGAGACAGAGCGTCCGAGAGAGACACAGGGACCGAGAGAGAGAGACACAGGGACCGAGAGAGAGACACAGGAACTGAGCGAGTCACAGGGACCGAGAGAGACACAGGGACCGACAGAGAGAGACACAGGGACCGAGAGAGAGACACAGGGACCGAGAGAGACACAGGGACTGAGAGAGACACAGGGACCCGGAGAGAGACACAGGGACTGAGAGAGTGACACAGGGACCAAGAGAGACACCAGGACCGAGAGAGACACAGGGGTGAGAGAGAGATACAGGGACCGAGAGAGACACAGGGACCGAGGGAGAGAGACACAGGGACCGAGTGAGAGACAGGGACCGAGGGAGAGAGACAGGGTCCGAGAGAGAGAGAGACACAGGGACCGAATGAGACACAGGGACCGAGAGAGTGACAGGGACCGAGTGAGACACAGCGACCGAGAGAGAGACACAGGGACCCAGAGAGCGACACAGGGACTGAGAGAGTCACAGGGACCGAGAGAGAGACACAGGCACTGAGAGAGAGACACAGGGACTGAGAGAGAGACACAGGGACTGAGAGAGAGAGACACAGGGACCAAGAGAGACACCAGGACCGAGAGAGACACAGGGGTGAGAGAGACACCGGGACCGAGAGAGACACAGGGACCCAGAGTGAGACACAGGGATCGAGAGAGACACAGGGACCCAGAGAGAGACACAGGGACCGAGAGAGACACAAGGACCTAGAGAGAGACACAGGAACCGAGAGAGACACAGGGACTGAGAGAGAGAGACACAGGGACCGAGAGAGAGACACAAGGACCGAGAGAGACACAGGGACCGAGTGAGACACAGGGACTGAGAGATAGAGACACAGGGACCGAGAGAGAGACACAAGGACCGAGAGAGACACAGGGACCGAGTGAGACACAGGGGTGAGAGGGAGACACAGGGACCGAGCGAGACACAGGGACCGAGTGAGACACAGCGTCCGAGAGAGACACAGGGACCAAGAGAGGGAGACACAGGGACCGAGAGAGAAACAGGGACCGGGGGAGAGATACACAGGAACCGAGAGAGAGACACAGGGACTGAGCGAGTCACAGGGACCGAGAGAGACACAGGGACCGAGAGAGAGACACAGGGACCGAGAGAGAGACACAGGGACCGAGAGAGACACAGGGACTGAGAGAGACACAGGGACCGAGAGAGAGACACAGGGACCGAGAGAGAGACACAGGGACTGAGAGAGAGACACAGTGACCGAGAGAGAGACACCGGGACAGAGAGAGAGATACAGGGACTGAGCGAGTCACAGGGACCGAGACAGAGACAGGTACCGAGTGAGAGACACAGGGACCAAGTGAGAGACACAGCGACCGAGAGAGAGACACAGGGATCGAGAGAGAGAGACACAGGGACCGATTGAGACAGAGGGACCGAGAGAGTGACAGGGACCGAGAGAGAGAGACACAGCGACCGAGAGAGACACCGGGACCGAGAGAGACACAGGGACCGAGACAGAGACAGGTACCGAGTGAGAGACACAGGGACCGAGTGAGAGACACAGGGACCGAGAGAGAGACACAGGGACCGAGAGAAACACAGTAACCGAGAGAGAGAGAGAGACAGGGGGTGAGAGAGAGAGACAGGGACCGAGAGAGTGACACAGGGACCGAGTGAGACACAGGGACCGAGAAAGACACAGGGAGCAAGAGAGAGACACAGGGACCGAGAGAAACACAGTGACCGAGAGAGAGAGACAGGGACCGAGAGAGACACAGGGACCGAGTGAGACACAGGGACCGAGAGGGACACAGGGACTGAGAGAGAGACACAGGGGCGGAGAGAAACACAGGGACAGAGGGAGAGAGACACAGTGACCGAGACAGAGACACAGGGACCGAGAGAGACACAGGGACCGAGTGAGACACAGGGGTGAGAGGGAGACACAGGGACCGAGAGAGACACAGGGACCGAGTGAGACACAGGGACCGAGGGAGAGAGACACAGGGACCAAGAGAGACACAAGGACCTAGAGAGAGACACAGGGACCGAGAGAGTCACAGGGACCGAGAGAGAGAGACAGTGACCGAGAGAGAGACACCGGGACAGAGAGAGAGTTACAGGGACTGAGAGAGAGAGAGACAGGCACTGGGGGAGACACAGGGACCGAGTGAGACACAGGGACCGAGAAAGACACAGGGACCGAGAAAGACACAGGGAGCAAGAGAGTGACACAGGGACCGAGAGAGAGACACAGGGACCGAGAAAGACACAGGGAGCAAGAGACAGACACAGGGACCGAGACAGAGAGACACAGGCACCGAGAAAGAGACACAGGGACCGAGTGAGAGACTCAGGGACCGAGTGAGAGACACAGGGACAGAGAGAGAGACACAGGGACCGAGTGAGACACAGGGACCGAGAGAGTGACAGGGACCGAGTGAGACACAGGGACCCAGAGAGAGACACAGGGACCGAGAGAGACACAAGGACCTAGAGACAGACACAGGGACCGAGAGAGTCACAGGAACCGAGAGAGACACAGGTACTGAGTGAGAGACACAAGGACCGAGAGAGACACAGGGACCGAGAGAGAGACACAAGGACCGAGAGAGACACAGGGACGGAGAGAGAGACAGTGACCGAGAGAGACACAGGGACCGATCGAGACACAGGGACCGAGTGAGACAGAGCGTCCGAGAGAGACACAGGGACCGAGAGAGAGAGACACAGGGACCGAGAGAGAGACACAGGAACTGAGCGAGTCACAGGGACCGAGAGAGACACAGGGACCGAGAGAGAGAGACACAGGGACCGAGAGAGAGACACAGGGACTGAGAGAGTGACACAGGGACCAAGAGAGACACCAGGACCGAGAGAGACACAGGGGTGAGAGAGAGATACAGGGACCGAGAGAGACACAAGGACCGAGAGAGACACAGGGACCGAGAGAGAGACACAAGGACCGAGAGAGACACAGGGACGGAGAGAGAGACAGTGACCGAGAGAGACACAGGGACCCGGAGAGAGACACAGGGACTGAGAGAGTGACACAGGGACCAAGAGAGACACCAGGACCGAGAGAGACACAGGTGTGAGAGAGAGATACAGGGACCGAGAGAGACACAGGGACCGAGGGAGAGAGACACAGGGACCGAGTGAGAGACAGGGACCGAGGGAGAGAGACAGGGTCCGAGAGAGAGAGAGACACAGGGACCGAATGAGACACAGGGACCGAGAGAGTGACAGGGACCGAGTGAGACACAGCGACCGAGAGAGAGACACAGGGACCCAGAGAGCGACACAGGGACTGAGAGAGTCACAGGGACCGAGAGAGAGACACAGGCACTGAGAGAGAGACACAGGGACTGAGAGAGAGACACAGGGACTGAGAGAGAGACACAGGGACCAAGAGAGACACCAGGACCGAGAGAGACACAGGGGTGAGAGAGACACCGGGACCGAGAGAGACACAGGGACCCAGAGTGAGACACAGGGATCGAGAGAGACACAGGGACCCAGAGAGAGACACAGGGACCGAGAGAGACACAAGGACCTAGAGAGAGACACAGGAACCGAGAGAGACACAGGGACTGAGAGAGAGAGACACAGGGACCGAGAGAGAGACACAAGGACCGAGAGAGACACAGGGACCGAGTGAGACACAGGGGTGAGAGGGAGACACAGGGACCGAGCGAGACACAGGGACCGAGTGAGACACAGCGTCCGAGAGAGACACAGGGACCAAGAGAGGGAGACACAGGGACCGAGAGAGAAACAGGGACCGGGGGAGAGATACACAGGATCCGAGAGAGAGACACAGGGACCGAGTGAGAGACACAGGGACTGAGCGAGTCACAGGGACCGAGAGAGACACAGGGACCGAGAGAGAGACACAGGGACCGAGAGAGAGACACAGGGACCGAGAGAGACACAGGGACTGAGAGAGACACAGGGACCGAGAGAGAGACACAGGGACCGAGAGAGAGACACAGGGACTGAGAGAGAGACACAGTGACCGAGAGAGAGACACCGGGACAGAGAGAGAGATACAGGGACTGAGCGAGTCACAGGGACCGAGACAGAGACAGGTACCGAGTGAGAGACACAGGGACCAAGTGAGAGACACAGCGACCGAGAGAGAGACACAGGGATCGAGAGAGAGAGACACAGGGACCTATTGAGACAGAGGGACCGAGAGAGTGACAGGGACCGAGAGAGAGAGACACAGCGACCGAGAGAGACACCGGGACCGAGAGAGACACAGGGACCGAGACAGAGACAGGTACCGAGTGAGAGACACAGGGACCGAGTGAGAGACACAGGGACCGAGAGAGAGACACAGGGACCGAGAGAAACACAGTAACCGAGAGAGAGAGAGAGACAGGGGGTGAGAGAGAGAGACAGGGACCGAGAGAGTGACACAGGGACCGAGTGAGACACAGGGACCGAGAGGGACACAGGGACTGAGAGAGAGACACAGGGGCGGAGAGAAACACAGGGACAGAGGGAGAGAGACACAGTGACCGAGACAGAGACACAGGGACCGAGAGAGACACAGGGACCGAGTGAGACACAGGGGTGAGAGGGAGACACAGGGACCGAGAGAGACACAGGGACCGAGTGAGACACAGGGACCGAGGGAGAGAGACACAGGGACCAAGAGAGACACAAGGACCTAGAGAGAGACACAGGGACCGAGAGAGTCACAGGGACCGAGAGAGAGAGACAGTGACCGAGAGAGAGACACCGGGACAGAGAGAGAGTTACAGGGACTGAGAGAGAGAGAGACAGGCACTGGGGGAGACACAGGGACCGAGTGAGACACAGGGACCGAGAAAGACACAGGGACCGAGAAAGACACAGGGAGCAAGAGAGTGACACAGGGACCGAGAGAGAGACACAGGGACCGAGAAAGACACAGGGAGCAAGAGACAGACACAGGGACCGAGACAGAGAGACACAGGCACCGAGAAAGAGACACAGGGACCGAGTGAGAGACTCAGGGATAGAGTGAGAGACACAGGGACAGAGAGAGAGACACAGGGACCGAGTGAGACACAGGGACCGAGAGAGTGACAGGGACCGAGTGAGACACAGGGACCCAGAGAGAGACACAGGGACCGAGAGAGACACAAGGACCTAGAGACAGACACAGGGACCGAGAGAGTCACAGGAACCGACAGCGACACTGAAATAGAGAGAGACACAGGTACTGAGTGAGAGACACAAGGACCGAGAGAGACACAGGGACCGAGAGAGAGACACAAGGACCGAGAGAGACACAGGGACGGAGAGAGAGACAGTGACCGAGAGAGACACAGGGACCGATCGAGACACAGGGACCGAGTGAGACAGAGCGTCCGAGAGAGACACAGGGACCGAGAGAGAGAGACACAGGGACCGAGAGAGAGACACAGGAACTGAGCGAGTCACAGGGACCGAGAGAGACACAGGGACCGAGAGAGAGAGACACAGGGACCGAGAGAGAGACACAGGGACCGAGAGAGACACAGGGACTGAGAGAGACACAGGGACCCGGAGAGAGACACAGGGACTGAGAGAGTGACACAGGGACCAAGAGAGACACCAGGACCGAGAGAGACACAGGGGTGAGAGAGAGATACAGGGACCGAGAGAGACACAGGGACCGAGGGAGAGAGACACAGGGACCCAGTGAGAGACAGGGACCGAGGGAGAGAGACAGGGTCCGAGAGAGAGAGAGACACAGGGACCGAATGAGACACAGGGACCGAGAGAGTGACAGGGACCGAGTGAGACACAGCGACCGAGAGAGAGAGACACAGGGACCCAGAGAGCGACACAGGGACTGAGAGAGTCACAGGGACCGAGAGAGAGACACAGGCACTGAGAGAGAGACACAGGGACTGAGAGAGAGACACAGGGACTGAGAGAGAGACACAGGGACCAAGAGAGACACCAGGACCGAGAGAGACACAGGGGTGAGAGAGACACCGGGACCGAGAGAGACACAGGGACCCAGAGTGAGACACAGGGATCGAGAAAGACACAGGGACCCAGAGAGAGACACAGGGACCGAGAGAGACACAAGGACCGAGAGAGACACAGGGACCGAGTGAGACACAGGGACTGAGAGAGAGAGACACAGGGACCGAGAGAGAGACACAAGGACCGAGAGAGACACAGGGACCGAGTGAGACACAGGGGTGAGAGGGAGACACAGGGACCGAGCGAGACACAGGGACCGAGTGAGACACAGCGTCCGAGAGAGACACAGGGACCAAGAGAGGGAGACACAGGGACCAAGAGAGAAACAGGGACCGGGGGAGAGATACACAGGAACCGAGAGAGAGACACAGGGACCGAGTGAGAGACACAGGGACTGAGCGAGTCACAGGGACCGAGAGAGACACAGGGACCGAGAGAGAGACACAGGGACCGAGAGAGAGACACAGGGACCGAGAGAGACACAGGGACTGAGAGAGACACAGGGACCGAGAGAGAGACACAGGGACCGAGAGAGAGACACAGGGACTGAGAGAGAGACACAGTGACCGAGAGAGAGACACCGGGACAGAGAGAGAGATACAGGGACTGAGCGAGTCACAGGGACCGAGACAGAGACAGGTACCGAGTGAGAGACACAGGGACCAAGTGAGAGACACAGCGACCGAGAGAGAGACACAGGGATCGAGAGAGAGAGACACAGGGACCGATTGAGACAGAGGGACCGAGAGAGTGACAGGGACCGAGAGAGAGAGACACAGCGACCGAGAGAGACACCGGGACCGAGAGAGACACAGGGACCGAGACAGAGACAGGTACCGAGTGAGAGACACAGGGACCGAGTGAGAGACACAGGGACCGAGAGAGAGACACAGGGACCGAGAGAAACACAGTAACCGAGAGAGAGAGAGAGACAGGGGGTGAGAGAGAGAGACAGGGACCGAGAGAGTGACACAGGGACCGAGTGAGACACAGGGACCGAGAAAGACACAGGGAGCAAGAGAGAGACACAGGGACCGAGAGAAACACAGTGACCGAGAGAGAGAGACAGGGACCGAGAGAGACACAGGGACCGAGTGAGACACAGGGACCGAGAGGGACACAGGGACTGAGAGAGAGACACAGGGGCGGAGAGAAACACAGGGACAGAGGGAGAGAGACACAGTGACCGAGACAGAGACACAGGGACCGAGAGAGACACAGGGACCGAGTGAGACACAGGGGTGAGAGGGAGACACAGGGACCGAGAGAGACACAGGGACCGAGTGAGACACAGGGACCGAGGGAGAGAGACACAGGGACCAAGAGAGACACAAGGACCTAGAGAGAGACACAGGGACCGAGAGAGTCACAGGGACCGAGAGAGAGAGACAGTGACCGAGAGAGAGACACCGGGACAGAGAGAGAGTTACAGGGACTGAGAGAGAGAGAGACAGGCACTGGGGGAGACACAGGGACCGAGTGAGACACAGGGACCGAGAAAGACACAGGGACCGAGAAAGACACAGGGAGCAAGAGAGTGACACAGGGACCGAGAGAGAGACACAGGGACCGAGAAAGACACAGGGAGCAAGAGACAGACACAGGGACCGAGACAGAGAGACACAGGCACCGAGAAAGAGACACAGGGACCGAGTGAGAGACTCAGGGACCGAGTGAGAGACACAGGGACAGAGAGAGAGACACAGGGACCGAGTGAGACACAGGGACCGAGAGAGTGACAGGGACCGAGTGAGACACAGGGACCCAGAGAGAGACACAGGGACCGAGAGAGACACAAGGACCTAGAGACAGACACAGGGACCGAGAGAGTCACAGGAACCGAGAGAGACACAGGTACTGAGTGAGAGACACAAGGAGCGAGAGAGACACAGGGACCGAGAGAGAGACACAAGGACCGAGAGAGACACAGGGACGGAGAGAGAGACAGTGACCGAGAGAGACACAGGGACCGATCGAGACACAGGGACCGAGTGAGACAGAGCGTCCGAGAGAGACACAGGGACCGAGAGAGAGAGACACAGGGACCGAGAGAGAGACACAGGAACTGAGCGAGTCACAGGGACCGAGAGAGACACAGGGACCGAGAGAGAGAGACACAGGGACCGAGAGAGAGACACAGGGACTGAGAGAGTGACACAGGGACCAAGAGAGACACCAGGACCGAGAGAGACACAGGGGTGAGAGAGAGATACAGGGACCGAGAGAGACACAAGAACCGAGAGAGACACAGGGACCGAGAGAGAGACACAAGGACCGAGAGAGACACAGGGACGGAGAGAGAGACAGTGACCGAGAGAGACACAGGGACCCGGAGAGAGACACAGGGACTGAGAGAGTGACACAGGGACCAAGAGAGACACCAGGACCGAGAGAGACACAGGGGTGAGAGAGAGATACAGGGACCGAGAGAGACACAGGGACCGAGGGAGAGAGACACAGGGACCGAGTGAGAGACAGGGACCGAGGGAGAGAGACAGGGTCCGAGAGAGAGAGAGACACAGGGACCGAATGAGACACAGGGACCGAGAGAGTGACAGGGACCGAGTGAGACACAGCGACCGAGAGAGAGACACAGGGACCCAGAGAGCGACACAGGGACTGAGAGAGTCACAGGGACCGAGAGAGAGACACAGGCACTGAGAGAGAGACACAGGGACTGAGAGAGAGACACAGGGACTGAGAGAGAGACACAGGGACCAAGAGAGACACCAGGACCGAGAGAGACACAGGGGTGAGAGAGACACCGGGACCGAGAGAGACACAGGGACCCAGAGTGTGACACAGGGATCGAGAGAGACACAGGGACCCAGAGAGAGACACAGGGACCGAGAGAGACACAAGGACCTAGAGAGAGACACAGGAACCGAGAGAGACACAGGGACTGAGAGAGAGAGACACAGGGACCGAGAGAGAGACACAAGGACCGAGAGAGACACAGGGACCGAGTGAGACACAGGGGTGAGAGGGAGACACAGGGACCGAGCGAGACACAGGGACCGAGTGAGACACAGCGTCCGAGAGAGACACAGGGACCAAGAGAGGGAGACACAGGGACCGAGAGAGAAACAGGGACCGGGGGAGAGATACACAGGATCCGAGAGAGAGACACAGGGACCGAGTGAGAGACACAGGGACTGAGCGAGTCACAGGGACCGAGAGAGACACAGGGACCGAGAGAGAGACACAGGGACCGAGAGAGAGACACAGGGACCGAGAGAGACACAGGGACTGAGAGAGACACAGGGACCGAGAGAGAGACACAGGGACCGAGAGAGAGACACAGGGACTGAGAGAGAGACACAGTGACCGAGAGAGAGACACCGGGACAGAGAGAGAGATACAGGGACTGAGCGAGTCACAGGGACCGAGACAGAGACAGGTACCGAGTGAGAGACACAGGGACCAAGTGAGAGACACAGCGACCGAGAGAGAGACACAGGGATCGAGAGAGAGAGACACAGGGACCTATTGAGACAGAGGGACCGAGAGAGTGACAGGGACCGAGAGAGAGAGACACAGCGACCGAGAGAGACACCGGGACCGAGAGAGACACAGGGACCGAGACAGAGACAGGTACCGAGTGAGAGACACAGGGACCGAGTGAGAGACACAGGGACCGAGAGAGAGACACAGGGACCGAGAGAAACACAGTAACCGAGAGAGAGAGAGAGACAGGGGGTGAGAGAGAGAGACAGGGACCGAGAGAGTGACACAGGGACCGAGTGAGACACAGGGACCGAGAGGGACACAGGGACTGAGAGAGAGACACAGGGGCGGAGAGAAACACAGGGACAGAGGGAGAGAGACACAGTGACCGAGACAGAGACACAGGGACCGAGAGAGACACAGGGACCGAGTGAGACACAGGGGTGAGAGGGAGACACAGGGACCGAGAGAGACACAGGGACCGAGTGAGACACAGGGACCGAGGGAGAGAGACACAGGGACCAAGAGAGACACAAGGACCTAGAGAGAGACACAGGGACCGAGAGAGTCACAGGGACCGAGAGAGAGAGACAGTGACCGAGAGAGAGACACCGGGACAGAGAGAGAGTTACAGGGACTGAGAGAGAGAGAGACAGGCACTGGGGGAGACACAGGGACCGAGTGAGACACAGGGACCGAGAAAGACACAGGGACCGAGAAAGACACAGGGAGCAAGAGAGTGACACAGGGACCGAGAGAGAGACACAGGGACCGAGAAAGACACAGGGAGCAAGAGACAGACACAGGGACCGAGACAGAGAGACACAGGCACCGAGAAAGAGACACAGGGACCGAGTGAGAGACTCAGGGATAGAGTGAGAGACACAGGGACAGAGAGAGAGACACAGGGACCGAGTGAGACACAGGGACCGAGAGAGTGACAGGGACCGAGTGAGACACAGGGACCCAGAGAGAGACACAGGGACCGAGAGAGACACAAGGACCTAGAGACAGACACAGGGACCGAGAGAGTCACAGGAACCGACAGCGACACTGAAATAGAGAGAGACACAGGTACTGAGTGAGAGACACAAGGACCGAGAGAGACACAGGGACCGAGAGAGAGACACAAGGACCGAGAGAGACACAGGGACGGAGAGAGAGACAGTGACCGAGAGAGACACAGGGACCGATCGAGACACAGGGACCGAGTGAGACAGAGCGTCCGAGAGAGACACAGGGACCGAGAGAGAGAGACACAGGGACCGAGAGAGAGACACAGGAACTGAGCGAGTCACAGGGACCGAGAGAGACACAGGGACCGAGAGAGAGAGACACAGGGACCGAGAGAGAGACACAGGGACCGAGAGAGACACAGGGACTGAGAGAGACACAGGGACCCGGAGAGAGACACAGGGACTGAGAGAGTGACACAGGGACCAAGAGAGACACCAGGACCGAGAGAGACACAGGGGTGAGAGAGAGATACAGGGACCGAGAGAGACACAGGGACCGAGGGAGAGAGACACAGGGACCCAGTGAGAGACAGGGACCGAGGGAGAGAGACAGGGTCCGAGAGAGAGAGAGACACAGGGACCGAATGAGACACAGGGACCGAGAGAGTGACAGGGACCGAGTGAGACACAGCGACCGAGAGAGAGAGACACAGGGACCCAGAGAGCGACACAGGGACTGAGAGAGTCACAGGGACCGAGAGAGAGACACAGGCACTGAGAGAGAGACACAGGGACTGAGAGAGAGACACAGGGACTGAGAGAGAGACACAGGGACCAAGAGAGACACCAGGACCGAGAGAGACACAGGGGTGAGAGAGACACCGGGACCGAGAGAGACACAGGGACCCAGAGTGAGACACAGGGATCGAGAAAGACACAGGGACCCAGAGAGAGACACAGGGACCGAGAGAGACACAAGGACCGAGAGAGACACAGGGACCGAGTGAGACACAGGGACTGAGAGAGAGAGAACAGGGACGAGAGAGAGACACAAGGACCGAGAGGACACAGGGACCGAGTGAGACACAGGGGTGAGAGGGAGACACAGGGACCGAGCGAGACACAGGGACCGAGTGAGACACAGCGTCCGAGAGAGACACAGGGACAAGAGAGGGAGACACAGGGACCAAGAGAGAAACAGGGACCGGGGGAGAGATACACAGGAACCGAGAGAGAGACACAGGGACCGAGTGAGAGACACAGGGACTGAGCGAGTCACAGGGACCGAGAGAGACACAGGGCCGAGAGAGAGACACAGGGACCGAGAGAGAGACACAGGGACCGAGAGAGACACAGGGACTGAGAGAGACACAGGGACGAGAGAGAGACACAGGGACCGAGAGAGAGACACAGGGACTGAGAGAGAGACACAGTGACCGAGAGAGAGACACCGGGAACAGAGAGAGAGATACAGGGGACTGAGCGAGTCACAGGGACCGAGACAGAGACAGGTACCGAGTGAGAGACACAGGGACCAAGTGAGAGACACAGCGACCGAGAGAGAGACACAGGATCGAGAGAGAGAGACACAGGGACCGATTGAGACAGAGGGACCGAGAGAGTGACAGGGACCGAGAGAGAGAGACACAGCGACCGAGAGAGACACCGGGACCGAGAGAGACACAGGGACCGAGACAGAGACAGGTACCGAGTGAGAGACACAGGGACCGAGTGAGAGACACAGGGACCGAGAGAGAGACACAGGGACCGAGAGAAACACAGTAACCGAGAGAGAGAGAGAGACAGGGGGTGAGAGAGAGAGACAGGGACCGAGAGAGTGACACAGGGACCGAGTGAGACACAGGGACCGAGAAAGACACAGGAGCAGAGAGAGACACAGGGACCGAGAGAAACACAGTGACCGAGAGAGAGAGACAGGGACCGAGAGAGACACAGGGACCTGAGTGAGACACAGGGACCGAGAGGGACACAGGGACTGAGAGAGAGACACAGGGGCGGAGAGAAACACAGGGACAGAGGAGAGAGACACAGTGACCGAGACAGAGACACAGGGACCGAGAGAGACACAGGGACCGAGTGAGGACACAGGGGTGAGAGGGAGACACAGGGACCGAGAGAGACACAGGGACCGAGTGAGACACAGGGACCGAGGAGAGAGACACAGGGACCAAGAGAGACACAAGACCTAGAGAGAGACACAGGGACCGAGAGAGTCACAGGGACCGAGAGAGAGAGACAGTGACCGAGAGAGAGACACCGGGACAGAGAGAGAGTTACAGGGACTGAGAGAGAGAGAGACAGGCACTGGGGGGAGACACAGGGACCGAGTGAGACACAGGGACCGAGAAAGGACACAGGGACCGAGAAAGACACAGGGAGCAAGAGAGTGACACAGGACCGAGAGAGAGACACAGGGACCGAAAAGACACAGGGAGCAAGAGACAGACACAGGGACCGAGACAGAGAGACACAGGCACCGAGAAAGAGACACAGGACCGAGTGAGAGACTCAGGGACCGAGTGAGAGACACAGGACAGAGAGAGAGACACAGGGACCGAGTGAGACACAGGGACCGAGAGAGTGACAGGGACCGAGTGAGACACAGGGACCCAGAGAGAGACACAGGACCGAGAGAGACCCAAGGACCTAGAGACAGACACAGGGACCGAGAGAGTCACAGGAACCGAGAGAGACACAGGTACTGAGTGAGAGACACAAGGAGCGAGAGAGACACAGGGACCGAGAGAGAGACACAAGGACCGAGAGAGACACAGGGACGGAGAGAGAGACAGTGACCGAGAGAGACACAGGGACCGATCGAGACACAGGGACCGAGTGAGACAGAGCGTCCGAGAGAGACACAGGGACCGAGAGAGAGAGACACAGGGACCGAGAGAGAGACACAGGAACTGAGCGAGTCACAGGGACCCGAGGGAGAGACACAGGGACCGAGAGAGAGAGACACAGGGACCGAGAGAGAGACACAGGGACTGAGAGAGTGACACAGGGACAAGAGAGACACCAGGACCGAGAGAGACACCAGGGGTGAGAGAGAGATACAGGGACCGAGAGAGACACAAGAACCGAGAGAGACACAGGGACCGAGAGAGAGACACAAGGACCGAGAGAGACACAGGGACGGAGAGAGAGACAGTGACCGAGAGAGACACAGGGACCCGGAGAGAGACACAGGGACTGAGAGAGTGACACAGGGACCAAGAGAGACACCAGGACCGAGAGAGACACAGGGTGAGAGAGAGGATACAGGGGACCGAGAGAGACACAGGGACCGAGGGAGAGAGACACAGGGACCGAGTGAGAGACAGGGACCGAGGAGAGAGACAGGGTCCGAGAGAGAGAGAGACACAGGGACCGAATGAGACCACAGGGACCGAGAGAGTGACAGGGACCGAGTGAGACACAGCGACCGAGAGGAGAGACACAGGGACCCAGAGAGCGACACAGGGACTGAGAGAGTCACAGGGACCGAGAGAGAGACACAGGCACTGAGAGAGAGACACAGGGACTGAGAGAGAGACACAGGGACTGAGAGAGAGACACAGGGACCAAGAGAGACACCAGGACCGAGAGAGACACAGGGGTGAGAGAGACACCGGGACCGAGAGAGACACAGGGACCCAGAGTGTGACACAGGATCGAGAGAGACACAGGGACCCAGAGAGAGACACAGGGACCGAGAGAGACACAAGGACCTAGAGAGAGACACAGGAACCGAGAGAGACACAGGGACTGAGAGAGAGAGACACAGGGACCGAGAGAGAGACACAAGGACCGAGAGAGACACAGGGACCGAGTGAGACACAGGGGTGAGAGGGAGACACAGGGACCGAGCGAGACACAGGGACCGAGTGAGACACAGCGTCCGAGAGAGACACAGGGACCAAGAGAGGGAGACACAGGGACCGAGAGAGAAACAGGGACCGGGGAGAGATACACAGGATCCGAGAGAGAGACACAGGGACCGAGTGAGAGACACAGGGACTGAGCGAGTCACAGGGACCGAGAGAGACACAGGGACCGAGAGAGAGACACAGGGACCGAGAGAGAGACACAGGGACCGAGAGAGACACAGGGACTGAGAGAGACACAGGGACCGAGAGAGAGACACAGGGACCGAGAGAGAGACACAGGGACTGAGAGAGAGACACAGTGACCGAGAGAGAGACACCGGGACAGAGAGAGAGATACAGGGACTGAGCGAGTCACAGGGACCGAGACAGAGACAGGTACCGAGTGAGAGACACAGGGACCAAGTGAGAGACACAGCGACCGAGAGAGAGACACAGGGATCGAGAGAGAGAGACACAGGGACCTATTGAGACAGAGGGACCGAGAGAGTGACAGGGACCGAGAGAGAGAGACACAGCGACCGAGAGAGACACCGGGACCGAGAGAGACACAGGGACCGAGACAGAGACAGGTACCGAGTGAGAGACACAGGGACCGAGTGAGAGACACAGGGACCGAGAGAGAGACACAGGGACCGAGAGAAACACAGTAACCGAGAGAGAGAGAGAGACAGGGGGTGAGAGAGAGAGACAGGGACCGAGAGAGTGACACAGGGACCGAGTGAGACACAGGGACCGAGAGGGACACAGGGACTGAGAGAGAGACACAGGGCGGAGAGAAACACAGGGACAGAGGGAGAGAGACACAGTGACCGAGACAGAGACACAGGGACCGAGAGAGACACAGGGACCGAGTGAGACACAGGGGTGAGAGGGAGACACAGGGACCGAGAGAGACACAGGGACCGAGTGAGGACACAGGGACCGAGGAGAGAGACACAGGGACCAAGAGAGACACAAGGACCTAGAGAGAGACACAGGGACCGAGAGAGTCACAGGGACCGAGAGAGAGAGACAGTGACCGAGAGAGAGACACCGGGACAGAGAGAGAGTTACAGGGACTGAGAGAGAGAGAGAGACAGGCACTGGGGGAGACACAGGGACCGAGTGAGACACAGGGACCGAGAAAGACACAGGGACCGAGAAAGACACAGGGAGCAAGAGAGTGACACAGGGACCGAGAGAGAGACACAGGGACCGAGAAAGACACAGGGAGCAAGAGACAGACACAGGGACCGAGACAGAGAGACACAGGCACCGAGAAAGAGACACAGGGACCGAGTGAGAGACTCAGGGATAGAGTGAGAGACACAGGGACAGAGAGAGAGACACAGGGACCGAGTGAGACACAGGGACCGAGAGAGTGACAGGGACCGAGTGAGACACAGGGACCCAGAGAGAGACACAGGGACCGAGAGAGACACAAGGACCTAGAGAGAGACACAGGGACCGAGAGAGTCACAGGAACCGACAGCGACACTGAAATAGAGAGAGACACAGGTACTGAGTGAGAGACACAAGGACCGAGAGAGACACAGGGACCGAGAGAGAGACACAAGGACCGAGAGAGACACAGGGACGGAGAGAGAGACAGTGACCGAGAGAGACACAGGGACCGATCGAGACACAGGGACCGAGTGAGACAGAGCGTCCGAGAGAGACACAGGGACCGAGAGAGAGAGACACAGGGACCGAGGAGAGAGACACAGGAACTGAGCGAGTCACAGGGACCGAGAGAGACACAGGGACCGAGAGAGAGAGACACAGGGACCGAGAGAGAGACACAGGGACCGAGAGAGACACAGGGACTGAGAGAGACACAGGGACCCGGAGAGAGACACAGGGACTGAGAGAGTGACACAGGGACCAAGAGAGACACCAGGACCGAGAGAGACACAGGGGTGAGAGAGAGATACAGGGACCGAGAGAGACACAGGGACCGAGGGAGAGAGACACAGGGGACCCAGTGAGAGACAGGGACCGAGGGAGAGAGACAGGGTCCGAGAGAGAGAGAGACACAGGGACCGAATGAGACACAGGGACCGAGAGAGTGACAGGGACCGAGTGAGACACAGCGACCGAGAGAGAGACACAGGACCCAGAGAGCGACACAGGGACTGAGAGAGTCACAGGGACCGAGAGAGAGACACAGGCACTGAGAGAGAGACACAGGACTGAGAGAGAGACACAGGGACTGAGAGAGAGACACAGGGACCAAGAGAGACACCAGGACCGAGAGAGACACAGGGGTGAGAGAGACACCGGGACCGAGAGAGACACAGGACACAGAGTGAGACACAGGGATCGAGAAAGACACAGGGACCCAGAGAGAGACACAGGGACCGAGAGAGACACAAGGACCGACACAGTGAGCACGTGAACCGAGTGAGACACAGGGACTGAGAGAGAGAGACACAGGGACCGAGAGAGAGACACAAGGACCGAGAGAGACACAGGGACCGAGTGAGACACAGGGGTGAGAGGGAGACACAGGGACCGTGCGAGACACAGGGACCGAGTGAGACACAGCGTCCGAGAGAGACACAGGGACCAAGAGAGGGAGACACAGGGACCAAGAGAGAAACAGGGACCGGGGGAGAGATAACAGGAACCGAGAGAGAGACACAGGGACCGAGTGAGAGACACAGGGACTGAGCGAGTCACAGGGACCGAGAGAGACACCAGGGACCGAGAGAGAGACACAGGGACCGAGAGAGAGACACAGGGACCGAGAGAGACACAGGGACTGAGAGAGACACAGGGACCGAGAGAGAGGACACAGGGACCGAGAGAGAGACACAGGGACTGAGAGAGAGACACAGTGACCGAGAGAGAGACACCGGGACAGAGAGAGAGATACAGGGACTGAGCGAGTCACAGGGACCGGAGACAGAGACAGGTACCGAGTGAGAGACACAGGGACCAAGTGAGAGACACAGCGACCGAGAGAGACACAGGGATCGAGAGAGAGAGACACAGGGACCGATTGAGACAGAGGGACCGAGAGAGTGACAGGGACCGAGAGAGAGAGACACAGCGACCGAGAGGGAGACACCGGACCGAGAGAGACACAGGGACCGAGACAGAGACAGGTACCGAGTGAGAGACACAGGGACCGAGTGAGAGACACAGGGACCGAGAGAGAGACACAGGGACCGAGAGAAACACAGTAACCGAGAGAGAGAGAGACAGGGGGTGAGAGAGAGAGACAGGGACCGGAGAGAGTGACACAGGGACCGAGTGAGACACAGGGACCGAGAAAGACACAGGGAGCAAGAGAGAGACACAGGGACCGAGAGAAACACAGTGACCGAGAGAGAGACAGGGACCGAGAGAGACACAGGACCGAGTGAGACACAGGGACCGAGAGGGACACAGGACTGAGAGAGAGAGACACAGGGGCGGAGAGAAACACAGGGACAGAGGGAGAGAGACACAGTGACCGAGACAGAGACACAGGGACCGAGAGAGACACAGGACCGAGTGAGACACAGGGGTGAGAGGGAGACACAGGGACCGAGAGAGACACAGGGACCGAGTGAGACACAGGGACCGAGGGAGAGAGACACAGGGACCAAGAGAGACACAAGGACCTAGAGAGAGACACAGGGACCGAGAGAGTCACAGGGACCGAGAGAGAGAGACAGTGACCGAGAGAGAGACACCGGGACAGAGAGAGAGTTACAGGGACTGAGAGAGAGAGAGACAGGCACTGGGGGAGACACAGGGACCGAGTGAGACACAGGGACCGAGAAAGACACAGGGACCGAGAAAGACACAGGAGCAAGAGAGTGACACAGGGACCGAGAGAGACACAGGACCGAGAGAGAGACACGGGACCGAGAAAGACACAGGGAGCAAGAGACAGACACAGGGACCGAGACAGAGAGACACAGGCACCGAGAAAGAGACACAGGGACCGAGTGAGAGACTCAGGGACCGAGTGAGAGACACAGGGACAGAGAGAGAGACACAGGGACCGAGTGAGACACAGGGACCGAGAGAGTGACAGGACCGAGTGAGACACAGGGACCCAGAGAGAGACACAGGGACCGAGAGAGACACAAGGACCTAGAGACAGACACAGGGACCGAGAGAGTCACAGGAACCGACAGCGACACTGAAATAGAGAGAGACACAGGTACTGAGTGAGAGACACAAGGACCGAGAGAGACCACAGGGACCGAGAGAGAGACACAAGGAGCCCGAGAGAGACACAGGGACGGAGAGAGAGACAGTGACCGAGAGAGACACAGGGACCGATCGAGACACAGGGACCGAGTGAGACAGAGCGTCCGAGAGAGACACAGGGACCGAGAGAGAGAGACACAGGGACCGAGAGAGAGACACAGGAACTGAGCGAGTCACAGGGACCGAGAGAGACACAGGGACCGAGAGAGAGAGACACAGGGACCGAGAGAGAGACACAGGACCGGAGAGAGACACAGGGGACTGAGAGAGACACAGGGACCCGGAGAGGAGACACAGGGACTGAGAGAGTGACACAGGACCAAAAGAGACACCAGGACCGAGAGAGACACAGGGGTGAGAGAGAGATACAGGGACCGAGAGAGACACAGGACCGAGGGAGAGAGACACAGGGACCGAGTGAGAGACAGGGACCGAGGGAGAGAGACAGGGTCCGAGAGAGAGAGAGACACAGGGACCGAATGAGACACAGGACCGAGAGAGTGACAGGGACCGAGTGAGACACAGCGATCGAGAGAGAGACACAGGGACCCAGAGAGCGACACAGGGACTGAGAGAGTCACAGGGACCGAGAGAGAGACACAGGCACTGAGAGAGAGACACAGGGACTGAGAGAGAGACACAGGGACTGAGAGAGAGACACAGGGACCAAGAGAGGACACCAGGACCGAGAGAGACACAGGGGTGAGAGAGACACCGGGACGAGAGAGACACAGGGACCCAGAGTGAGACACAGGGATCGAGAGACACAGGGACCCAGAGAGAGACACAGGGATCGAGAGAGACACAGGGACCCAGAGAGAGACACAGGGACCGAGAGAGACACAAGGACCTAGAGAGAGACACAGGACCGGAGAGACACAGGACTGAGAGAGAGAGACACAGGGGACCGAGAGAGAGACACAAGGACCGAGAGAGACACAGGGACCGAGTGAGACACAGGGACTGAGAGAGAGAGACACAGGGACCGAGAGAGAGACACAAGGACCGAGAGAGACACAGGGACCGAGTGAGACACAGGGGTGAGAGGGAGGACACAGGGACCGAGCGAGACACAGGGACCGAGTGAGACACAGCGTCCGAGAGAGACACAGGGACCAAGAGAGGGAGACACAGGGACCGAGAGAGAAACAGGGACCAGGGGAGAGATACACAGGATCCGAGAGAGAGACACAGGGACCGAGTGAGATACACAGGGACTGAGCGAGTCACAGGGACCGAGATGAGACACAGGGACCGAGAGAGAGACACAGGGACCGAGAGAGAGACACAGGGACCGAGAGAGACACAGGGACTGAGAGAGACACAGGACCGAGAGAGAGACACAGGGACCGAGAGAGAGACACAGGGACTGAGAGAGAGACACAGTGACCGAGAGAGAGACACCGGACAGAGAGAGAGATACAGGACTGAGCGAGTCACAGGGACCGAGACAGAGACAGTACCGAGTGAGAGACACAGGGACCAAGTGAGAGACACAGCGACCGAGAGAGAGACACAGGGACCGAGAGAGAGAGACACAGGGACCGAGAGAGACACCGGGATCGAGAGAGACACAGGGACCGAGACAGAGACAGGTACCGAGTGAGAGACACAGGGACCGAGTGAGAACACAGGGACCGAGAGAGAGACACAGGGACCGAGGGAGAGAGACACAGGGACCGAGTGAGAGACAGGGACCGAGGGAGAGAGACAGGGTCCGAGAGAGAGAGAGACACAGGGACCGAATGAGACACAGGACCGAGAGAGTGACAGGACCGAGTGAGACACAGCGGACCGAGAGAGAGACACAGGGACCCAGAGAGCGACACAGGGACTGAGAGAGTCACAGGGACCGAGAGAGAGACACAGGCACTGAGAGAGAGACACAGGACTGAGAGAGAAACACAGGGACTGAGAGAGAGACACAGGGACCAAGAGAGACATCAGGACCGAGAGATACACAGGGGTGAGAGAGACAACCGGACCGAGAGAGACCAGGGACCCAGAGTGAGACACAGGGATCGAGAGAGACACAGGGACCAGAGAGAGACACAGGGACCGAGAGAGACACAAGGACCTAGAGAGAGACACAGGAACCGAGAGAGACACAGGGACGAGCGAGAGAGACACAGGACCGAGAGAGAGACACAAGGACCGAGGAGAGTCACAGGGACCGAGTGAGACACAGGGACTGAGAGAGAGAGACACAGGGACCGAGAGAGAGACACAAGGACCGAGAGAGACACAGGGACCGAGTGAGACACAGGGGTGAGAGGAGACACAGGGACCGAGCGAGACACAGGGACCGAGTGAGACACAGCGTCCGAGAGAGACACAGGGACCAAGAGAGGGAGACACAGGGACCGAGAGAGAAACAGGGACCGGGGAGAGATACACAGGGATCCGAGAGAGAGACACAGGGACCGAGTGAGAGACACAGGGACTGAGCGAGTCACAGGGACCGAGAGAGACACAGGGACCGAGAGAGAGACACAGGGACCAGAGAGAGACACAGGGACCGAGAGAGACACAGGACTGAGAGAGACACAGGGACCGAGGAAGAGAGACACAAGGGACCGAGAGGAGAGACACAGGACTGAGAGAGAGACACAGTGACCGAGAGAGAGACACCGGGACAGAGAGAGAGATACAGGGACTGAGCGAGTCACAGGGACCGAGACAGAGACAGGTACCGGAGTGAGAGACACAGGACCAAGTGAGAGACACAGCGACCGAGAGAGAGACACAGGGATCGAGAGAGAGAGACACAGGGACCGATTGAGACAGAGGGACCGAGATGAGTGACAGGGGACCGAGAGAGAGAGACACAGCGACCGAGAGAGAGACACCGGGACCGAGAGAGACACAGGGACCGAGACAGAGACAGGTACCGAGTGAGAGACACAGGGACCGAGTGAGAGACACAGGGACCGAGAGAGAGACACAGGGACCGAGAGAAACACAGTAACCGCAGAGAGAGAGAGAGACAGGGGGTGAGAGAGAGAGACAGGGACCGAGAGAGTGACACAGGGACCCGAGTGAGACACAGGGACCGAGAAAGACACAGGGAGCAAGAGAGAGACACAGGGACCGAGAGAAACACAGTGACCGAGAGAGAGAGACAGGGACGAGAGAGACACAGGACCGAGTGAGACCCAGGGACCGAGAGGGACACAGGGACTGAGAGAGAGACACAGGGGCGGAGAGAAACACAGGGGACAGAGGGAGAGAGACACAGTGACCGAGACAGAGACACAGGGACCGAGAGAGACACAGGGACCGAGTGAGACACAGGGGTGAGAGGGAGACACAGGGACCGAGAGAGACACAGGGACCGAGTGAGACACAGGGACCGAGGGAGAGAGACACAGGGACCAAGAGAGACACAGGACCTGAGAGAGACACAGGGACCGAGAGAGTCACAGGGACCGAGAGAGAGAGACAGTGACCGAGAGAGAGACACCGGGACAGAGAGAGAGTTACAGGGACTGAGAGAGAGAGAGACAGGCACTGGGGGAGACACAGGGACCGAGTGAGACACAGGGACCGAGAAAGACACAGGACCGAGAAAGACACAGGGGAGCAAGAGAGTGACACAGGGGACCGAGAGAGAGACACAGGACCGAGAAAGACACACAGTGAGCACGTGAGACACAGGGAGCAAGAGACAGACACAGGGACCGAGACAGAGAGACACAGGCACCGAGAAAGAGACACAGGGACCGAGTGAGAGACTCAGGGATAGAGTGAGAGACACAGGGACAGAGAGAGAGACACAGGGACCGAGTGAGACACAGGGACCGAGAGAGTGACAGGGACCGAGTGAGACACAGGGACCCAGAGAGAGACACAGGGACCGAGAGAGACACAAGGACCTAGAGACAGACACAGGGACCGAGAGAGTCACAGGAACCGACAGCGACACTGAAATAGAGAGAGACACAGGTACTGAGTGAGAGACACAAGGACCGAGAGAGACACAGGGACGGAGAGAGAGACAGTGACCGAGAGAGACACAGGGACCGATCGAGACACAGGGACCGAGTGAGACAGAGCGTCCGAGAGAGACACAGGGACCGAGAGAGAGAGACACAGGGACCGAGAGAGAGACACAGGAACTGAGCGAGTCACAGGGACCGAGAGAGACACAGGGACCGAGAGAGAGAGACACAGGGACCGAGAGAGAGACACAGGGACCGAGAGAGACACAGGGACTGAGAGAGACACAGGGACCCGGAGAGAGACACAGGGACTGAGAGAGTGACACAGGGACCAAGAGAGACACCAGGACCGAGAGAGACACAGGGGTGAGAGAGAGATACAGGGACCGAGAGAGACACAGGGACCGAGGGAGAGAGACACAGGGACCGAGTGAGAGACAGGGACCGAGGGAGAGAGACAGGGTCCGATAGAGAGAGAGACACAGGGACCGAATGAGACACAGGGACCGAGAGAGTGACAGGGACCGAGTGAGACACAGCGACCGAGAGAGAGACACAGGGACCCAGAGAGCGACACAGGGACTGAGAGAGTCACAGGGACCGAGAGAGAGACACAGGCACTGAGAGAGAGACACAGGGACTGAGAGAGAGACACAGGGACTGAGAGAGAGACACAGGGACCAAGAGAGACACCAGGACCGAGAGAGACACAGGGGTGAGAGAGACACCGGGACCGAGAGAGACACAGGGACCCAGAGTGAGACACAGGGATCGAGAAAGACACAGGGACCCAGAGAGAGACACAGGGACGGAGAGAGACACAAGGACCGAGAGAGACACAGGGACCGAGTGAGACACAGGGACTGAGAGAGAGAGACACAGGGACCGAGAGAGAGACACAAGGACCGAGAGAGACACAGGGACCGAGTGAGACACAGGGGTGAGAGGGAGACACAGGGACCGAGCGAGACACAGGGACCGAGTGAGACACAGCGTCCGAGAGAGACACAGGGACCGAGAGAGAGACACAGGGACCGAGAGAGAAACAGGGACCGGGGGAGAAATACACAGGAACCGAGAGAGAGACACAGGGACCGAGTGAGAGACACAGGGACTGAGCGAGTCACAGGGACCAAGAGAGACACAGGGACCGAGAGAGAGACACAGGGACCGAGAGAGAGACACAGGGACCGAGAGAGACACAGGGACTGAGAGAGAGACACAGGGGCGGAGAGAAACACAGGGACAGAGGGAGAGAGACACAGTGACCGAGACAGAGACACAGGGACCGAGAGAGACACAGGGACCGAGTGAGACACAGGGGTGAGAGGGAGACACAGGGACCGAGAGAGACACAGGGACCGAGTGAGACACAGGGACCGAGGGAGAGAGACACAGGGACCAAGAGAGACACAAGGACCTAGAGAGAGACACAGGGACCGAGAGAGTCACAGGGACCGAGAGAGAGAGACAGTGACCGAGAGAGAGACACCGGGACAGAGAGAGAGACACAGGGACTGAGAGAGAGAGAGACAGGCACTGGGGGAGACACAGGGACCGAGTGAGACACAGGGACCGAGAAAGACACAGGGACCGAGAAAGACACAGGGAGCAAGAGAGTGACACAGGGACTGAGAGAGAGACACAGGGACCGAGAAAGACACAGGGAGCAAGAGACAGACACAGGGACCGAGACAGAGAGACACAGGCACCGAGAAAGAGACACAGGGACCGAGTGAGAGACTCAGGGATAGAGTGAGAGACACAGGGACAGAGAGAGAGACACAGGGACCGAGTGAGACACAGGGACCGAGAGAGTGACAGGGACCGAGTGAGACACAGGGACCCAGAGAGAGACACAGGGACCGAGAGAGACACAAGGACCTAGAGACAGACACAGGGACCGAGAGAGTCACAGGAACCGACAGCGACACTGAAATAGAGAGAGACACAGGTACTGAGTGAGAGACACAAGGACCGAGAGAGACACAGGGACCGAGAGAGAGACACAAGGACCGAGAGAGACACAGGGACGGAGAGAGAGACAGTGACCGAGAGAGACACAGGGACCGATCGAGACACAGGGACCGAGTGAGACAGAGCGTCCGAGAGAGACACAGGGACCGAGAGAGAGAGACACAGGGACCGAGAGAGAGACACAGGAACTGAGCGAGTCACAGGGACCGAGAGAGACACAGGGACCGAGAGAGAGAGACAGGGACCGAGAGAGACACAGGGACTGAGAGAGACACAGGGACCCGGAGAGAGACACAGGGACTGAGAGAGTGACACAGGGACCAAGAGAGACACCAGGACCGAGAGAGACACAGGGGTGAGAGAGAGATACAGGGACCGAGAGAGACACAGGGACCGAGGGAGAGAGACACAGGGACCGAGTGAGAGACAGGGACCGAGGGAGAGAGACAGGGTCCGAGAGAGAGAGAGACACAGGGACCGAATGAGACACAGGGACCGAGAGAGTGACAGGGACCGAGTGAGACACAGCGACCGAGAGAGAGACACAGGGACCCAGAGAGCGACACAGGGACTGAGAGAGTCACAGGGACCGAGAGAGAGACACAGGCACTGAGAGAGAGACACAGGGACTGAGAGAGAGACACAGGGACTGAGAGAGAGACACAGGGACCAAGAGAGACACCAGGACCGAGAGAGACACAGGGGTGAGAGAGACACCGGGACCGAGAGAGACACAGGGACCCAGAGTGAGACACAGGGATCGAGAAAGACACAGGGACCCAGAGAGAGACACAGGGACCGAGAGAGACACAAGGACCGAGAGAGACACAGGGACCGAGTGAGACACAGGGACTGAGAGAGAGAGACACAGGGACCGAGAGAGAGACACAAGGACCGAGAGAGACACAGGGACCGAGTGAGACACAGGGGTGAGAGGGAGACACAGGGACCGAGCGAGACACAGGGACCGAGTGAGACACAGCGTCCGAGAGAGACACAGGGACCGAGAGAGAGACACAGGGACCGAGAGAGAAACAGGGACCGGGGGAGAAATACACAGGAACCGAGAGAGAGACACAGGGACCGAGTGAGAGACACAGGGACTGAGCGAGTCACAGGGACCGAGAGAGACACAGGGACCGAGAGAGAGACACAGGGACCGAGAGAGAGACACAGGGACCAAGAGAGACACAGGGACTGAGAGAGACACAGGGACCGAGAGAGAGACACAGGGACCGAGAGAGAGACACAGGGACTGAGAGAGAGACACAGTGACCGAGAGAGAGACACCGGGACAGAGAGAGAGATACAGGGACTGAGCGAGTCACAGGGACCGAGACAGAGACAGGTACCGAGTGAGAGACACAGGGACCAAGTGAGAGACACAGCGACCGAGAGAGAGACACAGGGATCGAGAGAGAGAGACACAGGGACCGATTGAGACAGAGGGACCGAGAGAGTGACAGGGACCGAGAGAGAGAGAGACACAGCGACCGAGAGAGACACCGGGACCGAGAGAGACACAGGGACCGAGACAGAGACAGGTACCGAGTGAGAGACACAGGGACCGAGTGAGAGACACAGGGACCGAGAGAGAGACACAGGGACCGAGAGAAACACAGTAACCGAGAGAGAGAGAGAGACAGGGGGTGAGAGAGAGAGACAGGGACCGAGAGAGTGACACAGGGACCGAGTGAGACACAGGGACCGAGAAAGACACAGGGAGCAAGAGAGAGACACAGGGACCGAGAGAAACACAGTGACCGAGAGAGAGAGACAGGGACCGAGAGAGACACAGGGACCGAGTGAGACACAGGGACCGAGAGGGACACAGGGACTGAGAGAGAGACACAGGGGCGGAGAGAAACACAGGGACAGAGGGAGAGAGACACAGTGACCGAGACAGAGACACAGGGACCGAGAGAGACACAGGGACCGAGTGAGACACAGGGGTGAGAGGGAGACACAGGGACCGAGAGAGACACAGGGACCGAGTGGGACACAGGGACCGAGGGAGAGAGACACAGGGACCAAGAGAGACACAAGGACCTAGAGAGAGACACAGGGACCGAGAGAGTCACAGGGACCGAGAGAGAGAGACAGTGACCGAGAGAGAGACACCGGGACAGAGAGAGAGTTACAGGGACTGAGAGAGAGAGAGACAGGCACTGGGGGAGACACAGGGACCGAGTGAGACACAGGGACCGAGAAAGACACAGGGACCGAGAAAGACACAGGGAGCAAGAGAGTGACACAGGGACCGAGAGAGAGACACAGGGACCGAGAAAGACACAGGGAGCAAGAGACAGACACAGGGACCGAGACAGAGAGACACAGGCACCGAGAAAGAGACACAGGGACCGAGTGAGAGACTCAGGGACCGAGTGAGAGACACAGGGACAGAGAGAGAGACACAGGGACCGAGTGAGACACAGGGACCGAGAGAGTGACAGGGACCGAGTGAGACACAGGGACCCAGAGAGAGACACAGGGACCGAGAGAGACACAAGGACCTAGAGACAGACACAGGGACCGAGAGAGTCACAGGAACCGACAGCGACACTGAAATAGAGAGAGACACAGGTACTGAGTGAGAGACACAAGGACCGAGAGAGACACAGGGACCGAGAGAGAGACACAAGGACCGAGAGAGACACAGGGACGGAGAGAGAGACAGTGACCGAGAGAGACACAGGGACCGATCGAGTCACAGGGACCGAGTGAGACAGAGCGTCCGAGAGAGACACAGGGACCGAGAGAGAAAGACACAGGGACCGAGAGAGAGACACAGGAACTGAGCGAGTCACAGGGACCGAGAGAGACACAGGGACCGAGAGAGAGAGACACAGGGACCGAGAGAGAGACACAGGGACCGAGAGAGACACAGGGACTGAGAGAGACACAGGGACCCGGAGAGAGACACAGGGACTGACAGAGTGACACAGGGACCAAGAGAGACACCAGGACCGAGAGAGACACAGGGGTGAGAGAGAGATACAGGGACCGAGAGAGACACAGGGACCGAGGGAGAGAGACACAGGGACCGAGTGAGAGACAGGGACCGAGGGAGAGAGACAGGGTCCGAGAGAGAGAGAGACACAGGGACCGAATGAGACACAGGGACCGAGAGAGTGACAGGGACCGAGTGAGACACAGCGACCGAGAGAGAGACACAGGGACCCAGAGAGCGACACAGGGACTGAGAGAGTCACAGGGACCGAGAGAGAGACACAGGCACTGAGAGAGAGACACAGGGACTGAGAGAGAGACACAGGGACTGAGAGAGAGACACAGGGACCAAGAGAGACACCAGGACCGAGAGAGACACAGGGGTGAGAGAGACACCGGGACCGAGAGAGACACAGGGACCCAGAGTGAGACACAGGGATCGAGAGAGACACAGGGACCCAGAGAGAGACACAGGGACCGAGAGAGACACAAGGACCTAGAGAGAGACACAGGAACCGAGAGAGACACAGGGACTGAGAGAGAGAGACACAGGGACCGAGAGAGAGACACAAGGACCGAGAGAGACACAGGGACCGAGTGAGACACAGGGACTGAGAGAGAGAGACACAGGGACCGAGAGAGAGACACAAGGACCGAGAGAGACACAGGGACCGAGTGAGACACAGGGGTGAGAGGGAGACACAGGGACCGAGCGAGACACAGGGACCGAGTGAGACACAGCGTCCGAGAGAGACACAGGGACCAAGAGAGGGAGACACAGGGACCGAGAGAGAAACAGGGACCGGGGGAGAGATACACAGGATCCGAGAGAGAGACACAGGGACCGAGTGAGAGACACAGGGACTGAGCGAGTCACAGGGACCGAGAGAGACACAGGGACCGAGAGAGAGACACAGGGACCGAGAGAGAGACACAGGGACCGAGAGAGACACAGGGACTGAGAGAGACACAGGGACCGAGAGAAAGACACAGGGACCGAGAGAGAGACACAGGGACTGAGAGAGAGACACAGTGACCGAGAGAGAGACACCGGGACAGAGAGAGAGATACAGGGACTGAGCGAGTCACAGGGACCGAGACAGAGACAGGTACCGAGTGAGAGACACAGGGACCAAGTGAGAGACACAGCGACCGAGAGAGAGACACAGGGATCGAGAGAGAGAGACACAGGGACCGATTGAGACAGAGGGACCGAGAGAGTGACAGGGACCGAGAGAGAGAGACACAGCGACCGAGAGAGACACCGGGACCGAGAGAGACACAGGGACCGAGACAGAGACAGGTACCGAGTGAGAGACACAGGGACCGAGTGAGAGACACAGGGACCGAGAGAGAGACACAGGGACCGAGAGAAACACAGTAACCGAGAGAGAGAGAGAGACAGGGGGTGAGAGAGAGAGACAGGGACCGAGAGAGTGACACAGGGACCGAGTGAGACACAGGGACCGAGAAAGACACAGGGAGCAAGAGAGAGACACAGGGACCGAGAGAAACACAATGACCGAGAGAGAGAGACAGGGACCGAGTGAGACACAGGGACCGAGAGGGACACAGGGACTGAGAGAGAGACACAGGGGCGGAGAGAAACACAGGGACAGAGGGAGAGAGACACAGTGACCGAGACAGAGACACAGGGACCGAGAGAGACACAGGGACCGAGGGAGACACAGGGACCGAGTGAGACACAGGGGTGAGAGGGAGACACAGGGACCGAGAGAGACACAGGGACCGAGTGAGACATAGGGACCGAGGGAGAGAGACACAGGGACCAAGAGAGACACAAGGACCTAGAGAGAGACACAGGGACCGAGAGAGTCACAGGGACCGAGAGAGAGAGACAGTGACCGAGAGAGAGACACCGGGACAGAGAGAGAGTTACAGGGACTGAGAGAGAGAGAGACAGGCACTGGGGGAGACACAGGGACCGAGTGAGACACAGGGACCGAGAAAGACACAGGGACCGAGAAAGACACAGGGAGCAAGAGAGTGACACAGGGACCGAGAGAGAGACACAGGGACCGAGAAAGACACAGGGAGCAAGAGACAGACACAGGGACCGAGACAGAGAGACACAGGCACCGAGAAAGAGACACAGGGACCGAGTGAGAGACTCAGGGACCGAGTGAGAGACACAGGGACAGAGAGAGAGACACAGGGACCGAGTGAGACACAGGGACCGAGAGAGTGACAGGGACCGAGTGAGACACAGGGACCCAGAGAGAGACACAGGGACCGAGAGAGACACAAGGACCTAGAGACAGACACAGGGACCGAGAGAGTCACAGGAACCGACAGCGACACTGAAATAGAGAGAGACACAGGTACTGAGTGAGAGACACAAGGACCGAGAGAGACACAGGGACCGAGAGAGAGACACAAGGACCGAGAGAGACACAGGGACGGAGAGAGAGACAGTGACCGAGAGAGACACAGGGACCGATCGAGACACAGGGACCGAGTGAGACAGAGCGTCCGAGAGAGACACAGGGACCGAGAGAGAGAGACACAGGGACCGAGAGAGAGACACAGGAACTGAGCGAGTCACAGGGACCGAGAGAGACACAGGGACCGAGAGAGAGAGACACAGGGACCGAGAGAGAGACACAGGGACCGAGAGAGACATAGGGACTGAGAGAGTGACACAGGGACCAAGAGAGACACCAGGACCGAGAGAGACACAGGGGTGAGAGAGAGATACAGGGACCGAGAGAGACACAGGGACCGAGGGAGAGAGACACAGGGACCGAGTGAGAGACAGGGACCGAGGGAGAGAGACAGGGTCCGAGAGAGAGAGAGACACAGGGACCGAATGAGACACAGGGACCGAGAGAGTGACAGGGGCCGAGTGAGACACAGCGACCGAGAGAGAGACACAGGGACCCAGAGAGCGACACAGGGACTGAGAGAGTCACAGGGACCGAGAGAGAGACACAGGCACTGAGAGAGAGACACAGGGACTGAGAGAGAGACACAGGGACCAAGAGAGACACCAGGACCGAGAGAGACACAGGGGTGAGAGAGACACCGGGACCGAGAGAGACACAGGGACTGAGAGAGAGACACAGGGACCAAGAGAGACACCAGGACCGAGAGAGACACAGGGGTGAGAGAGACACCGGGACCGAGAGAGACACAGGGACCCAGAGTGAGACACAGGGATCGAGAGAGACACAGGGACCCAGAGAGAGACACAGGGACCGAGAGAGACACAAGGACCTAGAGAGAGACACAGGAACCGAGAGAGACACAGGGGTGAGAGGGAGACACAGGGACCGAGCAAGACACAGGGACCGAGTGAGACACAGCGTCCGAGAGAGACACAGGGACCAAGAGAGGGAGACACAGGGACCGAGAGAGAAACAGGGACCAGGGGAGAGAGACACAGGGACCGAGAGAGAGACACAGGGACCGAGAGAGAGACACAGGGACCGAGAGAGAGACACAGGCACCGAGAAAGAGACACAGGGACCGAGTGAGAGACTCAGGGACCGAGTGAGAGACACAGGGACAGAGAGAGAGACACAGGGACCGAGAAAGAGACACAGGGACCGAGTGAGACACAGGGAGAGAGTGACAGGGACCAAGTGAGACACAGGGACCCAGAGAGAGACACAGGGACCGAGAGAGACACAAGGACCTAGAGAGAGACACAGGGACCGAGAGAGTCACAGGGACCGACAGCGACACTGAAATAGAGAGAGAGACAGGGACCGAGAGAGAGACAGGGACCGAGTGAGAGACACAGGGACCGAGTGAGACACAGGGACCGAGAGAGAGACAGGGACCGAGTGAGAGACACAGGGACCGAGTGAGACACAGGGACCGACAGAGAGACACAGGGACTGAGAGAGAGACACAAGAACCGAGAGAGACACAGGGACCGAGTGAGACACAGGGGTGAGAGGGAGACACAGGGACCGAGCGAGACACAGGGACCGATTGAGACACAGCGACCGAGAGAGACACAGGGACCGAGAGAGAGACACAGGGACCGAGAGAGAGACACAGGGACCGAGATAGAGAGACAGGGTCCGGGAGAGAGAGACACAGGTACCGAGAGAGACACAGGGACCCGGAGAGAGACACAGGGACTGAGAGAGTGACACAGGGACCAAGAGAGACACCAGGACCGAGAGAGACACAGGGACCGAGTGAGACACAGGGACCGAGAGAGACACCGGGACCGAGAGAGACACAGGGACCGAGAGAGAGAGACACAGGGACCGAGAAAGACACAAGGAGCAAGAGACAGACACAGGGACCGAGACAGAGAGACACAGGGACCGAGAAAGAGACACAGGGACCGAGTGAGAGACTCAGGGACCGAGTGAGAGACACAGGGACAGAGAGAGAGACACAGGGACCGAGAAAGAGACACAGGGACCGAGTGAGACACAGGGACCGAGAGAGTGACAGGGACCGAGAGAGACACAGGGACCGAGAGAGAGACAGGGACCGAGTGAGAGACACAGGGACCGAGTGAGACACAGGGACCGAGAGAGAGACAAAGGGAACAAGAGAGACACAGGGACCGAGAGAGAGACAGTGACCGAGAGAGACACAGGGACTGAGAGAGAGAGACACAGGGACCGAGAGAGAGACACAAGGACCGAGAGAGACACAGGGACCGAGAGAGACACACGGACCGAGAGAGAGACAGTGCCCGAGAGAGACACAGGGACCGAGAGAGAGACAGTGACCGAGAGAGACACAGGGACAGAGAGAGAGAGACACAGGGACCGAGAGAGAGACACAAGGACCGAGAGAGACACAGGGACCGAGTGAGACACAGGGGTGAGAGGGAGACACAGGGACGGAGCGAGACACAGGGACCGAGTGAGACACAGCGTCCGAGAGAGACACAGGGACCGAGAGAGAGAGACACAGGGACCGAGAGAGAGACACAGGGACCGAGTGAGAGATACAGGGACTGAGCGAGTCACAGGGACCGAGAGAGACACAGGGACCGAGAGAGACAGGCACAGGGACCGAGAGAGAGACACAGGGACCGAGAGAGTCACAGGGGTGAGAGAGAGATACAGGGACCGAGAGAGACACAGGGACCGAGTGAGACACAGGGACCGAGAGAGACACCGGGACCGAGAGAGACACAGGGACCGAGAGAGAGACACAGCGACCGAGTGAGACACAGGGACCGAGGGAGAGAGACAGGGTCCGAGAGAGAGAGACACAGGGACCGAATGAGACACAGGGACCGAGAGAGTGACTGGGACCGAGTGAGACACAGCGACCGAGAGAGAGTCACAGGGACCCAGAGAGCGACACAGGGACTGAGAGAGTCACAGGGACCGAGAGAGAGACACAGCCACTGAGAGAGAGACACAGGGACTGAGAGAGAGACACAGGGACTGAGAGAGAGACACAGGGACCCAGAGTGAGACACAGGGATCGAGAGAGACACAGGGACCCAGAGAGAGACACAGGGACCGAGAGAGACACAAGGACCTAGAGAGAGACACAGGGACCGAGAGAGACACAGGGACTGAGAGAGACACAGGGACCGAGAGAGAGACAGTGACCGAGAGAGACACAGGGACTGAGAGAGAGAGACACAGGGACCGAGAGAGAGACACAAGGACCGAGAGAGACACAGGGACCGAGTGAGACACAGGGGTGAGAGGGAGACACAGGGCCCGAGCGAAACACAGGGACCGAGTGAGACACAGCGTCCGAGAGAGACACAGGGACCAAGAGAGGGAGACACAGGGACCGAGAGAGAAACAGGGACCGGGCGAGAGAGACACAGGAACCGAGAGAGAGACACAGGGACCGAGTGAGAGACACAGGGACTGAGCGAGTCACAGGGACCGAGAGAGACACAGGGACCGAGAGAGAGACACAGGGACCGAGAGAGAGACACAGGGACCGAGAGAGACACAGGGACTGAGAGAGACACAGGGACCGAGAGAAAGACACAGGGACCGAGAGAGAGACACAGGGACTGAGAGAGAGACACAGTGACCGAGAGAGAGACACCGGGACAAAGAGAGAGATACAGGGACTGAGCGAGTCACAGGGACCGAGACAGAGACAGGTACCGAGTGAGAGACACAGGGACCAAGTGAGAGACACAGCGACCGAGAGAGAGACACAGGGATCGAGAGAGAGAGACACAGGGACCGATTGAGACAGAGGGACCGAGAGAGTGACAGGGACCGAGAGAGAGAGACACAGCGACCGAGAGAGACACCGGGACCGAGAGAGAGAGACAGGGACCGAGAGAGACACAGGGACCGAGTGAGACACAGGGACCGAGAGGGACACAGGGACTGAGAGAGAGACACAGGGGCGGAGAGAAACACAGGGACAGAGGGAGAGAGACACAGTGACCGAGACAGAGACACAGGGACCGAGAGAGACACAGGGACCGAGTGAGACACAGGGGTGAGAGGGAGACACAGGGACCGAGAGAGACACAGGGACCGAGTGAGACACAGGGACCGAGAAAGACACAGGGAGCAAGAGAGTGACACAGGGACCGAGAGAGAGACACAGGGACAGAGAGAGAGTTACAGGGACTGAGAGAGAGAGAGACAGGCACTGGGGGAGACACAGGGACCGAGTGAGACACAGGGACCGAGAAAGACACAGGGACCGAGAAAGACACAGGGAGCAAGAGAGTGACACAGGGACCGAGAGAGAGACACAGGGACCGAGAAAGACACAGGGAGCAAGAGACAGACACAGGGACCGAGACAGAGAGACACAGGCACCGAGAAAGAGACACAGGGACCGAGTGAGAGACTCAGGGACCGAGTGAGAGACACAGGGACTGAGAGAGAGAGACACAGGGACCGAGTGAGACACAGGGACCGAGAGAGTGACAGGGACCGAGTGAGACACAGGGACCCAGAGAGAGACACAGGGACCGAGAGAGACACAAGGACCTAGAGACAGACACAGGGACCGAGAGAGTCACAGGAACCGACAGCGACACTGAAATAGAGAGAGACACAGGTACTGAGTGAGAGACACAAGGACCGAGAGAGACACAGGGACCGAGAGAGAGACACAAGGACCGAGAGAGACACAGGGATGGAGAGAGAGACAGTGACCGAGAGAGACACAGGGACCGAGTGAGACAGAGCGTCCGAGAGAGACACAGGGACCGAGAGAGAGAGACACAGGGACCGAGAGAGAGACACAGGAAGTGAGCGAGTCACAGGGACCGAGAGAGACACAGGGACCGAGAGAGAGAGACACAGGGACCGAGAGAGAGACACAGGGACCGAGAGAGACACAGGGACTGAGAGAGACACAGGGACCCGGAGAGAGACACGGACTGAGAGAGTGACACAGGGACCAAGAGAGACACCAGGACCGAGAGAGACACAGGGGTGAGAGAGAGATACAGGGACCGAGAGAGACACAGGGACCGAGGGAGAGAGACACAGGGACCGAGTGAGAGACAGGGACCGAGGGAGAGAGACAGGGTCCGAGAGAGAGAGAGACACAGGGACCGAATGAGACACAGGGACCGAGAGAGTGACAGGGACCGAGTGAGACACAGCGACCGAGAGAGAGACACAGGGACCCAGAGAGCGACACAGGGACTGAGAGAGTCACAGGGACCGAGAGAGAGACACAGGCACTGAGAGAGAGACACAGGGACTGAGAGAGAGACACAGGGACTGAGAGAGAGACACAGGGACCAAGAGAGACACCAGGACCGAGAGAGACACAGGGGTGAGAGAGACACCGGGACCGAGAGAGACACAGGGACCCAGAGTGAGACACAGGGATCGAGAGAGACACAGGGACCCAGAGAGAGACACAGGGACCGAGAGAGACACAAGGACCTAGAGAGAGACACAGGAACCGAGAGAGACACAGGGACTGAGAGAGAGAGAGACACAGGGACCGAGAGAGAGACACAAGGACCGAGAGAGACACAGGGACCGAGTGAGACACAGGGGTGAGAGGGAGACACAGGGACCGAGCGAGACACAGGGACCGAGTGAGACACAGCGTCCGAGAGAGACACAGGGACCAAGAGAGGGAGACACAGGGACCGAGAGAGAAACAGGGACCAGGGGAGAGAGACACAGGGACCGAGAGAGAGACACAGGGACCGAGAGAGAGACACAGGGACCGAGAGAGACACAGGGACTGAGAGAGACACAGGGACTGAGAGAGACACAGGGACCGAGAGAGAGACACAGGGACCGAGAGAGAGAGACACAGGGACCGAGAGAGAGACACAGGGACCGAGAGAGACACAGGGACTGAGAGAGACACAGGGACCCGGAGAGAGACACGGACTGAGAGAGTGACACAGGGACCAAGAGAGACACCAGGACCGAGAGAGACACAGGGGTGAGAGAGAGATACAGGGACCGAGAGAGACACAGGGACCGAGGGAGAGAGACACAGGGACCGAGTGAGAGACAGGGACCGAGGGAGAGAGACAGGGTCCGAGAGAGAGAGAGACACAGGGACCGAATGAGACACAGGGACCGAGAGAGTGACAGGGACCGAGTGAGACACAGCGACCGAGAGAGAGACACAGGGACCCAGAGAGCGACACAGGGACTGAGAGAGTCACAGGGACCGAGAGAGAGACACAGGCACTGAGAGAGAGACACAGGGACTGAGAGAGAGACACAGGGACTGAGAGAGAGACACAGGGACCAAGAGAGACACCAGGACCGAGAGAGACACAGGGGTGAGAGAGACACCGGGACCGAGAGAGACACAGGGACCCAGAGTGAGACACAGGGATCGAGAGAGACACAGGGACCCAGAGAGAGACACAGGGACCGAGAGAGACACAAGGACCTAGAGAGAAACACAGGAACCGAGAGAGACACAGGGACTGAGAGAGAGAGACACAGGGACCGAGAGAGAGACACAAGGACCGAGAGAGACACAGGGACCGAGTGAGACACAGGGGTGAGAGGGAGACACAGGGACCGAGCGAGACACAGGGACCGAGTGAGACACAGCGTCCGAGAGAGACACAGGGACCAAGAGAGGGAGACACAGGGACCGAGAGAGAAACAGGGACCAGGGGAGAGAGACACAGGGACCGAGAGAGAGACACAGGGACCGAGAGAGAGACACAGGGACCGAGAGAGACACAGGGACTGAGAGAGACACAGGGACTGAGAGAGACACAGGGACCGAGAGAGAGACACAGGCACCGAGAAAGAGACACAGGGACCGAGTGAGAGACTCAGGGACCGAGTGAGAGACACAGGGACAGAGAGAGAGACACAGGGACCGAGAAAGAGACACAGGGACCGAGTGAGACACAGGGAGAGAGTGACAGGGACCAAGTGAGACACAGGGACCCAGAGAGAGACACAGGGACCGAGAGAGACACAAGGACCTAGAGAGAGACACAGGGACCGAGAGAGTCACAGGGACCGACAGCGACACTGAAATAGAGAGAGAGACAGGGACCGAGTGAGAGACACAGGGACCGAGTGAGACACAGGGACCGAGAGAGAGACAGGGACCGAGTGAGAGACACAGGGACCGAGTGAGACACAGGGACCGACAGAGAGACACAGGGACTGAGAGAGAGACACAAGAACCGAGAGAGACACAGGGACCGAGTGAGACACAGGGGTGAGAGGGAGACACAGGGACCGAGCGAGACACAGGGACCGATTGAGACACAGCGACCGAGAGAGACACAGGGACCGAGAGAGAGACAGGGACCAAGTGAGAGACACAGGGACCGAGTGAGACACAGGGACCGAGAGAGAGACAGGGACCGAGTGAGAGACACAGGGACCGAGTGAGACACAGGGACCGACAGAGAGACACAGGGACTGAGAGAGAGACACAAGAACCGAGAGAGACACAGGGACCGAGTGAGACACAGGGGTGAGAGGGAGACACAGGGACCGAGCGAGACACAGGGACCGATTGAGACACAGCGACCGAGAGAGACACAGGGACCGAGAGAGAGACACAGGGACCGAGAGAGAGACACAGGGACCGAGATAGAGAGACAGGGTCCGAGAGAGAGAGACACAGGGACCGAGAGAGACACAGGGACCCGGAGAGAGACACAGGGACTGAGAGAGTGACACAGGGACCCAGAGAGACACCAGGACCGAGAGAGACACAGGGGTGAGAGAGATACAGGGACCGAGAGAGACACAGGGACCGAGTGAGACACAGGGACCGAGAGAGACACCGGGACCGAGAGAGACACAGGGACCGAGGGAGAGAGACACAGGGACCCAGTGAGACACAGGGACCGAGAGAGTGACAGGGACCGAGAGAGACACAGGGACCGAGAGAGAGACAGGGACCGAGAAAGACACAGGGACCGAGAAAGACACAAGGAGCAAGAGACAGACACAGGGACCGAGACAGAGAGACACAGGGACCGAGAAAGAGACACAGGGACCGAGTGAGAGACTCAGGGACCGAGTGAGAGACACAGGGACAGAGAGAGAGACACAGGGACCGAGAAAGAGACACAGGGACCGAGTGAGACACAGGGACCGAGAGAGTGACAGGGACCGAGAGAGACACAGGGACCGAGAGAGAGACAGGGACCGAGTGAGAGACACAGGGACCGAGAGAGAGACAAAGGGAACAAGAGAGACACAGGGACCGAGAGAGAGACAGTGACCGAGAGAGACACAGGGACTGAGAGAGAGAGACACAGGGACCGAGAGAGACACCGGGACCGAGAGATACACAGGGACCGAGGGAGAGAGACACAGGGACCCAGTGAGACACAGGGACCGAGGGAGAGAGACAGGGTCCGAGAGAGAGAGAGAGAGAGACACAGGGACCAAGAGAGACACCGGGACCGAGAGAGTCACAGGGACCGAGAGAGAGACACAGGGACTGAGAGAGAGACACAGGGACCAAGAGAGACACCGGGACCGAGAGAGTCACAGGGACCGAGAGAGACACAGGGATCGAGAGAGACACAAGGACCTAGAGAGAGACACAGGGACTGAGAGAGAGAGAGACACAGGGACCGAGAGAGAGACACAAGGACCGAGAGAGACACAGGGACCGAGTGAGACACAGCGTCCGAGAGAGACACAGGGACCAAGAGAGGGAGACACAGGGGTGAGAGGGAGACACAGGGACCGAGCGAGACACAGGGACCGAGTGAGACACAGCGTCCGAGAGAGACACAGGGACCAAGAGAGGGAGACACAGGGACCGAGAGAGAAACAGGGACCGGGGGAGAGAGACACAGGGACCGAGAGAGAGACACAGGTACCGAGTGAGAGACACAGGGACTGAGCGAGTCACAGGGACCGAGAGAGACACAGGGACCGAGAAAGACACAGGGACCGAGAAAGACACAAGGAGCAAGAGACAGACACAGGGACCGAGACAGAGAGACACAGGGACAGAGAGAGAGACACAGGGACCGAGAAAGAGACACAGGGACCGAGTGAGACACAGGGACCGAGAGAGTGACAGGGACCGAGAGAGACACAGGGACCGAGAGAGAGACAGGGACCGAGTGAGAGACACAGGGAACAAGAGAGACACAGGGACCGAGAGAGAGACAGTGACTGAGAGAGACACAGGGACTGAGAGAGAGAGACACAGGGACCGAGAGAGAGACAGAAGGACCGAGAGAGACACAGGGACCGAGAGAGACACAGGGACCGAGAGAGAGACAGTGCCCGAGAGAGACACAGGGACCGAGAGAGAGACAGTGACCGAGAGAGACACAGGGACTGAGAGAGAGAGACACAGGGACCGAGAGAGAGACACAAGGACCGAGAGAGACACAGGGACCGAGTGAGACACAGGGGTGAGAGGGAGACACAGGGACGGAGCGAGACACAGGGACCGAGTGAGACACAGCGTCCGAGAGAGACACAGGGACCGAGAGAGAGAGACACAGGGACCGAGAGAGAGACACAGGGACCGAGTGAGAGATACAGGGACTGAGCGAGTCACAGGGACCGAGAGAGACACAGGGACCGAGAGAGACAGGCACAGGGACCGAGAGAGAGACACAGGGACCGAGAGAGACACAGGGACTGAGAGAGATACAGGGACCCGGAGAGAGACACAGGGACTGAGAGAGTTACACAGGGACCAAGAGAGACACCAGGACCGAGAGAGACACAGGGGTGAGAGAGAGATACAGGGACCGAGAGAGACACAGGGACCGAGTGAGACACAGGGACCGAGAGAGACACCGGGACCGAGAGAGACACAGGGACTGAGGGAGATACAGGGACCCGGAGAGAGACACAGGGACTGAGAGAGTTACACAGGGACCAAGAGAGACACCAGGACCGAGAGAGACACAGGGGTGAGAGAGAGATACAGGGACCGAGAGAGACACAGCGACCGAGTGAGACACAGGGACCGAGGGAGAGAGACAGGGTCCGAGAGAGAGAGACACAGGGACCGAATGAGACACAGGGACCGAGAGAGTGACTGGGACCGAGTGAGACACAGCGACCGAGAGAGAGTCACAGGGACCCAGAGAGCGACACAGGGACTGAGAGAGTCACAGGGACCGAGAGAGAGACAAAGCCACTGAGAGAGAGACACAGGGACTGAGAGAGAGACACAGGGACTGAGAGAGAGACACAGGGACCAAGAGAGACACCAGGACCGAGAGAGACACAGGGACCCAGAGTGAGACACAGGGATCGAGAGAGACACAGGGAGCCAGAGAGAGACACAGGGACCGAGAGAGACACAAGGACCTAGAGAGAGACACAGGGACCGAGAGAGACACAGGGACTGAGAGAGACACAGGGACCGAGAGAGAGACAGTGACCGAGAGAGACACAGGGACTGAGAGAGAGAGACACAGGGACCGAGAGAGAGACACAAGGACCGAGAGAGACACAGGGACCGAGTGAGACACAGGGGTGAGATGGAGACACAGTGACCGAGCGAGACACAGGGACCGAGTGAGACACAGCGTCCGAGAGAGACACACGGACCAAGAGAGGGAGACACAGGGACCGAGAGAGAAACAGGGACCGGGGGAGAGAGACACAGGAACCGAGAGAGAGACACAGGGACCGAGTGAGAGACACAGGGACTGAGAGAGAGACACAGGGACCGAGAGAGACACAGGGACTGAGAGAGACACAGGGACCGAGAGAGAGACACAGGGACCGAGAGAGAGACACAGGGACTGAGAGAGAGACACAGTGACCGAGAGAGAGACACCGGGACAGAGAGAGAGATACAGGGACTGAGTGAGTCACAGGGACCGAGACAGAGACAGGTACCGAGTGAGAGACACAGGGACCAAGTGAGAGACACAGTGACCGAGAGAGAGAGACACAGGGATCGAGAGAGAGAGACACAGGGACCGATTGAGACAGAGGGACCGAGAGAGTGACAGGGACCGAGAGAGAGAGACACAGGGACCGAGAGAGACACCGGGACCGAGAGAGACACAGGGACCGAGACAGAGACAGGTACCGAGTGAGACACACAGGGACCGAGTGAGAGACACAGGGACCGAGAGAGAGACACAGGGACCGAGAGAAACACAGTAACAGAGAGAGAGAGAGAGACAGGGGGTGAGAGAGAGAGACAGGGACCGAGAGAGTGACACAGGGACCGAGTGAGACACAGGGACCGAGAAAGACACAGGGAGCAAGAGAGAGACACAGGGACCGAGAGAAACACAGTGACCGAGAGAGAGAGACAGGGACCGAGAGAGACACAGGGACCGAGTGAGACACAGGGACCGAGAGGGACACAGGGACTGAGAGAGAGACACAGGGGCGGAGAGAAACACAGGGACAGAGGGAGAGTGACACAGTGACCGAGACAGAGACACAGGGACCGAGAGAGACACAGGGACCGAGTGAGACACAGGGGTGAGAGGGAGTCACAGGGACCGAGTGAGACACAGGGACCGAGTGAGACACAGGGACCGAGGGAGAGAGACACAGGGACCAAGAGAGACACAAGGACCTAGAGAGAGACACAGGGACCGAGAGAGTCACAGGGACCGAGAGAGAGAGACAGTGACCAAGAGAGAGACACCGGGACAGAGAGAGAGTTACAGGGACTGAGAGAGAGAGAGACAGGCACTGGGGGAGACACAGGGACCGAATGAGACACAGGGACCGAGAAAGACACAGGGACCGAGAAAGACACAGGGAGCAAGAGAGTGACACAGGGACCGAGAGAGAGACACAGGGACCGAGAAAGACACAGGGACCGAGAAAGACACAGGGAGCAAGAGACAGACACAGGGACCGAGACAGAGAGACACAGGCACCGAGAAAGAGACACAGGGACCGAGTGAAAGACTCAGGGACCGAGTGAGAGACACAGGGACAGAGAGAGAGACACAGGGACCGAGTGAGACACAGGGACTGAGAGAGTGACAGGGACCGAGTGAGACACAGGGACCCAGAGAGAGACACAGGGACCGAGAGAGACACAAGGACCTAGAGACAGACACAGGGACCGAGAGAGTCACAGGAACCGACAGCGACACTGAAATAGAGAGAGACACAGGTACTGAGTGAGAGACACAAGGACCGAGAGAGACACAGGGACCGAGAGAGACACAGGGACCGAGAGAGACACAGGGACCGAGAGAGACACAGGGACTGAGAGAGAGAGACACAGGGACCGAGGGAGAGACACAAGGACCGAGAGAGACACAGGGACCGAGTGAGACACAGGGGTGAGAGGGAGTCACAGGGACCGAGTGAGACACAGGGACCGATCGAGACACAGGGACCGAGTGAGACAGAGCGTCCGAGAGAGACACAGGGACCGAGAGAGAGAGACACAGGGACCGAGAGAGAGACACAGGAACTGAGCGAGTCACAGGGACCGAGAGAGACACAGGGACCGAGAGAGAGAGACACAGGGACCGAGAGAGAGACACAGGGACCGAGAGAGACATAGGGACTGAGAGAGACACAGGGACCCGGAGAGAGACACAGGGACTGAGAGAGTGACACAGGGACCAAGAGAGACACCAGGACCGAGAGAGACACAGGGGTGAGAGAGAGATACAGGGACCGAGAGAGACACAGGGACCGAGGGAGAGAGACACAGGGACCGAGTGAGAGACAGGGACCGAGGGAGAGAGACAGGTCCGAGAGAGAGAGAGACACAGGGACCGAATGAGACACAGGGGACCGAGAGAGTGACAGGGGCCGAGTGAGACACAGCGACCGAGAGAGAGACACAGGGACCCAGAGAGCGACACAGGGACTGAGAGAGTCACAGGGACCGAGAGAGAGACACAGGCACTGAGAGAGAGACACAGGGACTGAGAGAGAGACACAGGGACTGAGAGAGAGACACAGGGACCAAGAGAGACACCAGGACCGAGAGAGACACAGGGGTGAGAGAGACACCGGGACCGAGAGAGACACAGGGACCCAGAGTGAGACACAGGGATCGAGAGAGACACAGGGACCCAGAGAGAGACACAGGGACCGAGAGAGACACAAGGACCTAGAGAGAGACACAGGAACCGAGAGAGACACAGGGACTGAGAGAGAGAGACACAGGGACCGAGAGAGAGACACAAGGACCGAGAGAGACACAGGGACCGAGTGAGACACAGGGGTGAGAGGGAGACACAGGGACCGAGCAAGACACAGGGACCGAGTGAGACACAGCGTCCGAGAGAGACACAGGGACCAAGAGAGGGAGACACAGGGACCGAGAGAGAAACAGGGACCAGGGGAGAGAGACACAGGGACCGAGAGAGAGACACAGGACCGAGAGAGAGACACAGGGACCGAGAGAGACACAGGGACTGAGAGAGACACAGGGACTGAGAGAGACACATGGACCGAGAGAGAGACACAGGCACCGAGAAAGAGACACAGGGACCGAGTGAGAGACTCAGGGACCGAGTGAGAGACACAGGGACAGAGAGAGAGACACAGGGACCGAGAAAGAGACACAGGGACCGAGTGAGACACAGGGAGAGAGTGACAGGGACCAAGTGAGACACAGGGACCCAGAGAGAGACACAGGGACCGAGAGAGACACAAGGACCTAGAGAGAGACACAGGGACCGAGAGAGTCACAGGGACCGACAGCGACACTGAAATAGAGAGAGAGACAGGGACCGAGAGAGAGACAGGGACCGAGTGAGAGACACAGGGACCGAGTGAGACACAGGGACCGAGAGAGAGACAGGGACCGAGTGAGAGACACAGGGACCGAGTGAGACACAGGGACCGACAGAGAGACACAGGGACTGAGAGAGAGACACAAGAACCGAGAGAGACACAGGGACCGAGTGAGACACAGGGGTGAGAGGGAGACACAGGGACCGAGCGAGACACAGGGACCGATTGAGACACAGCGACCGAGAGAGACACAGGGACCGAGAGAGAGACACAGGGACCGAGAGAGAGACACAGGGACCGAGATAGAGAGACAGGGTCCGGGAGAGAGAGACACAGGTACCGAGAGAGACACAGGGACCCGGAGAGAGACACAGGGACTGAGAGAGTGACACAGGGACCAAGAGAGACACCAGGACCGAGAGAGACACAGGGGACCGAGTGAGACACAGGGACCGAGAGAGACACCGGGACCGAGAGAGACACAGGGACCGAGGGAGAGAGACACAGGGACCCAGTGAGACACAGGGACCGAGAGAGTGACAGGGACCGAGAGAGACACAGGGACCGAGAGAGAGAGACACAGGGACCGAGAAAGACACAAGGAGCAAGAGACAGACACAGGGACCGAGACAGAGAGACACAGGGACCGAGAAAGAGACACAGGGACCGAGTGAGAGACTCAGGGACCGAGTGAGAGACACAGGGACAGAGAGAGAGACACAGGGACCGAGAAAGAGACACAGGGACCGAGTGAGACACAGGGACCGAGAGAGTGACAGGGACCGAGAGAGACACAGGGACCGAGAGAGAGACAGGGACCGAGTGAGAGACACAGGACCGAGTGAGACACAGGGACCGAGAGAGAGACAAAGGGAACAAGAGAGACACAGGGACCGAGAGAGAGACAGTGACCGAGAGAGACACAGGGACTGAGAGAGAGAGACACAGGGACCGAGAGAGAGACACAAGGACCGAGAGAGACACAGGGACCGAGAGAGACACACGGACCGAGAGAGAGACAGTGCCCGAGAGAGACACAGGGACCGAGAGAGAGACAGTGACCGAGAGAGACACAGGGACAGAGAGAGAGAGACACAGGGACCGAGAGAGAGACACAAGGACCGAGAGAGACACAGGGACCGAGTGAGACACAGGGGTGAGAGGGAGACACAGGGACGGAGCGAGACACAGGGACCGAGTGAGACACAGCGTCCGAGAGAGACACAGGGACCGAGAGAGAGAGACACAGGGACCGAGAGAGAGACACAGGGGACCGAGTGAGAGATACAGGGACTGAGCGAGTCACAGGGACCGAGAGAGACACAGGGACCGAGAGAGACAGGCACAGGGACCGAGAGAGAGACACAGGGACGAGAGAGTCACCAGGGGTGAGAGAGAGATACAGGGACCGAGAGAGACACAGGGACCGAGTGAGACACAGGGGACCGAGAGAGACACCGGGACCGAGAGAGACACAGGGACCGAGAGAGAGACACAGCGACCGAGAGAGACACAGGGACCGAGAGAGAGACACAGGGACCGAATGAGACACAGGGACCGAGAGAGTGACTGGGGACCGAGTGAGACACAGCGACCGAGAGAGAGTCACAGGGACCCAGAGAGCGACACAGGGACTGAGAGAGTCACAGGGACCGAGAGAGAGACACAGCCACTGAGAGAGAGACACAGGGACTGAGAGAGAGACACAGGGACTGAGAGAGAGACACAGGGACCAAGAGAGACACCAGGACGAGAGAGACACAGGGACCCCAGAGTGAGACACAGGGATCGAGAGAGACACAGGGACCCAGAGAGAGACACAGGGGACCGAGAGAGACACAAGGACCTAGAGAGAGACACAGGGACCGAGAGAGACACAGGGACTGAGAGAGACACAGGGACCGAGAGAGAGACAGTGACCGAGAGAGACACAGGACTGATGAGAGAGAGACACAGGGACCCGAGAGAGAGACACAAGGACCGAGAGAGACACAGGGGACCGAGTGAGACACAGGGGTGAGAGGGAGACACAGGGCCCGAGCGAAACACAGGGACCGAGTGAGACACAGCGTCCGAGAGAGACACAGGGACCAAGAGAGGGAGACACAGGGACCGAGAGAGAAACAGGGACCGGGCGAGAGAGACACAGGAACCGAGAGAGAGACACAGGGACCGAGTGAGAGACACAGGGACTGAGCGAGTCACAGGGACCGAGAGAGGACACAGGGGACCGAGAGAGAGACACAGGGACCGAGAGAGAGACACAGGACCGAGAGAGACACAGGGACTGAGAGAGACACAGGGGACCGAGAGAGAGACACAGGGACCGAGAGAGAGACACAGGGGACTGAGAGAGAGACACAGTGACCGAGAGAGAGACACCGGGACAGAGAGAGAGATACAGGGACTGAGCGAGTCACAGGGACCGAGACAGAGACAGGTACCGAGTGAGAGACACAGGACCAAGTGAGAGACACAGCGACCGAGAGAGAGACACAGGGATCGAGAGAGAGAGACACAGGGACCGATTGAGACAGAGGGACCGAGAGAGTGACAGGGACCGAGAGAGAGAGACACAGCGACCGAGAGAGACACCGGGACCGAGAGAGAGAGACAGGGACCGAGAGAGACACAGGGACCGACTGAGACACAGGGACCAGAGAGGGACACAGGGACTGAGAGAGAGACACAGGGGCGGAGAGAAACACAGGGACAGTGGGAGAGAGACACAGTGACCGAGACAGAGACACAGGGACCGAGAGAGACACAGGGACCGAGTGAGACACAGGGGTGAGAGGGAGACACAGGGACCGAGAGAGACACAGGGACCGAGTGAGACACAGGGACCGAGGGAGAGAGACACAGAGACCAATAGAGACACCAGGACCGAGAGAGACACAGGGGTGAGAGAGACACCGGGACCGAGAGAGGACACAGGGACCCAGAGTGAGACACAGGGATCGAGAAAGACACAGGGACCCAGAGAGAGACACAGGGACCGAGAGAGACACAAGGACCGAGAGAGACACAGGGACCGAGTGAGACACAGGGACTGAGAGAGAGAGACACAGGGACCGAGAGAGAGACACAAGGACCGAGAGAGACACAGGGACCGAGTGAGACACAGGGGTGAGAGGGAGACACAGGGACCGAGCGAGACCACAGGGACCGAGTGAGACACAGCGTCCGAGAGAGACACAGGGACCGAGAGAGAGACACAGGGACCGAGAGAGAAACAGGGACCGGGGAGAAATACACAGGAACCGAGAGAGAGACACAGGGACCGAGTGAGAGACACAGGGACTGAGCGAGTCACAGGGACCAAGAGAGACACAGGGACCGAGAGAGAGACACAGGGACCGAGAGAGCAGACACAGGGACCGAGAGAGACACAGGGACTGAGAGAGAGACACAGGGGCGGAGAGAAACACAGGACAGAGGGAGAGAGACACAGTGACCGAGACAGAGACACAGGGACCGAGAGAGACACAGGGACCGAGTGAGACACAGGGGTGAGAGGGAGACACAGGGACCGAGAGAGACACAGGGACCGAGTGAGACACAGGGACCGAGGGAGAGAGACACAGGGACCAGAGAGAGACACAAGGACCTAGAGAGAGACACAGGGACCGAGAGAGTCACAGGGACCGAGAGAGAGAGACAGTGACCGAGAGAGAGACACCGGGACAGAGAGAGAGTTACAGGGACTGAGAGAGAGAGAGACAGGCACTGGGGGAGACACAGGGACCGAGTGAGACACAGGGACCGAGAAAGACACAGGGACCGAGAAAGACACAGGGAGCAAGAGAGTGACACAGGGACCGAGAGAGAGACACAGGGACCGATCGAGACACAGGGAGCAAGAGACAGACACAGGGACCGAGAAAGAGAGACACAGGCACCGAGAAAGAGACACAGGGACCGAGTGAGAGACTCAGGGACCGAGTGAGAGACACAGGGACTGAGAGAGAGAGACACAGGGACCGAGTGAGACACAGGGACCGAGAGAGTGACAGGGACCGAGTGAGACACAGGGACCCAGAGAGAGACACAGGACCGAGAGAGACACAAGGACCTAGAGACAGACACAGGGACCGAGAGAGTCACAGGAACCGACAGCGACACTGAAATAGAGAGAGACACAGGTACTGAGTGAGAGACACAAGGACCGAGAGAGACACAGGGACCGAGAGAGAGACACAAGGACCGAGAGAGACACAGGGATGGAGAGAGAGACAGTGACCGAGAGAGACACAGGGACCGATCGAGACACAGGGACCGAGTGAGACAGAGCGTCCGAGAGAGACACAGGGACCGAGAGAGAGAGACACAGGGACCGAGAGAGAGACACAGGAAGTGAGCGAGTCACAGGGACCGAGAGAGACACAGGGACCGAGAGAGAGAGACACAGGGACCGAGAGAGAGACACAGGGGACCGAGAGAGACACAGGGACTGAGAGAGACACAGGGACCCGGAGAGAGACACGGACTGAGAGAGTGACACAGGGGACCAAGAGAGACACCAGGACGAGAGAGACACAGGGGTGAGAGAGAGATACAGGGACCGAGAGAGACACAGGGACCGAGGGAGAGAGACACAGGGACCGAGTGAGAGACAGGGACCGAGGGAGAGAGACAGGGTCCGAGAGAGAGAGAGACACAGGGACCGAATGAGACACAGGGACCGAGAGAGTGACAGGGACCGAGTGAGACACAGCGACCGAGAGAGAGACACAGGGACCCAGAGAGCGACACAGGGACTGAGAGAGTCACAGGGACCAGAGAGAGAGACACAGGCACTGAGAGAGAGACACAGGGACTGAGAGAGAGACACAGGGACTGAGAGAGAGACACAGGGACCAAGAGAGACACCAGGACCGAGAGAGACACAGGGGTGAGAGAGACACCGGGACCGAGAGAGACACAGGGACCCAGAGTGAGACACAGGATCGAGAGAGACACAGGGACCCAGAGAGAGACACAGGGACCGAGAGAGACACAAGGACCTAGAGAGAGACACAGGAACCGAGAGAGACACAGGGACTGAGAGAGAGAGACACAGGGACCGAGAGAGAGACACAAGGACCGAGAGAGACACAGGGACCGAGTGAGACACAGGGGTGAGAGGGAGACACAGGGGACCGAGCGAGACACAGGGACCGAGTGAGACACAGCGTCCGAGAGAGACACAGGGACCAAGAGAGGGAGACACAGGGACCGAGAGAGAAACAGGGACCAGGGGAGAGAGACACAGGGACCGAGAGAGAGACACAGGGACCGAGAGAGAGACACAGGGACCGAGAGAGACACAGGGACTGAGAGAGACACAGGGACTGAGAGAGACACAGGGGACCGAGAGAGAGACACAGGCACCGAGAAAGAGACACAGGGACCGAGTGAGAGACTCAGGGACCGAGTGAGAGACACAGGGACAGAGAGAGAGACACAGGGACCGAGAAAGAGACACAGGGACCGAGTGAGACACAGGGAGAGAGTGACAGGGACCAAGTGAGACACAGGGACCCAGAGAGAGAACAGGGACGAGAGAGACACAAGGACCTAGAGAGAGACACAGGGACCGAGAGAGTCACAGGGACCGACAGCGACACTGAAATAGAGAGAGAGACAGGGACCGACGTGAGAGACACAGGGACCGAGTGAGACACAGGGGACCGAGAGAGAGACAGGGACCGAGTGAGAGACACAGGGACCGAGTGAGACAGGAGGGACCGACAGAGAGACACAGGGACTGAGAGAGAGACACAAGAACCGAGAGAGACACAGGGACCGAGTGAGACACAGGGGTGAGAGGGAGACACAGGGACCGAGCGAGACACAGGGACCGATTGAGACACAGCGACCGAGAGAGACACAGGGGACCGAGAGAGAGACAGGGACCAAGTGAGAGACACAGGGACCGAGTGAGACACAGGGACCGAGAGAGAGACAGGGACCGAGTGAGAGACACAGGGACCGAGTGAGACACAGGGGACCGACAGAGAGACACAGGGGACTGAGAGAGAGACACAAGAACCGAGAGAGACACAGACACAGTGAGCACGTGA